>CM075815.1:16573605-17047605 GCA_037975025.1 Excoecaria agallocha | reverse complement strand
CATAAGACAAAACAAGCCCATTCTCCTACTTAAAGAATTAAAACAAAACTAAAATGATGGGCCTTAATGAAGGTGGCTTGTAGCCCACTTAAATAAGGCCTTATTTGTTCAATAAACCAACTAAACATAATGAATTAAAAGCCCTAACTAAAAACTAAACAAATCAGCCCCTTAAACCCATTAAGATACAACTTTAAATGAGTCATGTGAATTATAAATAAAGCACATGACTTGTACAATTAATGCCCAAAGTTGCATAAGCCCTTTATGACTCAAGTTGGCCTATTTATAATTTGATTCAATTATTATGTTTACAACCTAGGTTAGCCTATTTATAAGGTGGCTAACCCTAATTCACTCTTTAAAACCCTAATTTAAATACTCATATGGCCTTACACGAATTTCCTTGGGCTTTTACAAGCCAATTAAGCCCAAATAATAATTCTTAAACACTTAAAATGAAACTAATTAATAAACCTTATAGGCCTAAAATGAAAGCCCAAAAGAAAGACTAAAATAAATAACCAAACTAACAAAACTAAGCCCAAAAGAAGCCCACACGCCTAGCCCATTAATAATACAACTTAAGTGAGTCATGTGACTTTTTAATAAAGCACATGACTTGTACAATTAGAGCCCAAACTTGTAAGCCCAAAATTGATTGTAAAGAACCAAATCTGTCTCCTATAAATTGGCACACGTCCCAATGACATTTGGATCTTATATTTATGTATTTGAACTCCATTTTGACCCATTTGAAAGTCATAAGGTTGCCCCTCTTCAATGGCATAAGATAGCCCTCTTGGATCCATATCATTTCCTTCCTCTTTAGAAAAGATTCGTCCTCGAATCTTCGTCTTGCAATAGTTGGGAATTGGCACTTGAGGAATACATTCATCTTCATAAATGATCTTTGGCATTGGTGGAAATAGTATGAATGCTTCTTCATTAAAGAACTCATCATGATCCTGCAAGTTATAAACAAAAGAACTATGCAAAACATGGTTAGTATTTAATACAGTGATATGATTTTGACCTTCGTCACTTCCCATGTGCACCTCATCCTCCTTATGCAGCAGAGGAGAAATTGTAACATGCAAATCTTCCATGTACACTAAACCAGCTTCTTCATTCTCACTCAAACAATCAACATCTTCACTTTCAAATATTTTTCCATTATGCACAACATCATTATCCTCTTCCACCTCTAAAACAACCTCATTTACCAAGTTCTCCACATCTTCAACTTCATCCAAAACCTCTTTTTCCTCATCAAGCTCATCAACAACCTCCTCTTCATGGTCTTGAGTAATTTCACCATCAAAGACTATATCTATATCACCCTTTTTAGGTTCACAAATTATTTCTTCTAGGATAACTTTCTCCTTCTTTCTCTTTGCTTTGCTCTCCTCCATCCTAATGAGTGGTTCGAAATATTGTCTAACCAACCATTCTAAATTATTAAGGTCTTGCCTTAACAACTTTACATCTTCCTTAAACGCATTCTTTTCATCTTGATGTAAATGTCGCTTGGACTTGTAATAAGACATCCTCACATTCACTCGTGTTTCACTCAAAATTTGGCTTTTACCCTCTTAATGTCCTTTCACTCTCTTGCCTTTTTCCTCTCAAGCTTGCAACTTCAAAATTGCACTTCAGAATTTAAATCACAAATCGAAACTTGTGCACGTTTTAGAAAGCAAGGAAATAATACTAACAACAAAAGATAGCTCAAAACTAGAAAAGAAGACTCTAGACACAATGGAGGTGATACACGGACAAGAGTGGTGTAACACTTGATGATAAGTAAATTAGAGTATTGGACAAGCAAAGATACTCTAACAATGTAAATGGAACAAAAAAAACTAGCTTAAAACAAAGAAATAAGCAACAAGAATCAAAGAAAATAACAATATGGATAAAATGAATGAATTTGATTTACTACAAAGTAAACCAAATATAGAACCTAAATATGCTACCCAACAAAGAAGGAAAATCAACAAGATACCAATTAAAACTAAATAAAGTATAAAACATGCAAAAATAATCAATTTAGAGCCAATTTTTTCACTATGCCGAACGATGTAACAAGCTTGATTAGTGTGTCAAGTTATGTGCAAAACGATGGCAAAAAGATGGCAAAGTGATAGCAAAATGATGGCAAAAATTTCCAAAAATGATAGCACAAATGGTGGAAAAAGTTTCCAAAAATGGTTACACAAATAATGGAAAAGTTGCCAAAAATGGTGGAAAGTTTCCAAAAATGGTTACACAAATGATGGAAAAAGTTGCCAAAAATGGTTGCACAAATGGATAGCAAATGATAAAAATGATTGGCACAAATGGATAAATGGATAGCACAAATATTTGCCAAGTAGAAATCCTTGTCTAACTAGGATTATGATTGTAATTCCAAATCAAGTATGGATTGGATTTTGAAAACCTAAACCCAAAGCAATAAGTATTGTATTTTCTACCCTTTAAAGGATTCCCAAAGGTGTTTGGAAAAGGTGTAAATGCTGCCCCTCCCAATCCTAAAGCAAAAAGGATTAGTTTTTCCCACTTATGAAAGGATTAGGATTTCTTTAGGCTATATAAACTATCCTTGCTCAATTTGCTCCTTAATTTTTTTTTTCTTCTTCTATTTTTCTTCTCTTTCACGTTTTTCTCCCTTCTTTCTTTTTTTATGAACAGTACCGTGAATAGTACGATGAACAGTGTCGTGAACAGTACCACGATTTTTTCTTTTTTTTTTTTTTTAATTCAACACACTAATCTAAAGGCTACTACTACTAGAATTTGGTTTTTTTTTTAATGCCAAAGATTCAAAATTCAAGTTCGGTTTCTAAGGCTTTTTAATGAATCAAAACACAAGGTAAGAAAGAGAAACGGCTAACTTTAACACACAAAAAAACACACAAATCAAAACATATCACTACCTAATTCGGCATAAACATAAAGAAATCAAAGAAAAGAAAACACAAACGTAACACTAAGATAAATAGGAATTTACCTTTCTTTTGGCTCTGATACCAAATGATGCGGAACCCCAAGGTTAAAGAACCCGAAACCCCTTGAACATACACTTTGATCTCAAAACGCAAAGAAGACAAACACCCTCCCTATTGAACCCCCAAACAACACGTGAATGGAAACGCAAATAATCGGGATAATAAGAATAGGAACACGCCACAATCAAATGATTGATAAGTAATCCTAATTCTTGATGCAATAGAAAAGAAAGCAAGCAAACTCACAATCTCTCTAAAGAATTTTGGCTAAGCCAAGAGAAAAACTCTCAAAAGTTTATAATTTGATTCAATTATTATGTTTACAACCTAGGTTAGCCTATTTATAAGGTGGCTAACCCTAATTCACTCTTTAAAACCCTAATTTAAATACTCATATGGCCTTACACGAATTTCCTTGGGCTTTTACAAGCCAATTAAGCCCAAATAATAATTCTTAAACACTTAAAATGAAACTAATTAATAAACCTTATAGGCCTAAAATGAAAGCCCAAAAGAAAGACTAAAATAAATAACCAAACTAACAAAACTAAGCCCAAAAGAAGCCCACACGCCTAGCCCATTAATAATACAACTTAAGTGAGTCATGTGACTTTTTAATAAAGCACATGACTTGTACAATTAGAGCCCAAACTTGTATAAGCCCAAAATTGATTGTAAAGAACCAAATTTGTCTCCTATAAATTGGCGCACGTCCCAATGACATTTGGATCTTATATTTATGTATTTGAACTCCATTTTGACCCATTTGAAAGTCATAAGGTTGCCCCTCTTCAATGGCATAAGATAGCCCTCTTGGATCCATATCAACTTATTTATGATTGGGCTAAGAAGTTACCTCATTTTACATTGTGGGGTTAAGGACTACAACTAAAACTTTAATAAGAGCTACCCTATTCTCTTTGGTTTATAGGACAAAAATCGTACGAGTGGAGATTGAACATCAATCCTTAAGGGTAGTTTTGGAAGTTGAGTTGCCAGAGACAGAGTGGGTGCAACAAAGGTTGCTTTAGCTTAACCTATTAAATGGGGAGAGAATGCAAGCTTATTATCACAATTAGGTCTATCAAAAGAGGTTAGCTCATTCATTTGGGAAGAAGGTTAGGAAGCATCCTTTAAAAGAGGGAGATTTGGTGTTCAAGTAGATGAGACCAGGAGTTCCTAGCATTTGGGCCAAGTTTAGACCTATGTAGGGGGAACCTTTCGTGTTGAAAAAGTTATTATCTAAGAGAGAAGTTATCTTGATTGAAAATGATGGCAATGAATTCAAGGAGCCAATTAACATTGATAGATTGAAGACATTTTGTGGCTATACTTAAAGAGAAAAAAAAGAGAATAAAGGGCTTGCAGGTCGAAAATCGAAAAAATGGTGGCCTTGCCAAAATTAGGTGCTTCATTAGGGTGAAAATAAAAAAAAGGCATCCTGGGCAAAAATTAGGGGCTGAGAGAAAATGATCAATCAAGAACACCTGAGAGGGCTGATTGATGACAGGAGTTCTGATGCCTTTAAAATTTCATCCCAAGATTAGATAATTTTTATTTTTGAAATTAATGTTAGATGATGATTATGTGTACTGAAATCAAATAGAAATGTCATATTTATATTCAAATTATTATTAATATATTCAAAAGTTGTTCTTTTACATATTCAAATTTTAAAGTTCTAATAAGTAAAAATACAGTCTCTATTGCATATAATTTACTTTATATGCTCAACTACTCTCATCCTTTAGATCCCTCAATTGATGTATCCTGTCATTGATCATTGGACTAAGGATCCATCTCTTGTACTCGACTATGGTAGTAAAGTCACATGCACTAATCTCTGGTATGATGGTCTTTAGTGAAAGTCAGGCCCAAAGCTGATGGTAACTAGAGATGAAGCCATTTGAAAGGATGCCACCTCGAAAGGCTAGGGCACACTGATAATGTTCTGGTCCTCTCCGAATTGACGAGCACAATGGCTAGCAATACAAAAGGTATGATGCGGAACCCCAAGGTTAAAGAACCCGAAACCCCTTAAACATACGCTTTGATTTCAAAAGACAAAGAAGACAAACACCCTCCCTATTGAACCCCCAAACAACACGTGAATGGAAACGCAAATAATCGGGATAATAAGAATAGGAACACGCCACAATCAAATGATTGATAAGTAATCCTAATTCTTGATGCAATAGAAAAGAAAGCAAGCAATCTCACAATCTCTCTAAAGAATTTCGGCTAAAGCCAAGAGAAAACTCTCAAAAGTTTATAATTTGATTCAATGATTTTCCTCTTTACAAGTTATAATAACCTATTTATAGCCTCCAAACCCTAAGGGAATGGGTATACATAAGTCCAATAGGTTTAAAACACTAAATTCAACCTAAAATAAGCTAAAACAACTACTTAAAACCCTACTAAGGTAAAGTGACGAATTTGAAGCCCAAAATAAAAGACTAACTAATAACCCAAATAACTAAATAATCAATTTAAAAGAAAGCCCACATGCCTAAGCCCACATTTACAACTTAAATGAGTCATGTGACTTTTTAAATGAGGCACATGACTTGTACAATTAAAGCCCAAAGTTGTATAAGCCCAAAATTGATAGTAAAGCACCAAATCTGCCTCCTATAAATTGGAGCACGCCCCAATAACATTTGGATCTTATATTTATGTGTTTGAACTCCATTTAGACCCATTTGAAAGTCATAAGGTTGCCCCTCTTCAATGGCATAGGATAGCCCTCTTGGATCCGTATCAAGGTAGCTCGGTACAATCCACGGAGAGGAATGTTGTGTAAATTTTATTATCCTTGTCTCTAAGACTTAGATATAGTGAATAAGGTGTCGAACGTTAGAAATTAGTATATATAAGAGTTTCCTTATATTAACTAAATATATATTTAGATTGATATGCAATCATAACTTTGAATGAATTGTTTATACTAAAGTCTTTAATCAATTAAACTAATAATATAATCTTAATTTATAACTACTAATACAATCAAATAAGGTTATTAGAACTACAAGTCATAAATTGATCAAGTAAAGATTCATTGAACACATATGCATGCAATGATTAGAGAATAAGGCCTATTATCCTTAAGTGCAATTCTTATTGTTAAATAAGTGCATTTCCATCTAGAGTTCATAAGCACTCTCATGTCACTGTGGAGATAGATGAAAACTATGAAGTTCTATGCCTATTCTTTAATCCCTCAATAGTGAAATCCTTGCCTCTTAAGTGATTTCTAGACTTTAAGTAAATTCAATTGCTTTTCCACAAAAATACTCCAATTCTCATTGTGAACAAATTGATTAACACATTATATATGGTGATTAAGCATAAACAACAAGTTAAATACCTAATTGAATTTAAATCATTTATACATTAAAACAAGATATTTGTATTAATTAAGATCAATTCATACTCATAATTCTAACAAACAAATAAGCCTAAATACATATTGAAAAAACAATAAACACAAGGAAGAGAATGATATCAAGTAATGATCTAAAGAGAAAGAGAAGAAAGAATGGTTGATGACTACTCAATGCTTCTCCATTTCCTCCTATTTTGATCCCTTTTCTTCCTTGGTGTATTCTTTTTCCTCATAATCTTTTCTCAATTTGTTTGGTAGTTACTTAGTAGTTTTTCTATATCTAAAATATAGTTATCTTCATGTATTTATAGGCCCAAAGCTCTCCTAAATGATGCCTTTTTAAAGAGGGATGTAAACTTGAAAAGGCATGTGAAAGGTTACAATAGTTGACATTGGTGATGAATTAGCACACTAGTGCTGAGTTGGGTGAGTTACCACAGGCTGGCTTTATAACGAGTTGACACAGTGGACATGAGTTAGCACACTTCTAACTTCTTAATGACTTAATTCATTAAGGCACGAGTCGGCATCCTGAGTCACTGTAATTAGTCGACACTAGCTCTAAAACTTGCTAAAATCCTTTTTATTCAATTCTTCAATAAAAATCCCTTAATTATGCTTCAAATCATCCAATTGGACACATCTAGCCTATAAGACAAAGAAGATATAAAAAGTGGCATAAAACATAGTAACATAAACAAAACACATGTATAAAACTCATAAAATGATGCATAACTAAATAAAATGGCTATGCCAAATTGCATGATATCAAATTATCCCACACTTAAACCTTGCTTGCCCTCAAGCAAGAAAGAAAAAATACAAATGGAAGAACTAACAAAGAATTTATCTTCTAAGTTAGAAAATAGCTTCCCTATGATCACCTTTAATATGAATGAATGCTTAAAATAAAATAACCAACAACTAGTTTCCAATGCTCAATAGTGATATAGTAGACAAGTTGCATATCACAGTCAATAAATTTAACATACTATCTCATGTTATTAAAATTTAAATCAATAACATAGAGTAAATAGTCTAACCAAACTATTCAACTAGAATTGGAAAATCTTCAAATCTAGAAGTTCAAGAACAAACATAGCCATTTGGACAAAGTTAAGCTGACACATTGACTCAAAATTCTCATGGAATTTTTAGACAATTATGAATTTTCTAAATACTTTTCAATTTGGTAGGTGCATTTTATGCTCTATCCCACACTTTTTATGTGATCAATCTCAATGGGTGCATTTTATGCTCCATCCTATAAGATGATTTTGATTTTTTCCTTTTTTTTACTTTTATTTTATTTTATTTGTTTTTTTATTTTATTTTATATGTCCTCATCCATTATTGAAAAGTGAGCTCTGCATATTATGTCTATAGTTTCCCTAAGACTATATAGGTTTTTAAATACTAAACTTGAATCATGCCATCTTAGTCTTAAGTCTAGTTAAAAAAGTGATTAAACATCCTATAGACTTTGAAAATAACAACAAGAGATTGTAAGAAAAACTTAAAGCCTATACTACATGAAACTTTAGATTTTACTAGTTGAGCATAAAAAATAATATATTGACATAGCATTAACATGCACTTAATTATATTAAGATAAACTTAGAGGAAACTATCATAAAGGTAAAGAAGATAAATGAATATGCATCAATATAGCATAGATGTATGCAAAATGAAAACATAAATATTAAACATGCGACAAAAACATAAAACGAAAACAAGAAACATCCCTTCCCCCACACTTAAAATTTTACATTGTCCCTAATGTGAACCCAAAAATATAAAAGAAAAGGAAAATAAAAAATTCCTTTAATCACCCGAGGGAGAAGGTAGAGGTGAATCAACCATATATCCTGTTTGAGCAATGAAAGTATCAATCTTGTGTTCCATTCTCCTTTGCCTTCTAGCTAGATAATGAGTGATGGTCTCCATCGAATTTAATTAATGTTGCATTGATTGTTGATTTTCTAACACTTACTCCCAAACCCTTGAGGACTGACTAGAGGAACCGTGTGATGGGCCACGAGAAGCACCATATGTTAGGCCACTTACACCTCTATAAGAAGGGGCAGGAATTATAGCCAATGCTTTACGAGATTTCCCCTCTTGTGGTACACCAAAAGCCTCTTCTTCATCACCTTCTTCCTCCTCTTCTTCACTTTCCTCCTCCTCTGGTTATGGTGATGGTGGTGCCAATCCTCTCCAACAAGAATGATATGGGCAAGTATTGTTGCTAAATTCTACTAGGACAACTTTTGTTACAAAAGCATTATTGTCACTAAGTTCTCACTAAATTAATTTAGTGACAAAAAAATATCAATTAGTGAGGACTTTTATCGTTGCTATTTTGCATTTTTCTTGTAATGTACTATATGCATAAAGGAATAAGTGAGTGCACATTTTTCTCCTAACATACAAAATTCTAAGACTCTAGAGCAATTCTCATTCACTTCTAAAGTAGTATAAAACTTCGTAATCAAGTTAACAATAATAGGCTCATACATTCAAACAAATCTACCAAGACCACATGAATTCAAAAGAGTAGTAAAGGATTTTAACATACCAATGTCTCTTAAGAGGGTAGTAGAAAGATACAAACATAATCTCTCTAGGTTTAAGAGAAATGAACCTTGCATCCTTCTCATCAGTGAAGATTCAAAATGGACTCTTATAAACTATAGTCAAGTCTTCTTCTTGTGAAACTTCCTCTTGTGGCCTTGATGATGTAGATCCCCTTGTTCTTGGCATCTTGTATAAATATTAAAAGCAAAAGGAAAAGAGAGAAAAACTTGCTAATGGGGAAAACACATGAAAGAGAAGAAGAAGAAGAAGAAAAATAGAAAGCTTTATTAATAGAGTTTTGTAGAGACAAAAATAATGAAACCAAATATTTAGTGAGAGAAACTAAGAAAGAGTGAAGAAGAAGAGGAAATAAAGGATATATATATATATATATATAGCTCTTTGGTAAAGGGAAAAGGTTGCAACAATAAATGGATATGAAGACTAATATTTATAGGGAAGGAAAATTTTAATAGGGATGAGAAAATGTAGGAAAGGACATAACTTGAAATGGGAAAGGTCATGACCTTTTAGGATTTCTCACACCTTTTTAAGAGAATTTCAAAAAGTAACTCCAAAAATAACAAAAATTGAATACCAAAAATATAAAACTGAAAAAGCAAAATTTAAAAAATGGAAAAATATTGAATAATTTGGTAAGATTGGTGTTGTCATGAATACTTTGACTGTAACGAGTCAGCACGGTTGGTGATGAGTAGGCATGGATACAACTCTTCATGAATCGACAAATCTATCTGTGACTCGGTATGTAGATTTTTTGGAATGACTCGGCACACTTGGTGTTGAGTCAGCACGATTTAGCCAAGTTGGCTCTTGCTTTCTGTGCTTAGTCGGCATAGGTGGAAAAGTTAGTACACACTGCCTTAAAAAAATTAAAAATAAAAACAACCAAAAACTCAAAGAAAAACATTAGACCATGAATAATAATGTGTAAAAATGAATAATAACATACTTATAAAAGTAAACAAATCTAAAAACATACTAAAGACTTCTAAAATGAAAGATGTGTAAAAAGGAAATACTTAACAAAAACATGTGTAAAAATGAAAAGCATTAAGTAACCTAAGAAATAACCTCTTTAGGTGCAGAATGTTGGATTTTAACGGTTACATGCATCACATACATGAGCGGAATTTTAAAATTTTTTAACCGTTAGATCTGATCTTGCCATGAATACACAATATAACTATATGAGAATAAGAAAAATCACCTTTGATTTTTGTTGAACAGTTGATTTTACTTCACACCGGGTTGTCGCAAACCACAGTGTCCAAAATCGAACACCTCCAATGAGTAATCCATACTAGAGAGGGGTAAATTGAACCAACAAATTGGTGTTTAACTAGGGATGGCCGAAATTCCCAAGAGCTAGCTTAGGAGTTGGCGCAAAAGGGAGAGAGAGATTAAGAGAAAAGACTTTCTTTTTGTTTTAATCACTTAACCCTAATTCTCATTAGTTAGGTTAAAATTCCAACTCCTTATTGAGATTGGGCTCTTTAAAATTGCTGGAGAATTATTAATTGGGCCTCTAGAATTAATTATAATCATTTGGGCTTAATTAAATCAAATTTAAACCTTTTCATAAAAGTCTATGCACAAAACCCACAAACTAGGCCCTTTGTGCAACTAATTGGATTTAAATACCCAAATGGATTCCAAATCCAACCAAATTAAATATGTGGGTTCCATAACACTTATGTAACATATATAAATTAATTTGGTCCATTAAATAGGCCATTAAGGCCTTCTGTTCTGAGGTAGGAGTGTGGCCCTTACAGAAGGGCTTCCGCTAACTGCTTCATTCCTCTGGCCCTTAATAATTGCTCCAATGGACTTATTAATTATTATACCAGTCATATAACACTTATAGTAGTCCTAAAACACTTATAAGACAATAATAATTAATCATGAAATACATTATTTCAATTAGGTCCAATTTTGCAGAATATTTCTCAAAAGTTTCACGGACAATTTTATTTGATCATAATTAATTAAACTCTTTAATTAATTATTATCATATTCTCTTCTCTACCTTCATAATAATATCAAATATTATTATCCTTGTCATTTTACCATTTTACCCTTTTCTCTATATGTGTGTGACCTATTGGGTTCCTGTCCATGTTGGCAGTATAATATGTAATTGTGAGTTCTATTCAAAACTCACATGATTTAAACCCCTTTAAATCATTTTATCAATCTCTATTGATATTTTGATACATCATTATACAAGTCATGATTGGCCTCTAGCTAGGCATCATGACTACCCAAATGTCAAGAAAGTCATGTGGTTTGACTGTACCCTTCCATAGAAATAGTTACCGTGCAATTACTCCTTTCACCACTCTTATCTCAATTAGATTCTGAGTATGGATTTCTGTCAACTCATATAAATCTAATTATGTATGTTCTATTAATTTAACCATTGTTCCTAAAATCTCCTTCATGGATCTCCATCCATCTCGGCATATTACTCTGGCCAGAGATTCTCTAAACAAGGCAATTATAGAATCATGCGAGATAACTTCCCTTGTTAAATCTGGGATGGTGAATCCTTTGTCAATCACTCAACTATCTTCAAGTAGGTCATGATATACCCAATCTCCTAACTATGTTCACTCCCAGTTGGAAGTAATCAGTTATGGAGTCAAAGTATACCACTTGCTACTTAAGATAACTTTGGTGATCTCAAGTCTAAGGATACTTGCACAACCGCTATGAAGAGATTCCTCACTGACATAGATTTAATATCCATGTGAGGATTCTCTATGCAGGTCTCCAATGAACTTGTTCTTCTAACAAGCATCCACATGTTAGCTTTGATTATCTTCCATAATCACAGTTATGAGAACCACTGCTTGAACCATTCAAGAAGCATAACATGTGCTAGTCTGTCCGAATTAACAATGTCCTATCTTGTTAATTCTATGACTAGGGATATTTAGATATTAACACATTTGCATGCAATAGACATCTCACATCATGAACACTTTCATGATTGCCTTTGCACTGTGTTTATAATATCTCGGACTTTATTTATTAATTTAAGATTTACAAACTCATGTATTTAAACACAACATTAATAAATGAATGATGCCTTTTATTAAGAATATAAATTTCATACATATGAAAAATATCCCTATTACATGGGCTCTAGGGCATACTCTCTAACACAAAAAGTGTAAGCAATTTCCCCTTACCAATGGACTCACCAACAAGATATAGCTCGAGGCGATGACCATTAACCTTAAAAATTTCTCCCTTGTCATTATCAATATCAATTGTTCCATATGCATAAACCTTAACAACTTTAAAAGGATCAGATTGTCTAGACTTAAGATTCCTAAGAAACAACCTTAATCTTGAGTAATATAGAAGCACCAAATCACCTTCATAAAATTCCTTTTTAAGTATATTCTTATCATGCCACATCTTTGTGTGATCCTTGTATAACTTTGCATTTTCATAAGCAATATTCCTCAAATCCTCTAACTCATTAAGCTAAAGTAACCTCTTCCTACTAGCTTGCTTCATATCAAAATTTAAAGCCCTTATTACCCAATAAGCCTTATGTTCAAGCTCTACAGCAAGTGATAAGACTTGCCATAGATTAATTGATATGGGATAAAACCTATTGCAGTTTTGAAGGCTGTCCTATATGCCCATACGACATTATCTAACTTAAATGCCTAATCTTTCCTTGATAAGGAAACTGTCTTTTCAAAAATCCACTTTATCTTTCTATTACTTCAACTTGTCCACTAGTTTGAGGATGATATAAAGTAGCAACCTTGCGTGTTATCCTATACTTCTTCAGTAAAGCATCAATCACATTATTACAAAAAAAGGAACCTCTATCACTAATAATAGCTTTAGGAGTACCAAACCTAAGAAATATGACCTTTTTGAGCATCTTTTTAACAACTTTGGCCTCATTAGTGATAGTAGCCCCTACTTTAACCCATTTAGAGATATAATTTATAATGCATGCATAGGTCATCATGGAAAGATCAATGAACATTGCAAACTTAATATGGGCCAAATTGTGGAAGTTATGGGCATTTAAGGGAGAGAAGGGCCAAATTATGCCATATCCAACCTAAGAGGGCCGAATGGATATGAGAAGAATCAAATGGGCTTGATTAACTATTTTAAGCTAGAAATGTAGCTTTGGGCGGCACAAGGGGCTCATTTTATTATATTGGGCTTGTTTTGCTTTGATTTTTTTAGTTGGACCTTAATATAGCTTAATAGGTTTATTTAAGGAGTTGGGCTTATTTTAGCTTACGCTTATTTAATTTAATTATTTTATGTTTATTGGGATATATTTTAGAGTTATTAAGTTTAGGCTTTAGTTATTTGGTAGGAAGCTTATGATTAGAGGCTTGTTTTGCTTATTTAGAGTTTCTTTCTTTTAAAAGGCTATAAATACCTCATTATAAACATTGTAAGGCAATTTTTTGAGACTTTTGAATACATTTTTTGGCTTGGTTAAATTCTAAAAGGGGAGGATTGCTTGTTTTCTTCTTTTACATTAAGAACTTTATTTTTATCGAGGTGTTTACTTGTGGTGAATTATGTTCTTATGTTTTAAATCAACCTAATTATATGCATTTTAATTCATATTATTTATTAGGGGTTCATTAAGGTTGAGGATTTGTTCATGTTCATGTTCATGCCATATTGTATGTTTAAGGGGTTTCGGGTTCTTTAGCCTTAGAGTTCCGCATCAATCTACCATGACTAATATATACTTATTTCCTAAAGAATTAGGGAAAGGACCCATGAAATCTATCCCCCAAACATCAAATATATCTACCTCTAAAAATCCTTTCAAAGGCATCTTATTCTTCCTTATTATACTACCCATTCTTTGACATCTATCACATGTAAGCACATAATTTCTAACATCTTTAAATAAAGTAGGCCACCATAAACCAGATTGAAGTACCTTAGAAGCTGTCTTAAAAGCACCGAAGTGACCACCAACCTCCACAGAATGGAAATGCTTCAAAACATCTTCAACCTCATCTTAGGGAATACACCTTCTAATCAAACCATCTGCACATCTCTTTAAAGCAAGGGCTCTTCCCAAGAGTAGAACTTAGAATTATGTCAAAACTTCTTTCTTTGATTGTAATCTAAACCGTATGGAAGGATACCACTTACTAGATAGTTGGCAATATCAATAAACCAAGGGACCTCTTTAGACACCACTCTTAAAAGGTGTTCACCATGAAAACTTTCATTACTAGGCACACCATCATCATGCTTTTTTAGTCCATCTTGATCCAATCTTGACAAGTGATTCAGTATAAGATTCTTACTTCCCTTTTTATCTTTAATTTCCTAATCAAACTTTTGAAGCATCAAAATCAACCTTAAAAGCCTTGCCTTCACATCCTTTTTGCTTAAAAGATACTTGAAAGGAACATGATCTGAATACATAATAACTTTTTACCCCATAAGATAAGCTCTAAACTTATCAAATGCATAGAGAATAGTTAATAACTCATTTTTCGTGTTGCTGTAATTGATTTGAGCTTTATCTAACAGCTTACTTGTATAATAATAACATAAGGTTTACCTTTCTTCCTTTGCCCCAAAACTGTCCCCATTGCAAAGTTGCTTGCATCACACATAATCTCGAATGGTTCATCCCAATTAGGTGGTTGCAAAATAGGTGCTGAAACTAGAGCTCTTTTCAATGTCTCAAAGTTATGAAGGCCAGCTTCATCAAATATAAAACTCATCATCCTTGACAAGTAGATTGCATAATGGCTTAGCTATCTTAGAGAAATCTATGATAAACTTCATATAAAATCTTGCATTGCCAAGAAAACTCCTAATATCCATTACACACTTTGGATGTTGCAAATTGGCTATCACCTAAATCTTTGCTCTATCTACTCCAATCCCTTTACTTGAGATAGAATGACCTAGAACAATACCCTTTTGAACTATGAAGTGACATTTCTCCCAGTTAAGCACTAAACTATGCTCCATACACCTATCAAGAACTTTGGAAAGATTCTCTAAACAATGGTTAAAGTTAGATCCATAAACAATGAAATCATCCATAAAAACTTCAACACATTCATCAATTAAATCGCTAAAGATTGAAAACATGCATCTTTGTAAAAGAAGCAGGAGCATTACACAGACAAAAAAGCATATGCCTGAATGCAAAAGTACTATAGGGAAATGTAAATGTAGTTGTAGCTTGATCATTGAGATGAATAAGTATTTGATTAAAACCACTTAGACCATCCAGATAGCAAAAAAGCGAAAAATTAGCTAGCCTTTCTAAAACTTGATCAAGAAAAGATAATGGAAAATGATCTTTCCTAGTGGCCTTATTTAACTTCCTATAATCAATACACATATACCATCCCATGATAGTTCTAGTAGGGATCAAATTATTAGTCTCATTCTTAACCACCGTCAAGCTTCCCTTCTTAGGAATGACTTGAACGGGGTTAACCCACTTACTATCACTAATAGAATACATAATTCCATTATCTAAGAACTTAATCACTTCCTTCTTTACCACTTCTTTAGCTAGACATAAAAAAAGGCCATTAGGGTGTGTTAGATTCATCTCAGTCAAAAATAAGGCAAGGAATGTATGAAAATATGAAATGATGAATGTTCTATTAAGAAAAGCTAGTGTGAAAACTCATAAGAGGCTTACTACCTTTAAATAATGACATACCTACAGTAATAAGAGACTCCTAGTGAGTTAAGTAGTAAGATCAACACAAAAGATATCCAAGCCAAGAATCATCTCCTTGAGAACCAGGGGAAATAGGGTTAGAACATCATGAATTCTACAATGTAAAATAGGCCATAATCTCGAATTGAACTGTTTGAAGTAACAATTAGAAACCAAGCAAAGTTGCATAATAGGATGACACTAGACTAGTATAAAAAAATGTCAAAAAATTCATTAAAAGCCCTAATTAGGATAGCTAGTGAAAATGGCTCTCCTCATGGTACTAGTTGGGGGATGGCTGAAGGACGAATACCCAAAGCTATGCTACCTCCCTCGGGTAATTGAGCACTCCATAAGGCATATAAAGGAGAGTGCCAAGAGGGAATCTTAAGCCAAAGATATTGGTAAACTCCTCAGCCAAGGGGCATAATTCCTGATGTAACAACCTAAACACATGAAATCTTGAACCCTAATACCAAGCCATGGATGAAATTAGTGTGGTATCAAGTCTCACTTGCCTCAAACATCTTAAGTTGGCATATGGAGCCAAGATGTGGTTTTCCTAGGTTCTAGGATCATCTAATAATTGGTACAATTTGTGTATGGTGAAACTCAACATGATAACAATATTTAAGTAGTCTATGTGTGGAAAATAAAAATAATAAAGTAAAATTGGCTATAAATAAATTGGAATTAATTAGAAATGAAAAGAAGAGAGAGAGAAATACCTAAAAAGAGACTGACTAAGAAGAGGAGGAGTCGGCAAAAAAAATCAAGACTATTTATAAGGAGTGTGATGTGCGTCGGAGCTCACTTGAACCTTCGATATTGGTTGTTGGAGGCCCGTTTTTAGGGTCCGAAACTAGATCAAGGCTCGTTTTATCTTATAGTTTGTCTACTTCACAATAAAAATATAACACCCTACGTTCATTTATTAATCTATACCTTTATAATTTCCGTAATGGCATTTTGGGTTTACTCAATTTAATTGTCCTTTAATTTTGTCTGTCTAACGACTAGTTTATTAGCGATTAAATTCTTGGGTTTAATTTTCGATTACTAGTCACCAATACCATATCTAGTCATTCTTAATGGTTTAATTTGATTCGTGTCATAATTTTATTAGTTTGAGCTAGTAAATTACTATTCTCCTGGTACACTAAGTTTATTCGTTTCCATCCTATAGTATAAACATTCCCGTTTTCGCATATATTGGATTATACGTTTACTATTAATTATTGTTTGTTATAACATAAAATTTAATACATGCCAGTTACCAAATCTTAGGACCGAATACGATTGAACTTTATTAAATGGAACACCTAGGGGTCCGTATGCATACACCAACAACATTTTTTCGTGAGATCTTTCATGCTTGACCTAAACTTTGTTGCTTAATGTCGGATATAGTTATGTAAAATTCCATTTTTATAACATTATCCTTGAATGAAATTTTCCATTTTTATTTCTGATGCTAGTTTCCTAATTAATTTTAAAAATTCATTCCTTGGTTAATTTAGATCACCAATTAATTTTTCTTTTTCTAAATTTACTTTTTTTATTTAATTCAACATATATCTCCACCTATTGGAAAATTACTGTTTGGTCTTTGGGACTTCCACTTCTCTCTTTTTATACTAAATCTATCCATGTCCGATTCTTTTTGGCTTCTCTTTTCATTTTTATTCTGTACTAAGCTCAAATTTACACTTTAGTTCCTATAGTTCTTATACTCCCTTCGTGATGGCAAATTTATAGTTTAAGTCCCTAATCTTTCCAGACATCAAGTTTAATCTCCATTTTGACTCTTTTGGCTTCTTTTGACTTCTATCTTACTTTAAGAGTAAAATTTACATTTTGTCCCTTTACTTTTCTTGATGATGTGGTATATTACATTTTGGTCCTTATATTTTTCTTCTCATCGTATCTTAACTTATTTAACTCCAATTAATCTCCATTCGCTTATCTAGTTGTATATTTCACCTTATATGGCAAACTTACATTTTAATACTTATGTGTGCCCCTAAAATGGGAATTTACGTTTTAGTCCCTAAACTTTACCCTTAATTATGATTATGCCCCTCTTTATTTAATTGGCCATTTTGACTTCTTTAATTACACTTTGAATGCCTAATTATGAATTTGTCCATAATTTATCGCCTAATTACATTTTTACCCTCTTTGAATCTACTAATTATGTTTATCGCATTATTTCTCCTTGTTCACATCTTTGACATCTTTAAGCATAAATTACCCTTAATTTCCATTTTTGTATATAATTACTGCTTTACCCTTTGATTATCGCATAATTATTGTTTTATCCTTTTGGGGCAATTAACTACCTTTTTACATTATTGCTTATTTTATCCCTTTTATGATGCCTTATTTACATAAATGACCACACTAGGTCTTTACTTTCCCGCGTAATTGCAATTCTGCCCTATTGAAATTGTTAACTATGCCCTTTTTTTATTATTCCACATTAGATTGTATTTTTACATCTCATTTTAGGTTATTACCCTTAAATATGTCATTCGGCCCATTATGCCAACAAGCCTACCCTTTATTCTCTTATCCCATTTTATGTTAAATATATTCCTAAGATTAATTTATGTATATTTATGGTAGTTTGTATCTATTTTACCTTAATATCTCTTTATTTCTCATAGCGTACCATTATGTCATAAATGCTACATGCCTATATGGTGTCCCATCACACTTAAGTATTATACATTCATTGTAAATATATAAAATATCATACAAAAGTCATGGTAACATAACATTATCCTCACATTTATTATTTGGCCATAATGTAATTTCACACATACAATGTAATTCTTTCTCTAGTTACTAGTCATAAGTATTTTTAATACTATATGGTGTATTTATATGTTATTACTTATTCAAATTAACTCCAATTAACTCCTAATTCCTAAATTATCTTTGAGCAACTCATTATGTATACTTATACATAATCATATACACTTATTATACTTAATTCCAACCAACTCTATTACATTCACCATGTGTTATATTATGTCTTTCATATTAAATATACCATAATTTTTTAATTTAGCTTACATTATTCCTTACTAAGCAATTCGGCCACCATTACATCTCTTTTCTACAATTTGTTTTCTTTATTAATTTGTATTCACTTCATGATAATTCATCATATTATCAAATTATTTCAACCTACTTCCTCCCTTTTCCTTTGCATTCACATGGTCACATCTTAACATAGCATTATGTACACATAACAAACATTATATCCATATATCATCTCAAGCTCCAATTAGTAGAATTATGTTTATTCAACTTAATATTACCCTATTTATGCTTAAAATACTAATTAACATTATATAATCATATTGTACAACATGATGCTCCATTTGGCCACCATTGGAAATTCTCCTTTCCACATAGTTTTCTTTATCAATTCCCATCCATGTCACCATAATTCATCATTTTATCATGTTATAATTAATTATTTCTTAATACTACTAAAATGTTCGTAGTTACATAATGTAAATCTTCACAAAACTCAAGAAATAAATTTAACAAGGTGTAAAGCGGAGTCCACTTACCTCAATATGGCTAAAAAATAACCTAGGTAGTCTTTCTCACCTTTGTTTTCCTTGGTTTTCCTTGATTCTTCACTATGGCCGAATTCCCTTCCCATAATTTCCTTAAGTATTCTTCTTTTCTTCTTCTAATTTCTTCCACTTTCTCCCTCTAAATAGGCTTCTAAGGTGGTTAGAAATAAATTTAGGGCCTTAAGATTTTAGAGAACATAAAATTAAGTAGGTTGGAATTCATGGAATTATGGTGAAAAATGAATAACTCTCTCTTGGTGTGTGGTGGCAGCCAAAGGGAAGAAGGGGAGGGAAAAATCTAGAGAATATGATATTTTTCCCTTTAAATAGTTGTGTTAATTTGGAAAATTATGTCCAACCACCTTGGTCCAACCAATTAGCCAAATTAGCATAGTTCCTCCAAATTAATTGATTTTTGGCCCAAAAAATTCCTCTATTAATTTATTTATGTAATTTCTTATTCCAAATGGTCATACCCAAATATCTTATGACAATTATGCCCTTGAACTATTGAAAATTACCTTTTTACTTGATTAATTGAATTAAATTCGATTTTCCTGCAATTTTTGGAAACTAATGTTCCATTCATCTAAATGCTTTGAAATTTACCTCGCATGTAAAAATATATGCAGAAGAATGTAGTTAAAATTTTAGGTCATTCTGAGCTCATTTCGCGATAATTCAAACTTTGGAGAAAAATCCAGCCAATTAAAAATTCAAAAATTCAACCTTGTTAGAAAAATTAATTTTCACTTCCAAACACTAATTTAGATTATTTTTAATAGATATGGAGATTTCAGTGATTTTTAGAAGTCATTTACTATTTTTAAAGTCTCGATCAAACTTTTAGTCAAACCTTTTACTTGTTCTAATTTAAACCATTACCGAAATTGATGTTCTACTTGTTAGAATGGTTTGACACTTTTCCATGAATGCACTAGCATATGCAGAAGCTTATGTTTAAAATGTCAAGTCATTCTGACATTGTTTCGGTATACTTTGACTCCACAGACATAGTCCACCGGTCTGAAATCCAAAATTTTAAAACTATCGAAAAACTTATTTTTTGCATCCAATAGCTTGTTTATGCTATTTCTAATGGGTATATATGATCAAAATAATTTTTAGAGCTCTATAAAATATTTCTGAGTTCGATCAAACTTTCGGTCAACCCTTTTATGGTATTGAGTAAAAACTTCTCTATTTGATTTGAGAGCACATTTGAGCTCAATTTTGTCCCAAATTATAACATTAGACTCCATTTAATACTTATTTTTATAATTCAGTGTTAACTCAAACTGCTCGCCAAGTCACCCATCCTCGAATTCCTCTAGCCTAGGTACGTTTAACCTTTGTACACCTTCAAATTTTCCCTTTCTATTTAACTCCAATTATTCTGAGAACTATCATAAGGTTATTTTTTATGCTCTAAAACATGCCAAGCATGTCAGATGCAAATTTTGGGGTGTTACAAGAAAGGGTTTTAGGTCTAAATTATTATTGATAGTCAACCTAAGAATGGCCTCTAAAGTGGGCTCAAAGAGATAGATATCATGGAGTCACCATCTGATAGAATGTCTAAAAATGATTCTTAACCCTTATGATGCCCAAAAAGAGAGATATTTATGACATCACTTTTACTTTGCATCTTGGTTAGGTGTTTGTTATAATTAAGTTTCTATTATTAATCCACTACCTCCTTCTCACATGATGCATTTACAATGAAAAATATATCAATCAAGTAATAAAATGGTAAATAAATAAATCTAATTAAATTTATTACAAAAGCAAATTGTCCAAAGATAGAATAGAAAACCAATAAAGACTATTCATTCTTTATTGTAAAAATATTTTATAAGGGAACTAATGTTCCCAAAAATTAACTAATTCCCCATTTTATGTATGATTTTTCATTCTATCTTTGGACAAATTGCTTTTGCATCAACATTATGAATATATATTACATGGCATAGAATCACAAAAAAAAAATTGAAAATAAGGACCTAATCTACATGATCATGACATGGAATACTAGAAAGAAAAAGAGACTGAGGTCTAGTATATTACCCCTCAAGAAATCCGATTCTATGACTTTAGCAAGTGTGTTCCAAAGCCTCGATCTTTGATTTCCATGTTCAACAAAGAAAATATGTATTTTTGTCAAGAACTATTTTTGTGTTACAGCCCCCAATAATAGAGAATTGATTTTATCCTCTTCAAAGGTGTCTTCTTTTACCAAAATGTCAGATTTTTTTCAAAAAACCCTAATCTTTTTCCTTAAATACTTGGAAAAGAGTCAGAAATAGACTCAAATTCTAACTCCTCAAGGTAGGAAGGTTAAATTCCCAAAAAAATTGAGAGCTGATGAGATTTTAGAATCTAATCCAAATCCAAACTTTTCAAAACTGGATAGTGTGGGAAAATATAGAAATACCCCACAAACGGGCATCTGTAAGTGATAGACGGCCATCCCTCACATGATACTCTAAAATTTACAAAAATACCCTTGATCTAATTAAGAAGTTGTCGTTAGCTTATTGACGTGTTAACCCTTGGTTGGATAGTTACCATCCATTTTTTGATGTGTTAACCCTTGGTTAGGTATTTACCATCATCTTGTCGATGTGTTAATCTCTAGTTGAGTAGTTACCATCAGCTTATCGATGTGTTAACCCTTGGTTGGGTAGTCACCATCAGCTTGTTCATGTGTTAACCCTTGGTTGGATAGTTACCATTAACTCATCGATGTGTTAACCCTTTGTTAGGTAGTTACCATTAGTTGACTGATGTGTTAGCCCTTGGTTTGGTAGTTACCATCAGCATGTTGATGTATTAAGCCTTGGTTAGGTAGTTACCATAAGCTTGTCGATGTGTCAGCTTATCGGCATGCAGAATCGAGATGAGTTGTTTATATTTGATTAACACTAGTTTATCAATATGCAAAATCGAGATATGATCGTTATATCCAATTAGTGCCAGTTTATTGGCATGTAGAATTGAGATAAGATTGTTGTATCGTTTGATGCCATTTGTAAACATGTCTAACCTTATTGTGGTGGTTGATGCCATTTGTAGGCATGTTCTCTCCCCTTGAATCAATATTCTTGTTAGAATATTTTTGGCAAATATACATTTATGAAGGGTTACTGATAGCATATTTTGCGATTACTTCTCATCTACAACATAATTCTTTCCCTCATCATTGGAAGTTAAAATAACCTTTTGGACTAATAGGTCTATCTTGAAGATGCTCCACCATAATTCTTTCCCTCATCATTAGAAGTTAAGACAACCTTTTAGACTATCCCTCTTTCAGTGTGCTTCAATTTTATACTGTGATCTTGGCTTCAGCCATGTGGATCGATTGTTGGTGGAGTATTTCACTTTATCTTGAGTCATATGTACCAATTACTAGTGAAGTCTCTCACTTTATCTTCAGCCATATGAATCAATAACTGGTGAAGTCTCCCACTTTTTATTCAACTAGGTGGATCCATCACTAGTGAAGTCTTTTACTTTGTCTTTAGCCATGTGGATAAATCACTAGTAAAGTCTATTAGTTTAATAATTCCCTTGTCCAAAGGAGGTAGTGGTGACTTTTACCTATCTCCCTTAAACCCTTTCAGAGTTAGAAAATATTTGCACTTCTCTTTACTTTACATTTCTTTTAATTTCTACCTATTTAAGTGGCTTATTGTGGCTTCATAGGTGTCTTAGAGTTGTGACCAAGGAATAAGAACTATCATAGATTCTTATCCATTCCCTATTCACAAATACTTTATCCTTCTGATCTAGTTTAGTGTGGGTATCATCAATAAATTTTTCCATTCCATAAGCAAACAATATGTCTACTATAGGCTCTATAGAGTGTGAAGTACGTGCCTTTTAAGAAGGCTTTGGGTACTTGTGAGAAAAGGTGTGATATTAGTATCTTGTTTATTGAATCCATTTTGGATTTTTTACTTTACTTTACTTTTACCGTGTTGGTTGATTATAGTCAATTTATTCTCTTGTTATTTATCTTGTCATTTTTCTTTTGCAATTGCATTGTTTTTAATTTTATTATGCATCTTGTTGTTATTTTTGTCAAGTATCTGTCTTGTTGTTATTTTTGCATGCATCAGTCTTGTTGTTATTTTTGTTATACATCTTTATTTAAGATAAAACAATATACAATTGTAAATAAAGCATAAATGAGACATAAATAAATGCATAAATAAGTACATGTCATAATTCTTATATACATCAAAGACGTCTAAAAAAGTTTCCAAAAAGACTTCCTGAATGAAAGATGCAACTACTGTGAGGGGCCTGGTGTCTAGCGGTAAGATGGTCCAGATAGATATAGAAGGCTGAAAGCTAGGGTGTTTATGTGGTGCCACTACCTGTGGTTGTGCCGGTGGCTATTCGTCCTACTGCTAGAATCTAAACTCAAATCTGGATAGTACAGTGAATAATGATTGTATAATATGTGTGATCACCCCAGCTAGAGGCTTTGAGCTCTTACCTATGCTTGAGACTACTCGAGAATGTTATACCATATATCTCATAAGATCATCTCTTAAGTTCCTTATATATCTCCTTAGTTGCTTATCAGTCTCAATCACCACTTGTCTACCCTTAGGAACCTTCGCTTTAATACAGCCTATCTGATACCCAATCTACCCTTAGGAACCTTCGCTTTAATACAGCCTATCTGATACCCAATCTACCCTTAGGAACCTTCGCTTTAATACAGCCTATCTGATACCCAGTCTACCCTTAGGAACCTTCGCTTTAATACAGCCTATCTGATACCCAATCTACCCTTAGGAACCTTCGCTTTAATACAGCCTATCTGATACCCAATCTAAGTGATGGAATCATTAATAACCTGCAAAGCCTTATCAAACTTCTACCTAACTGCTACTAGTTCTACTCTAATACCCTTCACATTAGTTTAATGCTGAGCCTACATAGACTGCACTAAGGCCAGAATGGACTGTATGGTCTAATCTTGTCTCTAAATAACCTACTGGATGGTCTGGACAGATGCCTCAATGAAAGCTAATTTCTTTGAAATCTCGTTTGATGGTGAAGCTAATGCTGGTTGAATTGGTGGTAGAGTAGTGGAAGTAGATAGCCCTAGGTGGCTATTTGGCAGTAGAGCGGTAGAAGTAGAGCCTCGCAGATGGCCATATGTGAGTACCTTTTGGATATCCCAGATGGTGATGGTTGTGGTCTAATGGGTGATCTCAGAGGAAGAGGTGATTCATCGAGCAAGTCATTTAGATCTACCTACATGTCTATCTCAATGTCTAAATCTATGTCTTCCCCCTGGGGTTCCTATGGTCCATCTTACTTATTTTGTCGATTATGCTACATTGGCAGCACTAGAGGTGGCTAAACTTAATCCTCCCCCCTATTGGTGGCTCTGGTATGATGGGATCTAATCTGTAAATCTCACTAGTCTCAGCAATAGTTAGTAGCCTATACTTTCCCTACTATCCCTAAATTTGCTCAACCATCCTTATATCGAGAGTGGTCTATAAATCCACATAAATGTTGTCTTAGAGTGCCCAGCCGAAGGTCCTCTCATTTGTCCCCAAATCTAATAGTATATAGGTGACCAATCCTTATATATAGATCTATGAGGTTAGTTGCGTAGCTACTCTAAGCAAGATGACAATGATCGCATGCGTGATATCAATCCTCCTACCTGTATGCATCGCTTATATGTTAACTATATCGATCGCATTTATTGACACAAGACTACCGGTGTGGTCAGGATAAGAGGTAGATAAGACTCTTTAGATGTATTAAAATGCTCACTTAGCTACCATAGTACTCCTGGCTATGTCCAGGTGTTACATAGCCTCGAGAAATGTGATGGCCACCTAGTGCTATTTCATCATCCCCTCTAAGGTTAGAACATCTGCTCCTACTGGAAGCCCTTTAACCTTTATGAAACAACAACATGTGATTTTGTACTAGATATCTGGCACTCTGAACATGACCACCCCTCCCCTATGTTGGGTCTTTGAAAGCCTCCATACTGTAGGGTGGCCGAGAACTGATGCGGAACCCCAAGGTTAAAGAACCCAAAACCCCTTAAACATACGCTTTGATTTCAAAAGACAAAGAAGACAAACACCCTCCCTATTGAACCCCCAAACAACACGTGAATGGAAACGCAAATAATTGGGATAATAAGAAAAGGAACATGCCACAATCAAATGATTGATAAGTAATCCTAATTCTTGATGCAATAGAAAAGAAAGCAAGTAATCTCACAATCTCTCTAAAGAATTTCGGCTAAAGCCAAGAGAAAACTCTCAAAAGTTTATAATTTGATTCAATCATTATCCTCCTGTTACAACTCATAACAAGCTATTTATACTAAAACCCTAACACTTTACTTCTTAAACAAGCCAAATAACCTCTTTAGGAATTCTAAAGACTCTTTACTTCTTAAACAAGTCTAATAACCTCTTTAAGAAGTAATAAATCACCCTTAGAAGCTAAAACAACCCCTAAAAAGGCCTTAAACAAGGTGTGGCCGAATTTCATAAGACAAAACAAGCCCATTCTCCTACTTAAAGAATTAAAACAAAACTAAAATGATGGGCCTTAGTGAAAGTGGCGTGTAGCCCACTTAAATAAGGCCTTATTTGTTCAATAAACCAACTAAACATAATGAATTAAAAGCCCTAACTAAAAACTAAACAAATCAGCCCCTTAAACTCATTAAGATACAACTTTAAATGAGTCATGTGAATTATAAATAAAGCACATGACTTGTACAATTAAAGCCCAAAGTTGCATAAACCCTTTATGACTCAAGTTGGCCCAATTCTTCATTTGCTTCCAAAAGGATGAGTACTTTATGCTTGTGATGCTGATTGACGAAATCATCATGACTTGCCCTCTCCATGGTCGTATCAAGAACTCTATGGTGATATCGAGATAAGTCTGAAAGGATGGAGCGGAAATGCAATCCACCTTACGGCGACTAACAGTTTGTCTGCCTCATCAATCATGTCCATAGACTATAGGAACTACTATGACATGAACCTGTAGGCTCGATACTGGACTTGAGACAAGGCCTTGTATCTCTTGGCCTAATGTGTAGTCATTTACCCTAGAGTCGACGAAGCTGGTATAGCTTGTGCCTCGCATTATGGCATCTTATAAAAAAATGAATATTTATTTTTAGAATTGACTTGCATTGTGAGTAACGACACAAGTAAAAATTATATAAACTTTGCCAAAATTTTAGCAGCATACCAATGTTAGCCAACCTGCATCCAAGTGCACGTTAAGCACTATAAGTGATTACAACATCCTAAACACAATAATAGGCATCATAGGAAATATGCATGACAGTCGAGGCATTTTAAAATTATGAATATTTACAAAATTTTAACAAAATATTGGTAGCATTTTAGCTAGAAATGTGCCTGCCCTCTGCATAAAACAAACATTTAACAGTAATGATGCAGGCCTCAAGTGGCCATAAAGCATTTCATTTTCAAGTCTATATTTTTTGTGCTCAAAGACAAAGTTCTAAAAAAACTATTTCATCTATCCATTTTATAGTTAATGTTTTTTTACAAGTTAAACCAACTACAATATGGCACATCCTTCAAAAGGTTTGAAATTTCCACCATATTCTAACTACAAACTCAATTAAACTACTCTCAATACATGGCAATGTAGACAATTTCACTAAAAATCCAGTAAGTCAAATAAAGTCCAATTTAGTGCTCTCCTCTCCCTCTGTCATATCTAATTATTCATTGCTTAAAAGAATGCCAAACATGGCATATACACAAAGAAGAGTCTAATTATTCATTATTTAATAATATGCAAAACAAGGTATATACACATAAAAGGTGTTACTGCACTCCAAAAAGTCAAAAATAAAATACAAATCAACAAATAACAATAACATCCAGCATTTATAATCCTCTCACATATGTATAATTAGCGGCAATAATTAGAGTAAAAAACAAAAAGGGAAGGAAGAGTGGGAGACTAGCCTTGAGCATTAGAATTAAAAGTTCTAAAAGATATAAATAGTTTGAAATTAACATAACCATAAGACACGTGCCACTTCAAGATGAATTTTGGCATAAACAGCTAAAAAAAGGGGCAAAAAACTAGGGATAAAGGACTCAAAAATTGAGAGAAAAACCTTCAAATTTGCTATCAATGGTAGTTATAAGGGAAGAAGGAGAAAAGGAGAAGAAAGGTTTTATTTTCAAATTTTTGAGCGACATACAGGTAGGGTATCTTTTGCAAGTGATAGATGAAATACACCCTTAATTTAAATTTTCTGGAAAGCTTTGCAATGTCAACATGTCTCTTAGATTCCTTGTAAAATGAAAACAAGGAGAATGCAAAGATGTATATGGAATGCATGGGACATGTAAATAGGCTCATTTGGGTGCCCAAAGGGTTACAAATAGCCAGGCCGGAGGTCGCTCCTAAGGGATGGCCGTTTGTCATGCCTTTTCTATAAATAGCTTCCTATAAATAGCTTGATCTCCTTGGTCTTTATGCCTTTTGACTTTTCCTCTCCCAGGTAAGCTCTCCTCTAGGTATTTTCCTTCTCCACATTTTTTTTGTCTTTTAATTTATAGCTATCATTTTATTTATTTTTTCATTTCTTCCTATTTTATTTCTTATTATTTTCTTTAATTTTATTACCTCCAACCTCTAGACCACTCAAATATCTTCACCATGTCGACCTTAGCCATGACTAAATTGAATAGGTTATAGGATGACCCAAAAACTTAGGAAGAACCTATTTTGACCCCGTACTACAATCTGAGGTTCCTGAGGATGGTGAAACTAGACAAGGCCCTAATTTTTTTTACTACTTGATACTAGGACCTAAGGTTTCATGTTTTTAAGTTTAGTCACCAAGAGTTATACCCCCTATTCGAGTAGTTTGTTGAGATTGTCGATATGAGATTTGTTCCTGGCACTCTATCTTGTCTGCCTTCTTTTATTTTTTACTAGGCTAGAGGCTCAGTACCTTAGGAAAAGACCTTTTCATTGGAGTGGCTGATTGATGTTTTGGATGATTTCAATGATGTTCCCACATTCCAGTTAGGTGTGACCTTGTTGTATTGCTTCCTTTGGTGCTTGTTGACATGCTTAGATGGCTTGATTGGAGACTATAGACTCTTCAATGTTATGGACGGTATGCACAGAGGGCATACACCATTTCCTTTGATTTTGGCACAGATGATCATTGGTTTAGATGCTATTAATGCTGATCTCATGGCTTGTTTTATAAGAAACCCTTTATTGCTCCAAATATGTCATTATTTCAAAGGAAATGTACCCTTTGTGGGTTTTCACACTAGTTTTTCTTATTAGAAAATGTGTCCTTTTAGATTTTCATGTATTTTCTTCACTTATTTTTTCTTGAGATGAACCCAACTCACCTAAGTGGCATTTTTTACAGGTGTGGCTACACGATACGCTGAAGTTGATAGTGGACCCCCTACTCAAGCCATGAGCTCTTATCTACTATATTCTCAAGAAAACTTGTCACTCGCATCATGAGGGAGCTATTTGGATGGCACATTTGGCAGATGGTGACATTAGTGTCAAGTACCCTTGGTTATCCATACCTTTTGTGACTCGAGATGGACCTTTTAGATATATCCCTCTATGTGGATTACATTGGGCCACTTTTTACATTACTACTCACTACACTCGCTAGCATGGGGACTGTCAAGACATCATTAGGTGCCCCATTGCTTTCTATAGCGGTCCACTCTCTACCTTTTTCTTGATAGGTTATTATTGATGGATTTAGACTTGACTCCTCGTGAAGACTATTATACTCGAGATTAGCACAAGCCTTCACCTCCTTTACCATATATAAGTAGTGGGTTATGAGTCCAGCAGTTGACAATAGGACACATCGACTTAGGCATCTAGAGGGAGAGAGTAATGTGATACAGATAGACTATATTATATACTATTATGGACTATGTTTTTTTGTTTTTTATTAGCACTTTAAAATTTTGAACATATGAAAGGAAGATACTACCTTTAAACATATTAATAATGTTTTAGATACAAATGTGGTTTTTCTATCTAATTTAATTACACATGATCATCATTGAATACTATCTCAATGACACATATTACTTAATCTTGAAATGGAATATTAAAAGCATTAGAACTCCTGCCATCAATCAGCCCTCTTGGCTTTTCATGATTGATTATTTTCTGTCGGCCCCTAATTTTTGCTTAAGATGCTTTTTTTTTTATTTTTAGCAAGACAAAGGGCCTAATTTTAGTAAGGCCACATTTTTTTCAATTTTTGACATGTAGGGCTCTTATTCTCTCTTTTTCTCTTTTGATTTTTAGCCATGGAATCTTGTTATCTTGTCAATATTGACTGATTCTTTACACTCATTGCCATCACTGTCAGTCAATATAGTAACTCCTTTTATAATAACTTTTTCAACACAAAAGATTCTTCCTAAGTAGGTCTAAACTTGCCCCAGATGTCTTGTATCCTAGCCTTATCTGTTTGAACACTAAATCCCTTTCCTTCAAAGGATGTTTCCTAATATTTTTCCCTAATGAATGAGATAACCTCTTTTGATTGATATAATTATGATAGTAAGCTCACATCCTATCTCTGTCTAGTCGGTCAAGCTGCAATAACCTTTGTTTGGCCCATTTTATTTTTTGAAATTTAGCTTTTAAAAACACCCTAAAATACTAATGCTTAATCTTTACCGGTAGCATAACATTTGACCCATAAGCTAAAGAAAATAGGGTAGCCCCTATTAATGTTTTAGCTGCAGTTTTATGATCCTTCAATGCAAAGGTAGCTTTTTAGCCCAATCTTTGTAAGTTTGAACCATTTTAGCAAGTATCTTTTTGACATTCTTATTAGCTACTTCAACTGCCTCATTCACTTGAGGTCGATAACGTTAAGATCCATGACGCTGAACTCCATACTTCTTGAGTATCTGCTTTGTTTTAACTTGGAACTCTTATGGTCTTGGTAAATTTGTATCTATGCATAAACCTACATATGTTCATTTGCTTATTGAATTTTTCACAAATCTAGAGGTTAATGATAATGATTCTAAGGTGTTAGAGTTTAGAATGTAAGGAGTGCACACACTTACTTACTCTTTTATGCATATAATGTTTCATTTCAAGAAAGATGTCATGTGTGACACCCCTAAGAATTTTAAGTTGAATGAATTTTGAACTTTCTTAATTGATTGCATACCTCATTTCAACCTAGGAAAGGCAAAGCTATGTTTATGAAGGATTTAAAGTTTTAATTATTGCACAAATTACTTACATGTGTAATATTCCACAAATCTGAGTTCAATAGGGTTTTCTACCAAGAATTGTTTCTTATATGGTGCATTCATAATAAAAAGCAAGTATGTTGGAGATTTTAGATCTTTAATCAATTTTTAACATATGCATCTAGGAAGGATGCACCTATCACTCATAGTCATGTTGTTTCTATAATTGTTACAGCTTTAGATGTTAAACTAGATAACTTTATGCATATGCTTGAGTGATTATATTTTATAAGGCAAACATTGATTCATAGTGAGGTGGTTGATGCCTCTATGAGATTAATTCTAACTCGCCCTTGTCTTGTTAGAGAGGGTTGGTACCTCTACCACCACAAGAGGAAGAGCAAAGTGAAGAGAAGGAAAAAAGTGATAATAAGGAGGAGAGGTTTATTATGTCTCAAGAAAAGGAGTCCCACCAAGCATTGGCTATCATTCCAGCCTCATATCATAAAGGTGCAAGTGGCCCATCACATGGTACCACTCATGGCCTTCTCGTGGCCCATCTAGTAGGCAATCAAGAATTTAGGAACAAGTTTTAGAAAGTCAACAGGCGATAGAGCGCCAATTAGCTTCAATATAGACAATGAATCACCATCTTGCAAAGAAGCAAAGAAGCATGGAGCATAAAATCAATACCTTTATTACTTAAGCTAGATATGCTATTGATTTTCCTTCACCATCACCTTTGAATAACTGAAGGGAGTTTTCTTTTCCCTTTCCTTTTTATCCTTTGGGTTCACATTGGGGTCAATGTAAAATTCTAAGTGCGAAGGAGGGGACATTTATTTATGTTTATGTCTTCAGTTTGTTTATGCACATGTTTTTGCTTTTGTTTGAAGTTTGCATGCATTGTGCTAGGCTATATTTTTGTATATGCTTTTTTCTTCTCTACATTTATACTTAGTTATTTTTTAAGTTTATTTTGTTATGGATGAGTGCATATCAATAGCTTATTTTTAATACTTAATTGGTAGAATCTTAAGTTTCATGTAGTATATGATTTAAGTTTTTTTTTACTATCTTTTGTGGTTATTTTGAAAAGTATATTAGATGTTTAGTCACTTTCTAACTATGCTTAAGGCTAGGATGGCGTGATTCAAGTTTTGTTTTTAAGGACTCAAGTAGCCTTAGGGAAACTATAGCCATAATATGTATAGCTCACTTTTCAATAATGGATGAGGACACATAATAAAAAAAATATATAAAATAAGAAAAAAGAAAAAAAGAAGAAAAGCAAAAAGAAAAGAATCATTGTTTAGTGGGATGGAGCATAAAATGCACCTACAAAATTGCAAAGAGACTTAGAAAAATTACAAGTATTTAAAAATGCATTGAGAATAGTGAGTTAAGGTGTGAGCTTAAATCTCATCCCAATGGCTATGTTTGTTCTTAAAATTCTTATGCTTGAAGATTGTTTATCCTAGTCGTAAAGCTTTGTTAGACTATTGACTCTATGTTTTTGATTTTGATTTTAATAACTTGAGATAATAGGTTAAATTTATTGAATATGCTACGTAACTTGTCTACTCTATCATTATTGAGCATTGGAAGTTAGTTGCTAGCTACTTTATTTTAATTACTCATTCATATTCAAAATGATATTAGGAGAGGCTATCTTCATTTTAAGAAGATTAGTATTTTTGATATCTCTTCCACTTAGGCTTTTGCATTCTTACTTGAGGTTAAGCAAGGTCTAAGTGTGTGGGAATTTGATGTCATGCAATATAGTATAGCTATTTTGATTACTTATGTCTCATTTTGTTAGTTTTATGCATGTGTTTTGTTTATTTTATTGTGTTATGCTTTACTTTTATGTTTTCTTTATTTTTGTAGGCTCTTCTTATCCAATTGAAGGATTTAAAGCCCAATTAGGAGCTTTGGATTAAAGAATTAAAGGAAAAAAACATAAAGGAAGGAGTAGAGACTATGTTGACTCATGCCTTTGTGTACTGGCTCATTATAAGGACTGGTTGTGCCAACTCATGCCTTGATGTACTGAGTTATAACAAAGTAGAAAATATGCCAACTCTTCCTTATATATGCCAACTTGTTACATACGGGATAATTCTAGATGGCTTGGATAGGGGCATTTGCTAGGAGACACCCTAAAAAAATTGCCACAAATGATAGACAATTGTCTGTCATTGGCAGTGATAAAAATTCAAGGTTCTCAAAGTCTTTTCAAAACTTTGGGAAAATTGATGTTCAAACCCACAATAATATTATATAAAAATGTGAAAATCAAAGCCAAAACTTGAGATTCACACTTTTTATCAGAAATATAAGTGATTCCTCATCATCGAGTAATCCTGATCTAGGCTGCCTCATGCCATGGTGTTTATAGTTGCCCTCAATTTTGGGGAACTTGCACACTGGTGCATATGTGAGCCAAAATTCAGAGTGAAAAGATAAAATATATGTACCTGAGGCAGTGAATCTCTAGTGGATTGATTTAAAACACATACCACTTGAGGCAATGAGTTTCTAGTTATAAAAGGCACGTACCATTAGAGGCAGTGAGTCTCTAATTGAATAAGACATGCACCATCTGAGGTAGTGAATCTCTAGTTGAATAAGACATGTACATCTGAGGCAGCAAATCTCTGGTTGGCTAGTTATCGTCAGTTTGTCAATGTATTAACCCATAATTGGGTAATTACCATTAGCTTATTGATGTGTTAACCCTCTATTGGTTGGGTACCTACCGTCATCTTGTCAACGTATTAACCCTTGGTTGACTGTCTGATTAGTCCTAGCTTGTTAGGATGTAGAATCGAGATGAGTTACTCGTATATGATTACCACCAGCTTGTCAATATGTAGAATTAGGAAAGTTATTGATTGTTTGATTCCATTTGTCAGCATCTCTAACATTGGAGTTGTGTGGTAGTTGCCCTCTGCTAGCATGACTAACCTTGTCATGGTGGTTGATGCCATTTTTAGGCATGTCTAACCCCTTTTGAGTCAATATTCATGTTGGAAAAATTATATCAAATATGCATTTATTATTAGATCTTTAGATCTAATAATAGCTTGGTTCCATTCTTTAGATCTACCTTAAAGACATTACAACATAATTCTTTCCCTTATTATTAGAAGTTAAAACAACCTTTTAGACTATGCCTTTTTTAGTGTGCTTTAGTTTTATACTATGATCTTGGCCATTAGTTTTATAATGTGATCTTGGCCTTTAGTTTTTATACTATGATATTGTTCTTTAGCCATGTGGATTAATCTTTAGTAGAGTGCTTCTTTTTGCCTTTAGCCATATAGATCAATCTCTGCTAGAGTGCTTTACTTTGTCATCAACCATATGGATCAATCTCTAGTGGAGTGCTTCACTTTGTCTTCAGCTATGTGGATCAATCTCTGGTAGAGTGCTTTATTTTTTCTTCAGCCATGTGGATCCATCTTTAGTGGAATGGTTGTTATTATAAACCTTCTCTTTTCCCATTTGTTTGATACTTCCCTTGTCTAAAAGAGATGGGAAGGAATACAAACTCTTTTAAAATTTTTCCCGAGTTAAAAAATATCCACACTTTTCTTTGTTGTGCATCTCTTTTGACTTCAACCTATTCAGGCCACTCCTTACGGCATTGTAAATGCTTTAGAGTAGTAGCAAATGAAAAAGAATCATCACAGATTTCTAACCATTCTACATTCACAAACATTTTATCCTTCTAATCTAGTTTATCCTTCTTTGATACCGATGTGTATCCATAGTTCCTGTTATCCACCGATAAAGTTAAGGCAGGCTAAACGTTATTCATAGTAATGATCGAAATTAAACAGTTAAAGTTATTTGACTAAAGATTGATATTGTGGATTATATTGTTGGTTTACCCACGGAATTATGTTTCATTTGAATATGTTTACATGGGAAATTATTGTCTATATGAATTATGAATATGAGAATATTTGTTACTCTTTGGGTACAATGTTATGCACATGAGAATATGCTTTATGCTTTAAAGTATATGTTATTGTTGCCATGCTATGTTGGACATGTTGTTTATAGTATATGTATATATTTTATATGTATGTTTTGATGACCTATGTGAGTGGTCATCCATCTGTAGATATTCCCCACTAAGCTTTATAGCTTAGCACGGGTTATTTATCCGTGTAGGTACAAATAGCAAGACTTTTGTTGAGGGAAGTTCTCTGCATCAGGAAGGGCCAACCACCGACTTATAACCTTGATGTAGGATATTTTGTAATACAATTATCATATGTTTTGTATAAAGGCCAGTTATCTTATGATATGTATAAAACCTATGCGGAATATTGTAACTCACTAGTAGTAAAGCTAAGACAGAATATGTGTGCATGTGATATACATAAAGTAATATTCATATAGTATAGTATGCATGATACTAGGTATGAAATGGAAAACAGGAATAGACTTGTAGCACGAATATAAGCATATGAACCATATGGCATGATTAATGGCTAAATGATAATTAAATGAACATGAAGAATAAGCATGATTAATAGTATTCATGATACATGTGTAATAGGGTATTTGCATAGAGGGTGCTACATACATGCCCCAAAAGAAACCAAAGATGCACCCCCAACAATCTTAAAATATGGATTGATTACCCAAATAACAAAATAGATTCAGTGTCCAAACTTCAAACTAACAACAACAAATGTTACCCAAAAAGAATCTTCCAAACATGTGAAAAACACCATCCAACAATAAAGTATAACATAAGATGACTAACAATAAAACCTGCTGATGAAGATAACACTATGAAAATATCAGGCAAGTATGCTTCAATGTCAATTTAATCAGAAAAGTGGGTAGGAGATGCACAAGTAAGGCTGAGCATGCAAATATAGAGAAGTTGATGCAAATAGAGGTAGATAAATGCATTTATGACATAGATAAATTGCCTCGAGGTATGTGGAACTTAATCATGATGACCAAGTCATCCTTTGGAAACCAGTAGCCTACAGGTCAAATCGTTTTAGCCTATATACCTCGATGATAGACATGGAAGCACAAATATGCACAAACTTACAATACTAACTTGACAAACACATGCTCACATGTTTAAGAATCTAGACTTCTAGGAAGTAGCAATTCACACAACATGTAGCAAGTGTGGTGAAAATAAAATCCAAGTGAATGAAGGTGAATGCATGCACAAGAACAAAGGGTCAAGGATATGAGAGATCGCTCATCATTTATCAACTTGTGAAAACAGACCTTTCCTCCAAAAAGATGTAAAGCAACAATAATGAAAGTATCAATTAACATTTTCTCAAATATAACACAATAGGAACTAAGAAGTAAGTTCAAGCAATTCCATCAATGAATCCTACTCAATTCCAGCTGCTCATGCAGTTATCCACATGTTGTACTAGACAAAATCAATTTGATCATGGTTTTATTTTCAAAAGTAGCAACATCATGACATTCAAGTGATCTCATTGTATAAAGATTCAAAAGATCAATAAAACCTATCCTTGAAAAGACCCCGAGGATAGAACTGGCAAGATATGAATTCAGCAAGGCCAATTCTAGCATGCATTTCAACACTAAAAGAAGAATTCCTAAGAATAAGCTCAAAAGAATTTCTTTGCTTCAGCCACCAAGGATGTGCCATTAACAATAATTCACATTCCATTCACTCTAAAAGATAAGTAATTGAAGCAATTCAAATTCAACAGTGCATAAGATTGAAACATGATTTTGCTTGCTTATTTACACCTTGAAGAGGTTTAACAAGAATAAAATGATAATTAAAAGTGTCTATTTGCAACAGTTCAAAATCAAAATGCAGCAATTGGAGTATAAGAGTGCTACCGAGATATTCATACCTCACAATCAACACAAAACCTGAGAGATAACAGTCATGGCAATAATAAACCGAATCAATACTCAACAAAAATTGCATCAATCTCAATCTCATTTTAACCAACAATGGCAAATTGCGCACTCGTCATCTTCATGCCAAACAATTGCATCATTAAATCAATTTAAAAGAAAAAAAACTTAGAGCCATAACTACGCCAACATTTTATTAGCCAAATAAAAATTAAGGGAAGTAGTGCTCTTGGTGAATACTGTGGAAAAAGAAAGAGAATAAAAGATACAAACTAAGTCAAACCTACAAAAATAGAGCAAAATCACAATGACTAAATAAAATTTAACATTCATCTAATTAAAATAACCCAACACAATGAAAATAAAAATAATTACAGAAAATAACAGAGAGTGAAAGACCGACTTGGTAGTAGTATGCAATCGCAGATGAACAAAAAGACAAAAATAAAAATGAACAATAGTGTGAGGAAGAAGAACATGAATTAAAAAAAGAAAAAAATTAAATAAATAATAAAAACCTAAACAATTTAAACCATAAAAAAATGAAAAAGTGAGAAAAAAGAAAAAAAAAGAAAATTTAAACAAACCCTAAATTTACTAGCATAAACCCAAACAAATTAAACACAAACAATTTCAACATGGTACACACTAACTTCAATAGAAAAAACAAAAGACAATTACTAATTGAAAAAGAAAAACAAAAAAGAACAAGAAAAAGAATGAAAAGAAAAAAAAACTTGGTACTTACTTGTAGATGGCTCGGAATCAACACTACACTAAGAAGAACAAAGAAAAACAAAAATATAAAATAGAAGTTAAAAGAGAATAATAGAGAAAGAAAAAGAAAAAGAAAGAAGAAGAAGAAAAAGATGAACAAAGAACAAAAACAAGAGTAACTCAATAAGAAAAGGAAGAAAACTCAAGAATAAAAGAAATAAAAGAAGAAGAAAAAGAAGAAGACCTACCTGCAGTGGCGGAGAGGACGGTGGAGAGAGGCAACAAAGAGAGAGAGAGAGAAGAAATAAAGAAAGAGAGAGTCGAAAAAAACAATCCAAGAGGCAGGACTTTAAAAAGAAAATTAGGGTTTTTAACTTAATTTTTTTTCTTTTTTTTCAGTGTCACGGTTACCACTAGAATCCTGGTAACCATGAGCTACCCCAATATTTGATTTTGTACTAAAAAGGAATAGGGCTCACAGCTACTAGAAAAATCATAATAACCGTGAGATGCCCAAACGATAGCTACTGGACTAAATAGAGGTATAAGTCACAGTTATTAGAAAAATCATGGTAACTGTGAGATAAAGTAACCTATGCTTTTGGACTAAAAATTAAATGACCTCATGGTTACCAACAAAATCTTAGTAACCGTGACTATATGTATTCCGAGATCAAGAGTGAAAACCAATCCACATCACGATTACCAGAAGAAACATAGTAACTTGGATCCCCTAAAATTCACCAAAAATTTTATTTTTCTCTCATTCTCTCCTGGCCATTAAACTAAACTTCCTACACTATTCAAATACGTAAAGAACACCAACTAAAACTCACAATCCCTTGAACCACACCCTAAACACTAAAACTACGAAAACAAAGCACAATTTAAACATTATTCAGAGTAAAGGTTAGTAGGTAGTTCTGTATTTACAAAGTCCATAGCTAGACTTTTAAATACCTTTAAGGGTCTTTGAGAGTGACAATCACTGAAGCGCTATCAAATGTTTACTCAAAATAAGGCTTCATGCGATGTCCATTCACTTTGAATTCCTTCTTATCTCTCGGGTGTTTAAGTGTCACCACCCCAAATTTATCTGCTCTCACAACCACATAAGGACCTTTACACCTCGATTTCAATTTTCCTGAGAATAACCTCAATCTGCTGTCATAAAAAAGCACCTTTATTTCGAGCACAAATTCCTTCTTGGTTACTCTGTGATCATGCCATTTCTTTGTGTTGTCCTTGTACTTCTTGGCATGTTCATAGGCCCAAAACCTAAGTTCTTCCAACTCGTTTAGCTGCAAAGACCTGCATTTTCATGCATTCTCAAGATCGAAATTCAGAAACTTTGTAGCCCAATATGCCTCATGCTCTAATTCCACCGGTAGGTGATAGGGATGTTACCTTTTAGGTTAGTTTTTAGCAAGCCCTATCATGCCCAAGCAAGCCCTATCATGCCCAAGCTAATGGTCAAGTTGAAGTGTCCAACCAGAAGTCGCGGTTACTAGGAATTTCCTAATAACCGTGATGTATGTTTGAGTTGCTTCTTGACAGAGGGTCATGATTACCACCAAAAACCTAATAACTGTGAGATAACTCTCTCTTGCATTCTTGATTGGAGACATGACTACGTCATAGTTAGTACCAAAAACCTTGTAACTGTGAGGTAGTCTTCCTTTTGATTTTGGACTGAAGATCTTCATAGGTCACGGTGAACACCATTTCTGTGCACAATTACTCTGCTGACCATGATAAACTCCAAAATGGTGCATTTTGGCAGACAAACATAGGTCACGGTTACTAGGAAAAACCTAGTAATAGTGAGGTACCTACAAAATTCACAATTCAGTATAAAATTCCATCAAAAGCTCTCCAAAAACACACAAAATCTATACTTAACGGAGAATGAGGTTAAATTATTAAATGCAAGCAAAATAGAGCAAAAGATACTAAAAAAACACTGAAACTGGACTAAACTTAAGCTTTTCAAATACTTATAGATACATAATTATATTATACACATTCCTAATTACACCATACTACTCCAGATTGTGTAACACACAATTAATCACAATACAAATATATGTATGTATTCCTAAGCCTGATGAAATGGTTCCTCATAAAATTACTAAAAATTGTAAATATTATTTCTAATAGTGGCTGTTTTGGTAGATGGGAAGAATTGGACTAGAAATTTCTCCTGTATTTGCTCCCATGATATAATAAAATGATTTGGTAGCATTTGCAACAATTCTCTTGCCTTAATAATGACAGTAAAAGGAAACAACTTAAGCCTAATAGGATCTATAGACACATTTGGAAGTTAAATTGTGTCACTATTCTCTAGAAAAATATCCAAATGTTGAGCTGGTTCTTCAATCTCCAAGCCTGAAAATTGGTTTTTTTGAACCATTCTGATAGTGGTAGGTTTAAGTTAAAAGTGATGATTCTAAGGTAGCTTAACCGCTCTATGCTCCTCATTCCACCTAGGAGTGGCGTAATCGCTAATGGTTATCGTTCTCATCCCATTCCCTTGGGCTTGATTTTGGTTAACTTGCCCTCTGAGTATAGGTGGATCTTCAAGAGGCCCATTATGTGGCTCTTCTAGCAGATTCAAAGTCATATTTTCTCTTTGTAATCTCTTGATCCTATGAAATATTATCTCCATTTTAGGGTTAATAAGAAAAATTGGGTCACCTCTTACCATAAACTATTGACACCTACAAAGAATAAAATAATAAAATCAATAATAGAATAAAGAATAGAAAAATAAAAAGAATAGCACAAAAAGTTCACTTTAAAATCTAAAACAAACAAACAAATGCCAATTCTCCGACAACAGCCCCAAAAACTTGATTGGTATCTATCAAATGTACTAGATCGGCTAGTAATATAGGAAAATATAATTAACATCCCAAATATCGAATCAAAGGAAATTGTGTAAAAGTTATCTATTTCAGATTTTAGAAATGAGTGGTGTGTGCAAAGAATTCTGAAGTTTTAGAATGATAACAAACTAACTAAACAAAAAACATAAACTTAAACAACTAAGGTAATGAACTAAAATAATCAATTATATACCTAAGAAAATAAACTTAAACTTAAATAAAGCAAGATATGAAAGGTCGTAAAATTCAATAATAAAAGGCACTTTTACTAAAGGACTATCCACCTTAACTTTTATTACAATTATTCAATTGAAGATAACATAAATGTTTATAGAAAAATAGTGTAAATACAGATAACTTATTTAAAATATCATTCTAAGCATTAAATCCTCTTATTAGGAATATCTAATACTTAGAATAAAAATTCAGTTTATCAACTCCTAAACATCTATTAAACCCTTTCTCAAGAGATCCAACTTCAGCCTATTCTTAATTAAACTTTCTTAATTTTAATTTCACTCATTACCAATATAGAATTATCTCAATTTTTAGAACATAATCATGCATCAATACAAGTGAATTAACTAAGAACATTCATGTCATATGCCGTACATGAAAGTGATCATTAACCATTTATTCAATACATTAACAATCAACTCAATCATAACTCAAGATAATAATTTGCTCAGGAATTAAGAAATAATACACTTGCATTGAATTAAAGCTCGAATTACAGTCATTAGAAATAGAAGTATTAGGTTTTAAGTTTCCTTAGTAAAAGTAAAGAAACCTACTCACTCATTATCTTAAAGACAAAAGAAATATTGAAATAAAGATACAAACACATGGAGCTAAGAAGTTTCTCTTTATCTCTTATTAGAGCAACAAGCTTCAGCCTCCAACCCTCTGTTTTTGTGTCTTTAAAAACTAGGTAAAAAACTTAAGTCAAAAATTCATAATTCTAACTATCCTTCTCATTCTGGTGTCTAAACTTTTCATTAATACTCTAAAAAGAAGAAGTTTTGGTGCCTTGTAACTTCCTATTCTAGAAGAAAGAAGAATTTTATCATAAAAAGGAGTCTTCCTTAAGGAAAGGGCTTTTTTCGTCCGGTGAGAGCCTTCATACCAATAGTGAGGACTCATACCCCTCGAGAGAGGTCTTTTACTCTGCTTTCTATGTGAATCTTAGCTTTAAAATTACATAATTGCTCCAATTTCCTTCCTTTCTTCAATTAACTTCCTTTTTTTCTTTAATTTAGTCTTTAAAACACCAAATTACAATTAAGTCCACATAAATTACAATTAATAAAATTAAACACCAAATTAACACTAAATTAATAATTAAATCACCTAAAAACACACTAATGAAATAGTTATAATTCACAATTATAATTCCCTCTATGGTGCACCAAATGATCGGGATACATTATAATGTTCAGGTGGTCACAATCAAAGCTGCGAGAGAGAATCATGTATCCATGCTAGAAAATAGCCAAACAGCCTTTTAGTGGGTTTTATGTATATATGATTAGTGATGAAGAGAGTGGGGACATTTTGTCGATAGCCTACAAGTGATTAACATACTAAAAAAGATGCACTTCATGCTTGGAGCTTGTTTGGGTTAGAAGTCTGAGGGGCCTCAAGATGCCATTACCACTAAAGGGCAAAAGGATAGGAAAGGGTAAGGCTACACTGGTTTAGGTCTAAAGGGTAAGGGGAAAAATAGCAAAGGAGATCCCTCCCGTTTTTGAAAGCTTTATGCCAGCCTTAAGGGTTTACTTCTATTGTGGAGAGAATGAAATATATCTATTAAGAGATAAGGTAGTGCTCGATTTTGAGTTATTTAATGATGTCTTTGATTGGTAGCAAGGAATTATCAAACCAATTAAGGGTTTCTGGCATTAAGAGATCCTTTTGTATCACTTAGAATGGGACAAGGAGAGCTCGAGGAGATCAGAACTAAAAAGCTATTTGCTGTTAAGAAAAAAAGGCAAAGAAAATATGGAAGTTAAAGCTCCACCCAAGCCAATCTTAAAAGCCAGAAAGGCATTCACTGTTGCCAATACTGAAGAAGATGATACCTTTACTGAGATTGTTTATTTTCCAGAAATTTTTTATGAGAACAATAGTTTTTATTTTGATTATATCAATAAGATAAACAATTTTGCTTACTCGTGTGATGTTTCTTCTCATTTTCATATGCATGATTATGATAATAAAACATTCATATTTGACATTTACTCAACAAACACATGTTCATTTAATCTTGGAACAAAGGAAAACCCAAAAGAAAACTTATTAGCATAAGATATAACTCCTAAAGAGAGAGAAAATTGAGAGAATACTAAAAAATATGAAAGAGTATTTGCTTAGAGGGAAATGCCTATACCTCATAAGGAGAAGGAGGTTAAAGAGTTCTTAGGTAGGCTTCAATACATAAGTAGGTTTATAGCCAAGTTGACTTCAATTTGTGAACTAATTTTTAAGCTGTTTAGAAAAGATTAGCCAGTGGTTTGGAATAAATATTGTTAGAAGGCATTCGACACAATTAGAAAATACCTTTTGCATCCACCAGTATTGAGACCACCATAGGTAGGTAAGCCATTGATTTGGTATCTGGTTATATAGGATAGTTCGGTGAGAGCTATGATGGCTCATGAAGATGACTTTAGGATTGAGTACGTGATTTACTATCTTAGCAAGAAGTTCCTCCCATATGGGACTAAGTACATAGAGGTAGAGAAAATTTATCTAGCAATCATTTAGGCTTCAAAAAAGCTAAGGTGATACTTTCATTCTTATAGAGTGCAAGCAGTGGCTGAATAGAATCCTCTTAGGCACTTACAGGAAGCACCCTCACTTTTAGGAAATATGGGTAGATGGTTAATCCTCTTACATGAATTCAACATTGAATACATCACTAAGAAAACCATGAACGAAAAAGTTGTTGCAAAATTCCTAGTTGATCAGCCAATGGAAGGAGAAAAAGTAACCTGCGAGTTTCTTGATGAAGATATCGCAACCATAAAAATATAGGGCTAGCAGATGTATGGTATAACCTCAACAAGTATATTGAATCGGCAAGTAATATAGTGAAGTATTTTTAAGACTCTGAAAATTACTGAACCTTAGATATTTAATTGTGTGATTAAACTTTGATTGATTACAACTACATGTAAAGAATTTCCCAATTGATTTTTGTTGATTAAAACTACAACTATTAAATTTAAGAAAACAAAATTAAAGCAATATGAACCAAAAATATAGAGTAAACAATAGCAGTAAAATAGTGTATAAAAACTGTAGTAAAACTATCACTAAAAGCGTTATTTAAGGATCTAATCCTCCCTATACCAAATGCAAGACATATTTTTAACATAACACACACACACACACACACCCAACTATATATATTTTAGATGTGGATGACCCAACTAAACCCAATTTTCCCATTTCGGAGCTAACAATTCGAAGTACACGGTTTCCCATTCTAAAGGTAATTTGATAGTTAACGTAAGCACGAGTCTAATAAATCCTAGATATGGACTGAATTCCCATTTTGAAGAAAACCAATCCAATACCAATTAATTTTCCCACCTATTTCTAAATATACAAAGTGTCAACTCTAGATATAATAGCCCCATTTTGGAATCACCATAAAAAAATACAATCAAAGCATGCAAAAATAGAGAATGCATGATATTTACTCCAAACAAGCATAAACCCATTAAACTTGAATAAGATAATGGACAAATACTTTAATAAAAGTAATATCAAGATCATCAAAGGGGAAAAGAAACATCTAAAAATATATTTAACCAAATAAGCTTTATACTCTTACATAGATATTGGGATTCAAAGATCCCTAAACAATTGAAAAACTACTCACTACACATTTAAATAAGTGCAAAGAATAAAGAGAAATAAACTCTTAAACCCATTTATTAAAGATGGATTTGAAATCTAGAACAACTTCTTCTCTTTAATCCAAGCAAGTCTTCAATGAAACAATAGCTAAATCTATTATAAACTAAGCTAAAAATGATTTTTTTAATAAAATGAAGTTTTTACAGTAAGAACAAAGCTCAAAAATCCTGAAAATTTGAAGAGAAATGCATAAAAAGTTAAAAGCTATGTTATAAAAACTTTAAAACTAACCAAAAAGAAATTATACTTTTATACTATTTGAAGTGGCACATGGTGGAGACTGTTTAGTCTCTACCATGTCTTGTCATTTAAAAGAGTACTGAAGCTTAACACATGACAGAGACTGTTTAGTCTCAATCGTGTGTGCCTTTCTTAACTAAATCTCTTTAAAAATTGCATGGCTCATGGGGGAGACTAATTGGTCTCTATTGTGTGCTTTAATGAAATGGTGAGCTTTGAAAAATCTGCATAGGCATACAATGGAAACTATTTAGTCTCTACTGTGTGCAAGGTCAAAATTCTGCAAAATGTCAAAATTTCACCAATAATCATAACAAAACTAAATATTTTTGAAAATAATCCCATTTCGTACAAAAATAGGAATTTAACACACAAAACACAGAAAATATGCAAAATAAGACAAAAAAACAAAAAAATATATATTGAAAAAAACACTAAAATAAAGTTATCAAATATTCTACACTTAGCTTTTACTCACCTTCGAGCAAATGAACATACTGCATTTCCGCATACTTAAACATAAAGAGAGAGAAATCACAAATTTAGAGAAAATTAAACAACACTAAAGCATAAGTCATTAAACGAAACTCTAAACCAAAAAGAATTCAAACTAAACCATACTAGCTAGTCTCCCTGTGTGTGTGTGCTAGGCCAAGATAATTATAACAATTTTGAAAACCCAAAACTCTAGTGCAATATAACAACCAAGAAAATAATTTGTATGCAAAAGATTACATGCACAATTTTGCTCTAAAAACTCAGGAGAAGCCATAGGCCTCTCTTTTAGCATCGAAATCCGAAGGTCATCTCCACAAATAACTCTAAATAAGGCAAGATCCTTAGGTCTTAATAGGTTGTAACATGGCTAAGGTATGGTTAATAAGAAAGGATTGGATGCACAAATTAGAACACCCATTATCTACTTCTACTCACCGCTTCTCTCTAATGATCAAGACTCCACTCTAACCTTACTCAAGTCAACATCATTGCTAAACTTAGACAACTATCTAAAATGCATAACATTATTCAAGGAAAAAGCACAAAGAAGAAGAATTCTTTTTATATTTCATACTTTTAAGATTTCTAGCTCAATTTGCTTTAAGAGCTCAACTCTTTCTCCTCTAACACTTAGGGTACCCTACACTTAGATCAAGCTATGATCCTGAACTTAATATTGGTAATGTATCCTGAACTTTAGAATCTAACCATTGAAGCACAACCAACCATTCAGAATACCCAAGAAAAACTTATCGCACCTACTTCTAGAATATCCAATTAAAAAAGGGTAGGACAAGGGCATTTTAGGCTTAAAGGATAATCATATAGGTGTAATCAACAAACATAAAATTAGCACGCATTTAGCATGCTTAAATAAGGTTAAAAGGGTTTTCAAGGGATATAATATGACAAAGGTAAGTTAAAAGGTCTTATCAAAGTTCAATCAAGAAAATTTTTCCTAAGTCATTTCTAGACTTACTTTCGAGTTGTTTAATTGCTTTGAAGGGTGATAAGAATGGTTCTAATGCTCTAGAATTCCTACTTGATCACCTTAATACACTAGTTTTTCTTGTTTCTAAAATAGGCCTAATGTGCACAATTATTACGAGATTGACTGGTATTGATCTAATTGAACCTAACAAAAAAAGAATGTACATTTAACAGCTAACCACTTTTCGGTTATTCAAACTAAACTAAATAAGTTTTTCTAACTCTAAGTTAAAGTTCATTCACAATGGGAACAACTACGAAGGTAAACTAAAATAAGATGTAAAGTACTTAATAGCAACAATGCATAAAAAGTAAAAATAATCACAACAAAGCTAAATTAAAAACAAAAGCTAAAACACAAAGTAAACTAAAGGCACAAAATAGTAACATACCAAGAGATTAAAATTAAAGCAATAAGAGAAGAAAAAGAAATAAAAACATAACACACTACTACTAAAGTTAAAAAGAAGTTTAAATAACACTTAATTAGCTACTAAAAAGTAAAACCATCAAAACAAGCTAAATGTGTTGAAAATGTTCAAAGCAAAAAATCCAACAACTTTTAACAATTTTCAATATTGTTTATCTCAAAATGCCCCTACCTCACACTTTTAGATTTTGTTTCCCTTAGCAAAATACCATAATAAACACAAAATTAATGGGGGTTAAAGGAATCCCCAAAGTAATTCACTCTTGTGGAGGTGGGAGAGGGGGCCAATAATGTCCAAATCCATATTGTATGATGGTGAAGGCTATCAAAATCTAGTCTATGTTATTCTCAAGTTGAGCTTGACCAATAATCAGAGGCTCTAATTAGCTTGTAATCTCATTGTACTACTATAATGATAGGGTGAGAGCTCCAATGTCAGCTCTCGGTAGCACTATTTTTGTCTTCACTACATTTGTAAATAAGTTCTGTTGTTTGAAACCATAAGGTATCCCTAATTTGGAAATTAGGGATCATCCACCAGCATTGATATATTTTATAGCATCTTATGGTCAATGAGGACGAGGCTATCGACTTCTTTGCCTAAAGGCGCATGATTGACTACTTTGGCTAGCATTGTAACTATGCTATCGATGGTGATCTTGGGCTGCCTTGTTGGTAATGGCTTTAACTCATCAATTTTCACAGTGATAAATAATGCTCCACGATAACTCCAAATTAGTGTTTATTTTTAGTATATTTTTACTTATGTTAACATCTTGTTTTGCATGTTTTTCTTGTTTTAAGTGTTAAAATTCTCTTTTTATGCCAAACAAGATTATTTTTATATTTATGACGTTTTTGAGTTTTTAATGGTGTATTTTTTAATTTTGTGTAGAAACAAGGGCTCACACCTACCTAGGACCATTTGTTAGCCATGTGCCTTGTAGATCCTCAAAATGCATTGTTTCACTAAAGGACTCAATTGAGAGCATTTGTCTCCACTATATCCAATATAGACTTCAAAGATGATTCAGTCTACACTTGACTGAGACCAAAGAGTTATAGCTGTGTGTTGAGCTACAATACTCTTTTAACTGATTGGACTCGGCTCCCTATCCTAGACCACTATAAAAGCTGCATTCTGTTTGGTTTTATAAGAGAAACACTTAGGGTTTGCATTTTTAGAGTTTTTCGTTATAGTTTTATCTCGTAGTTCTTCATACTTTAAGGTTTTTATACTTAGTTTACATAGATTTACCTGTAAAAATCACACTTTCATTACATTTTTGCATCCAAAATACAAAAATACGCAACTATAGTTAGTTTATAGGTTATAAAGTTTCAATTTAATCAAGAGAAAGCTAGGAGAAGAAGAGAATGAGTTAATGCACTTCATATCCACACCTTCCAAATGGGTTTTATAATTTATTTTCCTCTTTTCCTTGTTATTTACATTATGAGTAGTGAGTGGTTATTTTTTTGTTTGGGGATCTTTGAATCCTCTAAACCATGTAACGAATATGAACTTATTTGCTTAATATAAATTTTAGATGTTTCTTTTCCCTTATGCTTATTTTGATATGTATTTTTTACAAGTGTTTATGTTATCAATCTTATTTAAGTTGATAAATGAATGCTTGTTGAGTGTTTAAATCATGCATGCTCTATTTAACTTTATACTTGTTGTAGTCTGATGCGGAACCCCAAGGTTAAAGAACCCGAAACCCCTTAAACATACGCTTTGATTTCAAAAGACAAAGAAGACAAACACCCTCCCTATTGAACCCCCAAACAACACGTGAATGGAAACGCAAATAATCGGGATAATAAGAATAAGAAAACGCCACAATCAAAATGATTGATAAGTAATCCTAATTCTTGATGCAATAGAAAAGAAAGCAAGCAATCTCACAATCTCTCTATAGAATTTCGGCTAAGCCAAGAGAAAACTCTCAAAAGTTTATAATTTGATTCAATGATTATGTTTACAACCTAGGGTATCCTATTTATAAGGTGGCTAACCCTAAATCACTCTTTAAAACCCTAATTTAAATGCTCATATGGCCTTACACGAATTTTCTTGGGCTTTTACAAGCCAAATATGAAAGCCCAAAATAAAGACTAAAATAAATAACCAAACTAACTAAACTAAACCCAAAAGAAGCCCATATTTACAACTTAAATGAGTCATGTGACTTTTAAATGAGGCACATGACTTGTACAATTAAAGCCCAAAGTTGTATAAGCCCAAAATTAATAGTAAAGCACCAAATCTGCCTCCTATAAATTGGAGCATATATTCATGTCTTTGAACTCCATTTAGACCCATTTGAAAGTCATAAGATTGGCCCTCTTCAATGGCATAAGATAGCCCTCTTGGATCCGTATCATTCCCTCCCTCTTTAGAAAAGATTCGTCCTCGAATCTTCGTCTTGCAATAGTTGGGAATTGGCACTTGAGGAATACATTCATCTGCATAAATGATCTTCAGCATTGGTGGAAATAATATGAATGCTTCTTCATTGAGGAACTCATCATGATCCTGCAAGTTATAAACAAAAGGACTACGCAAAACATGGTTAGTATTTAATATAGCGGTATGATTTTGACTTTCTCCACTTCCCATGTGCAACTCATTCTCCTTAATCAATGGAGAATCAACTGTAACTTGCGAATCTTCCATCTCAACTAAGCAAACTTCTTCATTCGTACTCAAACAATCAGCATCTTCACTTTCAAATATTTTTCCATTATGCACAACATCATTATCCTCTTCCACCTCTAAAACAACCTCATTTACCAAGTTCTCCGCATCTTCAACTTCACCTAAAACCTCGTTTTCCTCATCAAGCTCATCAACAACATCCTCTTCATGGTCTTGAGTAACCTCACTATCAAAGCCTATATCTATATCACCCTTTTCAGGTTCACAAATTATTTCCTCTAGGAGTTCCTCTTTCCTTTTCTTCTTTTTGCTTTCCTCCATTCTAATGCGTGGTTCGAAATATTGCCTGACCAACCATTCAAAATTATTAAGGTCTTGCCTTAACAAATTTATATCTTCCTTAAACGCATTCCTTTCATCTTGATGTAAATGTCGTTTGGACTTGTGATTAGACATCCTCACATTCACTCGTGTTTCACTCAAAATTTGGCTTTTATCCTCTTAATGTCCTCTCACTCTCTTGCCTTTTTCCTCTCAAGCTTGCAACTTCAAAATTGCACTTTAGAATTTAAATCACAAATCAAAAACTTGAGCATGTTTAAGAAAACAAGGAAATAATAACTAACAACAAAAGATAGCTCAAAAACTAGAAAAGAAGACTCTAGACACAATGGAGGTGATACACGGACAAGAGTGGTGTACTACTTGATGATAAGTAAATTAGCTCTGATACCAAATGATGCGGAACCCCAAGGTTAAAGAACCCGAAACCCCTTAAACATACGCTTTGATTTCAAAAGACAAAGAAGACAAACACCCTCCCTATTGAACCCCCAAACAACACGTGAATGGAAACGCAAATAATTGGGATAAGAAGAATAAGAAAACGCCACAATCAAAATGATTGATAAGTAATCCTAATTCTTGATGCAATAGAAAAGAAAGCAAGTAATCTCACAATCTCTCTAAAGAATTTCGGCTAAGCCAAGAGAAAACTCTCAAAAGTTTATAATTTGATTCAATGATTATTTTTCCTTTACAAGTTATAATAACCTATTTATAGCCTCCAAACCCTAAGGGAATGGGTATACATAAGTCCAATAAGTTTAAAACACTAAATTCAACCTAAAATAAACTAAAACAACTACTTAAAACCCTACTAAGGTAAAGTGACGAATTTGAAGCCCAAAATAAAAGACTAACTAATAACCCAAATAACTAAATAATCCCTTTAAAAGAAAGCCCACATGCCTAAGCCCACATTTACAACTTAAAGAGTCATGTGACTTTTTAAATGAGGCACATGACTTGTACAATTAAAGCCCAAAGTTGTATAAGCCCAAAATTGATAGTAAAGCACCAAATCTGCCTCCTATAAATTGGAGCATGCCCCAATAACATTTGGATCTTATATTTATGTGTTTGAACTCCATTTACACCCATTTGAAAGTCATAAAGTTGCCCCTCTTCAATGGCATAGGATAGCCCTCTTGGATCCGTATCATAGTCTTAATGGCATTTCCGAAATAGGAGCTGTTAGATATAGGGTTTATGTGCTATAAATTCAGAAAAGAGAGAAAAATGAATAGGTTTTAAACTAGTAGGCTTCAAAATAAGATACTATATCATACCTAGGCCTTGGGAACCGTGCTTATATTAGCTATTAGGTAGGCTCTAGAATGGGATACTGGGTAGTTAGAGTAGTAGGCTCCGAAATGGTATACTAGGGGTTTAGATGGGTTGTCCATATCTGAAATGTATGAATTTTATGTTAAAATTAAGCTTGCATAGGAATGGGGAGGATTAAATTCCTGAACAACATCTTTAGAAATTGTTAATCCATAAATTTTATATTTTTTGCTTTTAATTGCTTTGATAACTCATACTTTGCAATTTATTCATCTCTTATGTGAATTGTTTTTATCACTAAATACAACACATACAATCATTATTGGGAAATTCTTTAAACACATTTTAGCAATCAATCAATTTGTCTTGCACCAATTCATTTCTCTAGGGTTCAATACTTATCGTCTTAAAAATACCCCACTTTATTACCTATTGATTTAGTACACTTGCCACATTCCAACCACGTTTTTGGCACCATTGCCGGAGAGACATTGGCGTGCTTAATTGCAATTTTTATTGATTTTTGTGTGTGTTTTCCTTTGCTTATTCTTTTTAGGTTAAATTGGTGCGTGAACAAATTTCATGCATATCATCTAGCATTTTTTAATCCAAAAATTAAGATGACCTTGCATCGAAGAAGGAGACAAGTTAAAAATGAAGAAATGAATGAACCATAAAATTTAGAAATGCCTTTTATTAAGGAAGAAATAATAGGGTAACAAAAACAACATGAGAGGAATCATAATGGTCCAAGGCCAAGGACTATCCGTGATTATACCACTCCAAGATGGAATGAGGAGCATAAAATAGTGGTGCTTCCTCGACAACAATATTTCAAGCTAAAACTGGCAACAATCACTATAGTTCAAAGGAATCAATTCTCGGGATCGGATATAAAGGACCCAAAATAACATCTAGATATCTTTTTGGAGATTACTGATATGGTCTAAATTCAAGGTGTGATGATGGATTCTATAAGGTTAAAGCTTTTCCTTTTACTCTCATAGGGAAAAGAAGAGATTGGTTATCTATGCTACTGAGCCAATCCATTCATTCATGGGAACAAATGAAGGAAAAGCTCCTTTTAAGAAATTTTTCCACCTGCTAAGATGGCAAGCATTAGGAATAGCATCTATAATTTCCAGCAACTAAATGATGAAATCTTCCATGAAGCTTGGGAGAGGTTTAGGAGGTTATTAAAGAGTTGTCCTCATCATGAGATCATTATGCACCAGTTGATGTCAACATTTTATGCAGCGTGTAATTCGACTATAAGGTCTTTATTAGATGTTACCTCTGAGGAAAGCTTCATGAACAAAGTCCAAAAAAAGCCTTTTTGCTTCTTGATGAAATGGCTATGAATAAGGCTCAATGCTCTAGTTTAAGAGCAATGATGAAAAGACAAAGAGCTTACACCATGGATGAAGTGGCTATGCTAAAAGCTCAATTAGAGCTATTGAAGAAGGAGTTGAATGGACTAAAAGTTAAAAATGTGTTAGCAATTAACCAAGAGGGCAACACCATTGAGGGAGGAAATTCGGGTAGTGATGCAAGGGCAATTGAGCCATACACCCAAGGGATAGGAGAAGTGAATGCCTTGAATGAATGTAAGAGAAATTATCCATTTAGTAATCATTACAATTTCGGATGGAGGAATCACCTAAATTTCTCATAGAGAGATGGAAATCAAGCCTTAACCTCAAACACTAACCCCAAGAGTCCTATTTAACCCACCTTCACATAACCAAGCCAACCATAACCATAGTTACCATCAACAACACCAACCCACAACAACAAATACTCACTATCAAGCACCATACCAACCATTGCAGGCTCACCAAACCTAGAAGAAATGTTCTCTGGTTTTATGACTAGCCAAAAAAAATTCATGACTAGCTAAGATGCAAGGTGGAAGGCTCAAGAGTAGTGGAATAGGAACCAAGATGCAGCAATGAGGAATTTTGAAACCCAAGTTGGCCAAATTGCAATCTCTATCACTACAAGGCCACCAGGCACATTCCCATCAAATGTTGATAGGAACTTAAAAGAGAAGGTGAAGGCTATCTCATTGAGAAGTGGTAAAGAGCTGCAAATTGAAGAGAAAGGTAATCAAGCTACTTCAGTTTTGGTGGAACCTACAACGCAAGTAAGTGCATCTAAACCTAATGATTTTACTAAAGTATGGGGACCTATGAAACAAGGTAAGAAAGTTTCATTTATGAAAGAGTCTAAGTTGAACAATCTTTAATACCTTTCCCTATTGTTGCTACCAAAGACAAGAACAAAGACCAATTAGCTAAAATTTTGGACATGTTAAAAAAATTGTACATTAACTTACCTATTATTGATGCTTTATTACACATACCAAAATATGCTAAATTCTTAAAGGAAATTTGGTCTCATAATAAAAAGTTATAAGGTCTAGGAATAGTTTACTTATCTGAAAATTGCAATGCCATTATAACCAACAAAGCACCAAGGAAATTAGAGGACCTTGGAAGTTTCACATTGCCATGTGAATTAGGAGGAAACTTTATGGGGCATACTTTCTGCGATCTAGGTGCAAGTATTAATCTCATGCCTTATTTGCTTTGTAGGAAGCTAAACTTGGGGCCTCTTAAGTAGACAAATATGCTATTACAATTGGTTAACAAATCCATCAAATGACCCAAAGGCATCATAGAAGATTTACTAGTCAAGATCAAGAGATTTATATTTCTTATAGACTTTGTGGTGCTAGAAATAGATGAAGATCTGCCATTCCATTAATAGTTAGATGGCCTTTTCTCAACACATCAAAAGAAGTAATAGACGAGCATAAAAAATGGTCAGGTTACATTTCAATGAAGAAAATATGTTTCTTAAGGTGACCAAGATGACAGAATGTCCATCATGTTAATTTATAGAGTCAGTTTGCTATACTCAAGATTACTGTGGAGAGACAAAGATAAAGGCTGAAAATGTACTGATGGATAGCACCAAAGAGAAGTGGCTAATGGATTCAAAGGAAGAAGAAGATGCAATTACAAAGGGCAAGAGTCCAATGACTGAGTGGTATGAAGGGAATTTGCCACAGAAGTATGAATCGAAAGCTAAGGGAACTCATGATCCTTTAATACCATACTTAATCTTGCAAGATAATTTCAAGTTTAGTGTTGAGGCAGAGAAATCTGACCTTGAAGACGTGCCATAAGAGCAATAAAAGTTGAGTTGGCAATTTGTTAAACCTAGAAGTTCATCTTTACACTTAACCTTAAAAATCGTTTCTTTTAATTATTGCCTATAATTTTTCATTAATTATTTGTTTTATGTTTTGCTTTTAGCAATAAGTGATGTTGAATGTTGTTCATGTGTTGCTAAAATTATCTTGACATTATACATGTATGAGGGTAGGAAAATTTTAAAAAATATTGCAAAATTTTGTTGGACTCAGTCGAGACAAATTAGTAATAGACTGAGACCAATGGTCTTTGTTGTATGCAACACTTTAGGCCAGAGATAGAGGGTACCACTTAGCCAAGACCATTAGTCTCAATTATGTGCTAAAAGAAATTTTAGTCTAGTAGGGATCACTCGGCCGAGACCAAATAGTCTTAGCCGAGTGCATTAGAGTGTGAATTATACATTTTAGACCACTCAACCGAGATGATTGATCTCAAGCATGTGCTTTAAAAATTTCTTTGGTATAGAAGGGGTCACTCAGTCAAGACCGATTAGTCTCAGTCGAGTGCTATGGGGGTTTTTTGAAATAATGTGGTGGACTTGGCTGAGACCAATTGGTCTCAGTCATGTCTATTCATTTTTCAAAACTATGCATTTTAATTATTATGCCTAACTCGGTTGAGACCATTTGGTCTCAACCGTGCGCTTAAGGCACTCTATCGTGTCCACTTATAAATAGACCCAAGAAGCATATCTCTTCACTATCTCCTTAATTTCTCTTCAAAATTCTTGAGGAATCAAACATTCTCCCATTTTCTACTCTTTATGTGCATTTCTTTCCTTGTTCAAGCATCAAACAAGTATGTATCCAATGTATTCTCTTTTAAATTTCATCTCTAATTGAATTTGTTGTTTTTCTTGAGCATTTTGAATTTTTTTTACACATGATATATGTTTTGAGTGTTTAAATGTCCATTACATGTGTAAAGTTAGGTTTAGATTAAAATTTGTCCTAATTTACTTCTTTTTTTTAAGGCGTGTTTTATACCTTGCTCTTTTGACGAATTTTTGTGACCAAATGGGTTATGCTTTATTTAAATTAGAGAATTGTGGTGTAAATCTTGTTTATGTATGCCATGTGTTTTTTAAATTGCTTAAAAGAAGTAAAAATTGCAATACACCTAACTTTCTCTCTTTAAAATGCATGATTTTTCTTTAAAGCAGTTGTGTATGCCAAGCGTAATATGGTAACTTTTGTACAATTCTATCATGTATAGTTATTGACTTGATGACTTTGATGTTTTAGAATTAGACAAGAGTTGCATGCTAGGTACATTACCATGTTTTAGTGCCATATTTTTGTTAAGGACATTGTTTTTTTTGCTTGTTACTCTTTACGATTTTTGCATTCTTCATGTCTTTGCTCATGGTTGTTTCATTCGCGTATTGTCATGCTTGTAATTATGTTAATTAGATAGGATTTTTGTTGTTCATTGTCATAAGAGGCATCAAAACCTTTTCCTTATGATAAGCATTGTGCTTTTTATAGTTAAATTTGTGCTTGCATGTAAATAGCTTTTTGCTGGGAGCACATTAAGTCGTTTGTGGCGCATTTCTCGATTTATCATCTTTAATGCTACATTTTTGTGCTTTATTGGTTCAATTCCCTTTATTGCATTATAGTTTTAAGCTTAATATGTTAAATTCCAATGGGAATTGTTATACTTTGGCAATGGCACCTAAATGCATTAGAACTGAGGTCGGCTTTTCATCATTAACCCCACAAGAACCTATAAAACCAAAAACTACAGGATGGATGGTTAATGAATTCAAGGAGGAATGGGTGTTATGGAATCGTCAAGACTACTTAGCTTCTCCTTACATTGATATGGAGTTTATGCAAGAGCTTCGGATGAAGGATGAAAATGGCCGCCTAATTGATGGCATGGGTTGGATATCATTCATAGAACGAAGGGAAGAGGTTTACCCTCATTTTTTGTGAGATTTCCTAGCCACTGCCCAAATTTAGATAAGAAACGATCTTTATACTGATTAAGGTAATGTCAGCTTCTAGCTCAATGGCTCCTCCCATCAAATGAGCTTCAATTACTTGCTACTGTTTTAGGGTTTGATCCATGTGCTACAAGAGTAATTGATAATTTAAACAAGCAAGAGATCTAGAATGGCATCTGTGATGAGGAAGAGCCCACCATTTTTTATGCCAGCAACACTAAGGCACATCACTTGAAGAATTGTCCATTGAAAGTCATACGCAGATACTTGGCACTGGTATTTTTTAGTCACCATAGAGGGTTTGGTAATGTTAATGCTAATGAAGGTACCATCCTTTATGCAATGAAATGTGGGATTTACCTAAATAAAGCCTTCTTCATTTTAGCAAAAATTGATAACTTGCGTAATTATAAGAAAAGAGATTCCAAGCTTGCTTTTGAAGGCTTTGCGACCACCTTGGCTAGATTTGTCAACTACACCAACTTGAGAAATCCATTGGTAATCCAACTATTATCAACAAAAAATGTTGAAGAATATGTCAGTCCATATATATGACGAATAATTTCCAAGGCAAGGGTACACAGTGGCTTTTACTAGGCTTCAATGTAGAGAGGCTATGAAAAAAGGAGCCACGAAGTTTTAGGGAGCAAAGGCAGGGACTATCACCCTTTCTAATGAACAATACACTGCCATCACATCCTGCCTTGACACAATAACTACTAGGATGGATTACATTGTCACTGCCCTAGGGATATTACAATTGTGTTTTGATGCCTAATTCCGTCCTCTACCCCCACCACCTGCTCGAGAATGATTAACCTTTCAAGGATTTTCCTCAACCGACATTATTTTGTATGTATTTTGCTAAGGGCAGCAAAACTATAAGTATGGGGTGAGGGTATCATTTTGAGATGTTTTTGAACTCATTTTATTTTGGAATGTTGGACACTTGGTTTGTTTAACTTTAGTACCACAATAGCTTTATTTTCTTTTAGTTTTCTTGTTTATCATTTTAGTTTAGTTTGTTAATTTAGTTGTTTGAATTTCCTTAATATGCATATTTTTAGCTTATTTTTCTCATGTCGATGTATTGTTGCATTATGAGAATTGAGGCAGTGATTTATTGTTCATAGGTTGATTTAAGTTTAAGAATGTTGAATTAAAAATGGGCTAGATTTAGATCTCTCTCGAAAGGATCTTTATGCTAAGAATTAGATTGTTCCTAAACGGAGGATTTAATGCTTAGAATGATATTCTGAATAAGATATTTGTTTTTATTTAACTGGTTTTTCCATAATCATTTGTGTTACTTTTGATTTGAGTTATTGCAATAGAAGTTGAGGTGGATAGTTCCTTTAGCAGAAGTGTTTTAGTTATTGCTTTGTGTTTACTTTCTGTTAGTTTAGTTTTTGCTTTTGTTTTGCTTTACTTTATTTTAGTTCTTGCCATCAATTCAAAAACTTGGGGAATAATCTCAAATTAATTTAATTTAAGCATAGATATTATTCTTAGCAATCCATATTCCCTTGGGTACGATATTTGGGGTCTTAATCTATATTTCCCTATATTAGTAGCCGATCCAGTACACTTGCTAGACACCAATCAACATGCCTTGAGCACATAAACAAGATAATTAAGAGCAATCTAAGTAATTAATACAACACCATGCCTTGACTTAAAAAGAAAATTGCTTGATGCTTACTAAACTAAACAGTCCTAACTAAACCTATTTCTACCCTAAATTATTAAACCCATGGCTATTGATCTTAATCAATGACACACTAACATGTTAAGTAGTAGTAATCAAAGCCATGTAAACTTAAGGGATAAATATAGTTATAGCCATCAAAATAGGGCAAACAAATTATCTAAGTAACAAAAGAAATCCAAGAACACAACTCTTATAGGTATTTGATTGGACACTAAAGCAAAGCATCAAGCACATGTACATGATGGAGACTAAACAATCTCTGTCATGTGCTCTACTAAAATCCAAAATACACCACATCATTTTTTTTTCAAATATATGATAGGGACAAAATAATATCTACCATGTGACCTATTCTGGACTAAAAATTTAACATGCACATGGTGGAGTCTAATCGGTCTCAGCCGTGTGCACCCTTCGGTACTAAAAAATGCACTTGCATATGGCTGAGACAAAATAGTCTCTACCGTCTATCCCTACTCTAATCCAAACTAAGGCTTTGCACATGGCAGAGACAAATAAGTCTCCATTGTGTACACCATTTTGTAACTAAAATGCACATTTGCACATAGTGGAGACTAATTAATCTCTATTGTGTGACCCCTTTTGTATCTAAAATGTATAAGGCCCACAATGAACACAAATTAAACTCTGCCATGTGCAACCAAAATTTTACACACTATCAAATTTTAACACCCTCTTTCATGCACACTTACACTACTAATTTCACACCTATCTTAGCAAGCATCAATACATAATTTATCACTAAAAAATTAGCCAAAAACACACTAATAAAACCTAAACTCATAAACTAAAACACAAATAAAATTAAATAAACTAACTAAAGAGATAAGGATAAGAGAATTAGTTCTGAGTTTAACAAGTCATCAACTTGACTTTGAACACACTTACAACACGTCCATTAGGGTAACAACCACTGACGCAACTTCAAACCTTGATTCAAAGTACAATTTCAAGTGGTGACCATTTACCTTAAACTCCTTGCTATCGCTCGGATTTCTTACAGTGACAACTTTGTATTCAGCAATATCAAACACTTCATAAGGCCCTTTTCATCTTCATTTGAGCTTCTCAAGAAATAGTTTAAGTCGACTATCATACAAGATCACCTTTATTCTTGGTATGAATTCCTTTGGAAAAATTCGGCTTTCATGCCATCTCTTGGTCTTTTTTGTATCGTTCAACATGATCACAAGCCGAAAACATTAATTCCTTTAACTCATTCAGCTATAATGCCCTACATATGAAGATCAAAGTTTAAGAAATTAGTAGCCCAATAAGCCTTGTGTTCCAATTCCATAAATAGGTGATAGGAACTCCCAAAAAATAACCTAAAAGGGGACATCCCTATAGGTATCTTAAATGTAGTTCTGTATGGCCACAAAGCATCATCAAGGTTAAGGGACAAGTTCTTCCTAAAGACATTTACTATTTTCTCTAAAATTGATTTAAGTTTTTAATTTGACACTTCAACTTAGCCATTTAATTAGCCATGTTATGGGTTGGTGACCTTGTTCCTAACACAAAACTTTTTTCAGTAAAGATTTAAATTGATGATTGACAAAATTCTTGCCACCATCATTGATAACAGTCCTAGGTGTTCCATATCGGGTGAATATATGCTTTATCAAAAATTCCATCACTACTTTGGCATCGCAACTCTTAGTGGCAATAGCTTTTACCCATTTACTAATGTAATCTATGGCCACTAGTATATATTTGAACCCATAAGACATTGGAAAAGGTATCATGAAGTTTATACCCTAAAAATTAAACAATTCAACCACAAGCATGTTAGTTAATGGCATTTCATCCTTTTAGAAATATTACCCACCCTTTGACATCTATTACAAGATTAAATAAACATTTTAACATTATTAAACATGGTAGACCAATAAAATCCAGACTGGAGAACTTTTGATATTGTACAATTGGACCTAAGATGCCTATCAGGCTCTCTGCTGTGACTTGCCTTAATGATCTCCTCTTGCTCTTCTTTAAGAATGCATCTTCGTAGCATTTGATCAACACACAACTTAAAAGATAAAAGTCATCCCACACGTAATGCTTAACATCAACCTTTAGCTTTTTCTTTTATTGCTATGTAAAATCATTCAGTACAAACCACCTATAAGGTAGTTAGCTAAGTAAGCATACCAAGGAATTGTAGGCCCACAAACATAAATCGTACAAATACGCTCATTTGGAAAAGATCTAATTTTTCTCCCTTCTCAATATGCTTATGCTCAAGCCTTGACAAATGGTCCACTATAAAGTTCTCCACCCTATTTTTGTCTTTTATTTCCAAATTGAACTCGTGCAAAAGAAGCACTTATCTAACCAACCTTGTTTTAGATTCCTTCTTAGCAAAAAGGTATCTTAATGCTACATGATTTGACCACACAATAATCTTAGCACTAAAAAGATAGGGTTTAAATTTATGAAAAGTAAAAACTATGGCAAAAAGCTCTTTTAGTTGTGTTGCAGTTGACTCGAGCTCCCATTAAGGTGTGGCTTAGTTAATAGATGGCATAAAAGACCTTTTCCTTCCTTTGTCTTTGCATTTCTCCCACTGTGAAGTCACTTAGGTCACACATTAGCTCAAATAGAAGGCTACAAACTGGAGACATAATCATTGGGGTTGTAATTAGTCTTTTCATTAAAGTGTTAAAAGCCTGCAATCACTTGTTAGTGAAATCAAACGGAGCATCTTTCAAAAACAAATTTGACAAAGGCTTACAAATTTTGGAAAAGTCCTCTATAAACCTTTGATAAAAACTTATATGCCCTAGAAAACTTCTAATGCCTTTAACACTGCTTAAGGTAGGAGTTTTACAATTACTTTTACCTTGGCCTTATCAACTTCTATTCCCTATTCAGATATTTTGTGTCCCTAAAAAATACCTTCCCTTACCATAAAATGGCATTTCTCAAAATTCAATACTAAATTAGTTTCCTTATACCTACCTAGAACTAAATCAAAATGCTTTAAGTAGCTCTTGAAGTTCCTTCCATAAATGGTACAGTCATCCATGAAAACCTTTATAAATTTCTTTATGAAGTCATGGAAAATTGCCACTCTGAAATGTAGTTGATGCATTGCACAATCCAAAGGGCATGCAAGGCATTTTGGCAATCTGGATTAAAAATCCCGATTTCGAGCTCAAATGATTTTGAATCCCAAAACTCACCTTAAGTACTTAGATTTAAATCATTCTTTGTTCATCTAAAACACAAAAATTTAACCTTCACTTAAATTAAGGGGACACATACAATAACATAGGAAAATCATCAAGTAACCACTTATATAGAGTTCCCATACCTCATATACCAGCTTCATCTCCTTCAAAAAAATCCACTAATCTAGCTCTTTCTTCTTTCTCCTATTCTTGATCTATCTGCTTCTCTTTTCTCCTTATACATAGGAACAATAACATGATCTTCCAATCCCTCATGACCAAAAATCATAAATGAAGAAAATAAGAGGAAGAAGAGATCTTCAAGGAAAGACATTACCTTTAATCTTCACTCCCAAACCCTAGCTTCCTTCTCCAACCCGTAACCAATAGAGAGAGAGAGAGAGAGAAAACTATCTCTCTCCAAAATGCCGATCCCCCCATTCTTAATTCCCTCGATTTCTTTCTCCAAGAAGCTATTGAGGGAGTTAGTGGGGTAAATATCTCATTATGTGATTTTCCAAAATTGCCCTTATACAACATAACCAATGAACTTATCTTTCTTAACATTTAACACCCAAACTTCTAATTTACTTCAAATATATCCCTTTTTATCTTAATTTTAACCATACTCAATTTACATACAAGCTGAAATTACCAAAATACCTATAATGGGACTTAACCTTAACAATGCAAAATAATTCAATATTTGCATTAATTAACCATAATTCTCGTCCACTTTACTGTAATCCGGTTAGGGCCATGATTGGGTCCTTATAATTCTCTCCTCCTTAAAAGAATTTCGTCCACGATATTCAAAAATATCATCTTTATCTTTAATGCCATATGTTTTTTTTAAACTCAATCTTATCTACAAACAACTATAGCCATAACAAACTCATCTATCTCTATCATTAGTATCTTCCTCTGATTTTTAGATACTCCTATGCTCATTACATTTCCTATCAATTTTCCCCTTTCAGCTGGGCCAGATATGCGATGCAATGCTTTTCATGTGATATGGGATGTTATGCAATGCGTTAATGACTTCATGTATGCAATAGAATACCAATGGGTATTCTCATAAACTGTACATGTCTTATGCCCTCCTGATATAATAAAACATGCTCAATTGCTCAAGCTAATTAGGAAAATCCTGACAATCATATATATATAGAGCATCTTATTAACCTCAACATCTTGCATGCTCAGCAATGCCAGAACTCAATTATCTTTTTATCATATAAACTTTTTTTCCTCAAACATCTCAATAAACAATCTAAACATACTTATAGTCAACTCATGATATACTTCAATCATAGATCATCAAGGCTTTTATGCACTTCCTATATTTGGAAGTGAGAGATATCGATAATTCTTAGATGTCGTCTCACAATTTCTAAATTAAAATCCTATTAATGCTCCAATATCCATCAATTGCAAGTTAATCATTCCTCGCAATAATCAAAATTTGCATCTCAATAACAATATCAGCGAGTATGACTATTTTGCCTAGACCATATCACTCTTTTTCAGGATTCAAAACATTGATCTCATGCTAAGAGATCAGATCAGATTTGACATAAAACCCCTAAATAATCCACATTTCACTCAAAAAACATAGAAAATATATTTAAAAATTGTACGATAGATGGATAGGGTTTCTATCATAGATGGGCAGCCTATCGGTTAACGGGAAAAGGTGATTTTCTCCACTAAAATGACATTTTTAGCTCTAAAAATTCAAAAGAAGAAAACCTAATAAAACCTAAAAAGCTTTATGAAAGTCAAGCTTAAGACTTAAAGTTTTCATTCTCTATTCGTAATATGAATAATGCTTCCTCATCGGGTAACTCTGATATGGTGTACCTCAAGATTTAGGACACGTACCATTTGGGGCAATGAATCTCTAGTCAAGTAGTTAACATTTACCTATTGATGTATTAACCCTTGGTTGGTCATATCTAATTAGTGCTAGCTAGTTAGCATGTAAGATCAAAATGGAAGATGTGTACAAATTGAGGCAGTAAATCTCTGGTTGTTTGACTATTATGCAACACCATAGAAAACTCTAACTATGACCTATGGGAAAGTTAAGCTTTGGTGACTCATAAGAAAGTCTAGTTTTAAAGACTAGTAGGAAAGTCTAGCTTTTATGTCCTATGGGAAAGCCTGGTTTTGGCAACTCATGGGAAAGTTTGGTTTTCAACCATAGGTAGGTTGGGATTTCAACCCATGGGAAGGTTTAGTTTTCAATTGTGGGTTTAGGTTTTCAATCGTAGCCAAGTTTGCATTTCGGTTTGTGTGGATGACCAAAGGCTTGCTAAGGATTTTTTTTGTTTTGGTCATCTAGAGAGAAAAGCTTTGGATTTTCTGGTGGGAGGATTTTGGATTTTGGTTTGGTGTGGAGAACCAATGGCTTACTAAGGATGTCTTTGATTTTGATTTAGGATTGTTCTTATGTGGCTACTATTTAGGACTTAATTATGAAGACATGTTAAGTTCATAGTGAGTGCATTTTATAGCTCACTTCCAATCATCCCTTGTAAAGTTCACAGTAAGCGTACTTCATAGCATGCTTTCCTTTTACCAATGTCGAGTTCACAGTGAGTGCACTTCATAGCTTGCTTTACGTCACTCATCTTTTTTCCTATGTAACACCATGTAAATGCAAAAAATTTATGTGTGTGTGTGAACTTGTGTATGTGTAGCTATATACATGAATCATGTGTGATTGTATACAAGAAAGGTGATGCGTATGTAGAGATTGTATGTGATGTAGGTGTATGAAAACCCTGTATACATGTGGCATGTATGTAAAGAATGATGCATTTGGATGCATGTAAAAAATGCATAGACTACATTCTAGGTGGTTTAAGGGTTCATTGAGGGCATGACTCAACCATTACATGTGCCCCTTTGGAGGTTTTCTTCTTCGAGTAACTTCTATACTATTTGATGTCTATACAGAAGTCTAGAAGAATGTTGGCTTGGCTTTTGCTCTATGGCTTGGGGCTTCTTAACCGATTACATGGAGTATGGTCTATGTTTCCCATTTCATATGGGAAAGTCGTGTCCCCTGCTTAAAGAACTTAAGGACATTGTGCCTCTAAGGATGCTGCTTTAAGTCCCTAACAGCGAGCTATATGTCTGAACAGAAGCCCTACGGATGTTTTTCCAATTAATGGCCCCTTTATTTCTTCATATGCTTGTAGTCATTATTTAAAGGTAGTGTGCCTCTTATGGGTTTTCACACTAGCTTTTCTTGGAGGGAAATGCATTGTGTTAGGGATTTTAATACAATCCTGTGCCTAAATTTTGCCTGGAATGGACCTAACCCCTTCCAGCAACTTTTAATTTTTATTTTCTTCTCTTTTTTTTTCTTTTGTTGTTGGATAGATTGTCCATTTTAGGTTTTCACCTTGCCTTTTGGCCTAAATTTTGCTTAGAGAGAGTTACAATTTTTTTCTCTGATGGCCTGCCTTTTTTCCTTTTCTTTTTCTTTTTCATTCTTCTTTTTTTTTCTTCAGCATGTGTCCTTATATGTGCCACAGGTTTCTCTAGATGGTTAATCATGTGATCGTGCTTATTTTTAATTCTTATATATATGTATACTATGGCAACAATAATAGGCATAGCTAAGTATGTAATGCTAAAACATAGGTTTTATTTAATCTTAAGGAGAACTTTTTGTATGCATCTGACTCATATTATCAATCAGCCCTCTCACATTTTCTTGAATTATCATTTTCTCTCAACCACTAATTTTTGCTAGGGTGCCTTTTTCGATTTTTTCCCTAGTAGGGTGCCCAATTTTAGCAAGGCTACCTTTTTGATTTTTAACCTGTAAGGCTTTTTGTCTCTGTTTTTTTTTTATTTTGGTTTTTCTTGGGTTTTAACCTTGGAACCTTTTTCAGTTTTTCAGTGTAATGGCTTGGCACTATAAGGTACATTGACTTGCACTATGTCATCCATAGACTCACAAACACAACAATAGGGACCCCTAATCTTACGACCACTATGCACTGCCTATCGAATCATGTTTGCCATGTTTTGGCATTTCTGGGGAATATGCACTTGTAAGGAGTCACTAAGGGTGAAAAAATGTTCATGCAAATTTGCATATGCACCATGAGCTATAAGAAAGTCACACTCCATCAAAACTTGATGCTATTAAATCACTTGTAGTTTGCAACTGGCTATCTTGTGAGTGGGTGGACAAGCCCAATGTTGTAAAATTTCACTTTGTCTTCAGTTATGTGGATAAATCGCTAGTAGAATGTTAGACTAAAAAGATTAGAGAATGAACTATTTCACTAGTATGCCTATGGTAGACCCTCTCATTTCTCCATCGAGGAAAATCAAGCCGTATAAAGTTGTTCTGTGATCGATTCACCTAACAGAGTAGGGATAGGAGTGGCATATTTCATTGAGCCACCACAAAGAATTCCCTTTGACTTGAAGGAAAAACATATGGGTTTGTAATGATCTAAGAAACTATTTTCTGTATTGTGGAAGGGTAGTTCTTTTGGGATTGCAAAAAAAAAATTTGGAGCATCTTTTATCCATGCACAGTAGGGAGCTTGTCTTTGGTACATAGGAGGTGATCCTAGCCTAATCCTTTCCCTCATCATTGGAAGTTAAAATGGCCTTTTGGACACTACTTTTTTCAATGTGTATTAGTCTTGTACCGCATTTAATGCCTGATTTATCAGTGCCACTCTAGCTCCAAGAAAAGATTCTTTTTTTTTCTTTCCATTTTTATTATTTTTGCTTTCTTTTTTTTTCAAACTCCTCTTCAAAAGTCATAATGGGTGCATTCAAGATATCTTTTCCTCAAGATTAAATGAGAATTTGTATTCATTAAATTAATGTTATGGAGATGCTTTGATTATTACCATGCATATTGCAAATAAATAGGATATTGCAAGCATTAAAAAGAATCATGTAATTAAAACCTCCAAAGAAAGTTCATTCTTCTAGGATAATTATTCAAAAATAAAGAAAACATCTAGATCCTACAATGCCCCCATGGTTACTTAAGTAGCATTGTGACCTCTCTGCCTCTCTTTGGGCTACAAGATCTACTTATTGTCGATGAGGTCCTAGATCTTACACTTAAGAACTTGGAAATCATTTATTAGATGGCTAGTGTGCTAGTGGAAAGCATAGAACTAATCTGACTTATGACCTAGCTTGCCATGATCTTTATCTGGCTTATATGGTAGAGGTTGTAGTTTCCCTTCTTTCACTAGCTACTTATGACCTACTTAAGCACCTAGATTGGAATATTGCCTCTGAGCTATTACAACTACTAACACTTCTCTTGTTCCTCAAGTACCATTGTTATTGCCATTGTGCCCCCTATGGTTCTGATTACTCACCCTTCTTGCTAGATACTCGCCTTAGGCTTCGATGGGAATCTCTTTGGAAGCTTTCTAACTTTTAAGCCCATTCATTTTCAGACCATCCCTCAAGTAGGGGCTAACATTCCTAATAAATAACCTTATTTGATCACCCATGTTAAGCTTTTTCTTCATCTTTATAACCTGATTTCTCTATTGAGTCAGGTATTTATGGAAAGACTCATCACGTGTCTACTAAAGTAGCTCTAGATATTTCAATGTGACCTCCATATGTGTATTGCAAAAATATAGCTTCAAGAATTCCTCTTTCAGTAGATCCCAATCTTCCTTGGTTCGGTGATCTAGCCCGTGGTACCAATTAATGGCTACCCCCATTATAATAAGGCAAAAGTACTCTACCTTTTGCTTATTTATCAACATGGTTCCTTTCATCACAAAAGTGTATTGTTTAATATGTGTTTAATGGTTTGATGTACCACCAAATTTAGGAAATTTAGGCATCTCAAATTTATATGAGGTAGCAACTCCTTTCCATTTAAGTCTTGGTCTTTTAGGTCAATCCCCTTACTAATTAATAATAGGAGTGTCGTTGCCTCTATTTTCTCTTCCAACTTCTTAATGGCAACATTTTTAAACATAGGAATCTTATCTTTTGTCATCATTATAGGCTCATCCTCCTCCTTATCTTCTATAAAATCCTCCTTAGGGGGAGGTATATTGTTTCTTCTTTGTTCTACTCACAGCAAGGAGGTGCCCCCAATAGTGTTAGCTTTATTTGGTTCGGTGTAAAGGCTGTGGGATGAAGTCCAGAAGGTGGTGTTAACACCCCCAATCATAGCCAATATCTTTTCTTCAAACTTTTAGAACCTTTTATCCAACCTTCTATCTAAATCATCAAGTGATTATGGCACAAAGGGAGGTATTAAAGTGGAAGCCAACCTTCCTCTTATGGTTACCATTCTCCTTTATAACTTTTTCACAATACTTTTTGACTCTTGTTGCATTTGTTGTGTTTCCTCAGCCATCTATATTTCTACTATAGCTTCTAAACTATCCTCAAAAAGTTTACCCAAACCACCTGGACGAATAGTCTATGATGGCTGAAAAAACAAAAGGTTAGTGGTACAACCTCAGCAAGTGCACTGAATTGACAAGTACTATGTGGAGTAATTTTCAAACCCACTGATATCGAACCCTAGGGAAATAATTGAATGCACGAATACTTGACTGATTAGAGTTATGTGCTTAAAGAATTACCTATTTTTTATTTGTGTATGTTGTATCCAATAGTATTTTAAGAATTAAAAGTAAAGTGAATTAAACACATGTATGAATTAACCAAAAGCAATAAAAGTAGAGTATGAAAATGTATTAATTAACAAAGACTAAAGATGTTGTTCCAGAATCAAATCCTCCCCTACCCAATACAAGATTCATTTTAACATAACATTACTATACATTAAATGTGGACAACCCAACTAAACCCCTAGTATCCCATTCTAGAGCCTACTACTCTAACTATCTAATTTTCCATTCCGGAGCCAATCTGATAGCTAGTACAAGCATAGGTCCTAAGACCTAGATATGAACTGGTATCACATTTCAAAGATTACTACTTCAACACCTATTCATTTTCCTTATTATTTCTAGATCTACAACATATGAACCTTAGATCCAATAGCTCCATTCCAAAAACACCATTAAAACTATAGAATATATATTTCAAAAATAAAGCATTCATGGTATATAGATTATTAAATAAGCATAAATTTATCAACTTGAATAAGATTAATAGCATAAACACTTGAATAACATCCATACTAAGATGAGCACAAGGGAAAAGAAACATCTGAAATATATATATATATATATATATATATATAAGTTCAAAGTCTTACATCGGTAAAGGATTTAAGATCCCTAAATAACTAACATACTACTCATTACTCATATTGTAAATAACAAAAAAAGAGAAAGAAGAAACTGTTAAACCCATTCAAAGTGTAGATCTGAAGTTGGTGTGGCTTCTCCTCTTCTTCTCTAAGCTAAACTAGATTGAAAGCTATAACTTTACTTCATAAACTAAGCTATAACGATGTATTTGTTGTATTGTAAATGTAAGATTTTTACAAGTAAAACTATGCATGCTAAGTATAAAAACCCTAGAAAAATGAGAAACTACAAGCTAAAACCATAGAGAAAAGACCTAAAACTCAAAAACCTAAAAATCTATAAAAACTCCTTTTTGAAAAGCCAAATAGAATGCAACTTTTATACTTGTTTACATTGGACAAGGCAGAGACAAATGGTCTTAGTTGACTCCAATAGATTAGAAGATTATTGTAGCAGTAACACACAACTGAGACACTTTAGTCTCAGCTGTGTATACCCTTTTGGACTGAATCATCTTCTAATTCTACATTGGACATGGTGTATTTTGTAATTCTATAAATGGTCTTAGCTAAGTCCCTCAGTGAAATGGTGTATTTTGTAATTCTACAAGCCACACGACTGAGACAAGTGGTCTCAGTCGAATGCAAGTTAACCTTTCTTCACAAAAGTCAAAATTACACCATTAAACACATAAAAACTTCACAACTCTTAATATTATCTTATTTGGCATAAAAAGAGAAACTTAACACTTAAAACATGCAAAAAATGCAAAAGAAAAGATAAACACGAATAAACATACACTGTAAATAAATAATAAATTAGAGTTATCAAATACCCCACACTTAGCTTTTTCTCACCCTCGAGCAAATGAACAAACCACATTCCTATATAATCAAACTCAAGGAACGAAATCACAAATTTTGACAAAGTCAAATAACAGTATAGTAGAAATCACTAACTATTGTCCTAATTGAAAAGAATTCAGCTTAAACCATATTAGTTAGTCTCCTATTGGGTGTGTACTAGACAAAAACATATTAAAGTAACTTTTAAAAAAAAAAACTGTAGCACCCTTCGACAACTGAGAAAAGAATTCATATGTAAAAGATTACACATGTAGTTTCACTCTTAAAACTCAACAAATGCCATAGGTCTCTCATTTAGCACCGAAACCCGAAGGTCATCCCCGTACAAAACTATCAATAAGTAAGATGCTTAGGACTTAAAAGTTTGCAATGTAGCTAAAGTATGGCTATCAAGAAAAGATTAGGATTCACAATTTAGAACTACCATTTCTACCATAGCTCATCCTTTTCCTTCTCAAAAGTAAGAATTAACTCTACTCTTATTCAATCATCTTTGCCAAACTTTAGTTATAAAAAATGTAGAACAAAAAGCACAAAAAAGAGGAAGGATTCTCTCTAAAAAATTTTCTAAGATTATAGCTCAATTGGTGTTTAAAGAGCTTAAAATCCTCCTCTACACATCGAGTACCCCACACTTAAATGGAACCAAGATTGCTAACATTTTCTTTTTAGAGCAATCAATTTTTTTCATTTGATAAGTAGGGACTCCATAATTTCTCCTTAAACAAGACTAAATTCTGCAAATTTTTAATCTCACTTGGCAATGGCAATATCCCTAATTTTTGAGTCTAACATTTCAAGCATAACTATTCATTTCACTCACTAGCATCTCCTAATAAAAATCTTCTCACTCACTTTTAGAATGGCAAGTTCAAAAAGAGGATAAGACAAAGGCTTTTTAGGCTTAATGGATTAAAATGAATGTGTAATTCAGCAAAAATAATTAGCACATATTAAGCATGCTCAAAAGGCTCAAAAGGGTATAATATAGCAAAAGCCAATCAAAAGTCTTTTGAAAATTGGGTTAAGAAAGAAAATTACCTAAGTTATTTCTAATCTCATTCTTTAGTTGTTTAATTTCTTTAAAGGGTGATGAGGAAGGTTGTAGCACTCTAGAATTCCTATTCAATTACCTTCAAACACTAGTTTTTAGAATTTTTAAAAATTGAGGCCCAAAGTGCACATTGTATTAGGGGACCTACTGATATTGATCTAATTGAACCTAAACAAAAAAAGCAAACAATTAACAACTAACTACTCTCCAGTCATTCAACTATCCTAAAATAAGCTTTTCTCAACTAAGTTCAAGCTATTCATAATAGGACTAAATAAGGGCAAGCTAAACTAAAATGCTCAAGTCTTTAATAACAATAGAAGACAATAAACTAAGATATAAATTAAAGCTATAAAATGAATAAAAGATGCAAAATAACTAAGAACAACCAAAAGGTGTAAAATAAAAAGACAACCATATACAAAAGAAAATATATTTACAACTATAAAAGAAAGATAAATAAGCACAAACTTAAAACATAAAACATCATAACTAAACATTAAAGAAATTCAAATATACTAAACTAACTACTAACAATAAAAGGGCATAAAAGAGTTAAAACTACTTTAAAACTATTGTGGTGTTAAAGTTAAACAGGCAAAATAACCAACAATTTCAAAATACATTCATAATTCATCTCCACTAAATACCCTCATCCCACACTTAAGATTTTTGTTTCCCTTAGCAAAATACAAACATAACATTCACAAAAATTTAGGGGTTGAGGAAAATCCTTGAAACATCATGCTTGTATAGGTGGAGGAGGAAAGTGGTCGTCGAATCGAGATTGTATCATCCCAAGAGCAATGATGATCCCATCCATCCACTCTGTAATCATGTCCAAGTAGCTTGTAATAGCTGTGTACTACTCAAATGAAAGGGTGATAGTTGCTGCCTTCGCTCGCTAGAGCTCTATGCCTTGTTTGTTCATGACCTCCCTATAAAAATCTCTACTTAACACCATTATGTACCCCTGCCTCAGGAATCTTGGGTTGTTTATGATAATGGCCATCTTCTTCAGCATCTTTCTATCAATGACAATGGAATTCCCTATGGGTTTTCCCAAGCTTGTGTAATTGACCACCCTAGCCAAGGTGGTGACTATGCCTCTAAAGGCAATTTTTGTGTCCAATAAGTCTTCAGATCGTCAATTTTAGCTGAAATAAACACAGCTTCATTAAGGCAGATGCCATTTTCCATCGCATGAAGGATTGTAGCCTCATTTGCATTCACGTTGCCAAGGCCCCCATAATGGCTAAAGACTGCCAATGCTAAGTACCTATGTATAACCCTCAAAGGGTGGTTCTTTAGATGATGGGCCTTGGTATTACTTGTATCAAAAATTGTAGGCTCCTCCTTATCATAGATCCCATTCCATATTTCCTACCTATTCAGATTATAGATCCCCCTCAAAGCATGGGGCTTGAATCTAAAAATGGTGGAGAACTCGTTGAAGCTCATTTGGTGTGAAAAGCCATTAAGCTAAGAACTAACATTTCCCTCATCAGAGTGGCTATCTTTGTCATTATAGATCCTAAATATGGTTAAGAAATCCATTAAAAGATAAGGGTGCACCATCTCCATTCGCTTTGTAAATTTTTTCCAACCAATGCCTTTAATTAAGCACTCAATCTCATTCTTCATATGAATCTCTTACATCAAATTTGTGCCGATTTAATGAGTGGCCAAGTATTCTTGCCATGTAAATGTAGGCTAGTCATCCTTAAATTTAGTGTGGACCCATCCTAGAACCTTGGATTTCCCTAACTCTTAGGGGGATGAGTATAAAGATCCCACATTCCTTCTACTACGCTTAGGCACTACTGCAAGAGAAAATAATCCTTAATATGTTTTCTTAACATCAAGTATAAACTCACAAAGCAAGATAGGGAAATAAATCATAAAGTATAAAAATTATAGTAGGAAATGAAAGCTTCTTAGATACAACAAAAATGGTGAAACATGCTTCAAGCAATAAAAACTACGTGTTCAAGTGCAAATTAAATAATGACAAGCTATAATGCATAACATAATGACAATTATTTGATGCCTCTTATAACAAACACTATAACTAATCCAATTTAAGCAAAATAACTAACATCATGCTTAGTTACTAACAAAACTAAATTGGCTAATAACACAAAAAAGATAGACTTTTACAGAGAAAACCACTAAAATACAGAAGACATGGCAAGAATAAGGCAAAAGCAATTGAGAGCATGGCATATGATGTGACTTAAATAGGATTTTTGCATATGAATTTATGCACAAACATTACATTTTGCTAACTAAAAACATTACTCTGAAGAGATTTATGCATATAAAAGAGATAAAACCAAGCAAAATTGCATTTTCACTTTTTTTAGGCATTTTGACAAGCACATGGCATGCACAGACAACAATTGCATTAAAATGCATTATCCAAAGTTAAGCACATGCTAAACAGTTACTCAAGCTTTTAGAGTAACAAATTATTGAACATACCTTAAAGAAAAAAAGAAAATTGGAAGAGTTTCAATGTAAGCCTAACCCTAATCATGTAAATGTGAATTTAAACAATCTTAGCCCATCTCGTACATATAAAAACATAAAATGCTAGTAACAATGAGTTCTACTATCAAGCAAAATCATGGATAACAAGAAAACAAAGTAGAGAAATTAAATTCAAAATAAAATATATTAGATTACTAACCTATTTTGGAGCTTGAGAAGTATAAAAATGCATAATCAAATGAGGAAATGGTGTGATAATGTCAGACTCCACAAGGAAGAAGATGGAAAATGAGAAAGAAAATGAAAATTTATGCCTATTAGGGTGTATTTGTAGATGGACACAATAAAGTACCTTAGGGACACGGCTGAGACCTAACGGTCTTGGCTGAGTCACACACAATATTAGTTTTATAAAGGACACGACAGAGACCAATTGGTCTCAGCTGAGTTAGCCCTTCTGTTTTGAAAAATCCGAATTACACACGGCTAAGACCAGATGGCCTTGGCCAAGTGACCCATTATATACCAAAATATTTCACATGCACACAGCTGAGACCATTTTGTCTCGACCGTATGGCCCAAACTGTACACACCTACATTCAATTACACATAGCTAAGACTAATTGGTTTTGACTGAGTGACACACTCTAGACTAAAAACTCATCTTGCACATGGCTAAGACAATTGGTCTCAGCCAAGTGATAGCTTCTTGATCTAGACTAAGTTCTGTATACGACAGAGACCAATTGGTCTCAGTTAAGTGCCCTATTCTGGAACTCATATAATAAATGGGATATGGCTGAGACAAAATTGTCTCAGTCGAGTCCATCAAAATTTTTGCATGCATAGACAAATTTCATACCCTCTCATATATATATATATATATATATATAATCATTATAATATTTGGCAAGCATTAATAATATTAAAATCACCACTTATTAAAGATAAAAGAAAAGACACAAAATATCAAATTAAACAAAAATTAAAAACATAATTAAAAGAATGTAAGTTTAATGATCGGGTATTTTTATATAGCAGAGCATCAACAAAAGGCAAATTTATATGTTGCTTTTTTAACATATCTAAGAATTTTGCTAATTGGTCATTGTTTTTGTTCTTGTTAACAATAGGAGGGAAAGGTAATATAGATTCATCCATATAATACCCCTTTTCATATGAAGTGTTCTTACCTTAGTCAGTAGATTTATGCATACCAATATAAATTTTGAGGTTAGAATCACATACCTGCATCTTAGGATCCACCAATATTGAAGAAGTTTGTTACCTTTGTTCTCTATGCACAATTTTTTACCACTTCTCAGTGTGATAGCTTTCATTTCCTCTTTTGGGTTTCAATCAACATTTCATGAAAAAAATACCTTATGGCTTTATTGAGATAGAGTTTGCTATTTGGCGAACTTATATCTCCAAGTTCTTTATGGCTGCATCTTGATTCCTATTTCATTGCTATTGAGCATTCCACCTTGCCTCTTGACTTGTCATGAACTAATTTTGGCTAGTCATGAAACCAACAAACATGTCTCAAGGTTCAGTTTCTTTTCTTGCAGGGGGGTTGTCTAGGTTGGAAACCAAAAGGTTCATAATGTGTTTAGTGGGCTTAAAGGTGGTTGGTATGGTGTTTAGAAATAAGTATTTGTAGATGGTCGTTGGTGTTGATGATTAGCATAGTTATGGTTAGCTTGGTTATGCGATGATGGATTAAATAGGGCTCTTGGGTTAGTGTTTGAGGTTGAGGCTTGATTTTCATCTCTTTATGAGAAATTTGGGTGACTTCTCCAATCAGAATTGTAATAGATGCTAAATGGATCAGTCGTCTTGTACTCATGTAAGGCATTCACTTCTCCTACCCCTTGGGTGTGTGGCTTAATTGCCCTTGCATCACAACTCGAATTTCCTCCCTCAAATGCTCTTCCTTCTTGGCTAATTGCTAACACATTCTAAACTTTAAGCCCATTAAGTTCCTTTTTTAATAGTTCCAATTGAGCTTTAAACATCGCCACTTCATCTATGGTGTGAACTCCTTATCTCTTAGTTAGTGCCCTTGAGCTAGACCACTAAGCCTCACTCATAGCAATTTCATTAAGAAGTAAAAACGCTTCGTTCGGGATTTTGTTCATGAAGCTTCCCCTGATGTGGCATCCAATAAAGACCTTGTAGTTGAGTTACACATTGCATAAAACATTCATATTAACTGGTGTATTACGATCTCTTAATGAGGGTAGCTCTTCAACAACCTCCTAAACCTCTCCCAAGCTTTATGAAAGGTTTCATCATTTAATTGCTAGAAATTGTAAATGTTATTCCTTATGCTCGCCGTCTTTATTAGTGGAAAAAATCAAACAAGAAATTTCTCTTGTATTTACTACCATGAATGGATAGATTGACTTGGTAGCATGGACAACAAATCTCTTAGTTTCCCTATGAGAGTGAAAAAGGAAAAGCTTTAATCTTATAACATCCATCGTCACACCTTGTATTTGGACCACTTCACTGATCTCTAAGAAAATGTCTAAATGTTATGTTGGGTCCTCTATATCTGATATTGAAAATTGGTTCATTCAAACCATGGTGACCATTGCCGAATGTATCTAGAAATATTGTTGTTGAGGAAGCACTACCATCCTATGCTTCTCATTCCATCTTGGAGTGGCATAATCATGAATAGTCCTTGGTCTTGGACAATCATGATTTCTTCTATGTTATTATTGTTGCCCTTCTCCTTCTTCATCAACAAGAGGTTCTTTCAAATTTAGTGGAATATTCATATATTTGGGTTTATTTTAGCGCTTTCTCTAGTGTAAAGTCCTCATGATTTTAGGGTTAAATGGTTCTAGATGATGTTGAAAAAATATGTTCATGCACTAAAATCACTTGAAAACAATTAGGAAACAAAAATAAGTGAAAGAAAAACACATAAAATAGCCAATCAAATATGCAATTAAACATGCCAATATCCTTGGCAATAGTGCCAAAAACTTGTTGCAACCTCAATAAGTGCACTGAATCAATAAATAATATAGTTGGGTAATTTTCAGATCCATAAATATCAAACCCTAGGGATATAAATGAATACATGAATACTTGATTGATTAGATTTATGTGCTTAAAGAATTACCTATTTGTTGTTCATGTATGTTGTATCCAGCAGTATTATAACAATTAAAAGTAAAGTGAATAAAACACATGTATAAATTAAAAAACAGCAATAAAAACATAATATGAAAATGTATCAATTAACAAAGACTAAAGATGTTGTTCGAGAATCAAATCCTCCCCTACCTAATGCAAGATTCATTTTAACATAACATTACTATAATTCAAATGTGGACAACCCAACTAAACTTTTAGTATCCCATTTCAGAGCCTGCTGCTACTCTAACTACCTAATTTTCCATTCTAGAGCCAATCCTATAGCCAGTATAAGCACGGGTTCTAAGACCTAAATATGAACTACTATCCCTTTTTGAAGCTTACAGCTTTAATGCCCATTCATTTTCCTCACTATTTCCATATCTACAACACATAAACCCCAGATCTAACAGCTCTATTCTGAAAACACCATTAAAACTATAGAATATATATTATAATATTAAGCATTCATGGTATACAGATTGAGCAAACATAAATTTCTTAGCTTGAATAACATTAATAGCATAAACACTTGAATAACATCTATACAAAGATGCTTACAAGGGAAAAGAAACATCTAAAATATATATATAATAAAATAAGTTCAAAATCATACATGGGTAGGGGATTCAAGATCTCCAAATAACTAAAAGACTACTCACTACTCATATTGAAAATAATAAGAAAAATGAAAGAAGAAACTCTTAAACCTATTTGAAGTGTAGATCTGAAGTTGGTGTGGCTTTTCCTCTTCTTCTCCAAGCTAAACTTGATCGAAAGCCGTAACTTTACTATGTAAACTAAGCTATAACTATGTATTTGCTATATTGTAAATGTAAATCTATGTAAATGTATGGTTTTTACAAGTAAAACTATGTATGCTAAGTATAAAAACCCTATAAATACTAGAAACTATGAGGTAAAACTATAGAGAAAAGACCTAAAACTCAAAAACCTAAAAATCTCTAAAAAATCTTCTTTTAAAAGCAAGATAGAATGCAACTTTTATACCTGTTTGCATTGGACATGTTGGAGACAAAATCTCTTAACTGAGTCTAATTGGTTAAAAGAGCATTATAGTAACAGCACATGGCTGAGACACTTTGGTCTCAACTGTGCATACCCTTCTGGACTAAATCATCCTCAAGCTCTTCATTAGACAAGGAAAAGACAAATGGTCTCAACTGAGTCGCTTAGTGAAACGGTGCATTTTGTAATTCTTTAAGCACACGACTAAGACAAATAGTCCCAATCGAGTGCAAGTCAACTTTTTTGCACAAAAGTCAAAATTACACCATTAAACACATAAAAACTTCACAATTTTTAATATAATCCTATTGGGCATAAAAAAGAAATTTAACATTTAAAACATGAAAAACACATAAAACAAGACATAAACACAAATAAAAGTACAATGTAAATAAATAATAAATCAAAGTTATTAGTTAGAATGATGCATGATATAGTGAGGCATGTAAATTATATACATAAATCATGAGTGTGAATATGTTACACACATGATGTTTAAGGATGATACACATAGATGACAAACATATGATGCGTGACTTCATCGTTAGAATAATGCATAATGATGCATAATAAATAAGTGATGCATGAGCAAGGCACGCATATGATACATGGGTGTGATGTATGAGTATGATATGTATATGATGTATGATGTATAAGCGAGAGGTATATGTATGATGCATGATATGGGCATGCATGTGATACATAACACATATTTGGGATCATATGATGTATGAGTCAACTGTCACAATGATGCATGCATGTGCATTATATACATATGATAAATGAAGTACAAATATAGCATACACATAGCGCGTGAGTTAACCATCAGAATGATGCAAAAAATCATTTTTTACTAAACTATTACATCCCCAAAACATAATAATACATCCAAATAATTAAATAATAAAGAAATATATAAATAAAATAAGATAAAATGAGCAAAAGAGAATTAAGAACACCTATGGGAATTCTCCAAAGTATTTTAACCTCTCAAGCTCTAAAATCGGATGCAATAAAGATTGACCTCGGTTGATTTTTATAAGGTTAGAGAATTGTGCTCCAAATTCCTCTCCAATTGATTTTTACAATTGATAAAAAAGAATGAACATATTTTATTATGTAGAAAGAATGAATTTTCCCAATAAAAATGTAAAGATCTTTTCCCTTTTTAAAAAGAAAAAAATTTAATTTTTTATTCTCTAAAAAGAATGGCTACCTCCTTCAAGTTCCTCAAATTAAAAACATCAATTTTAGCCACCCAAAAAAGTGGAAGAAGAAGAAGAATCTCCTTCACAAACCCTATGATTTTTTCCTATTTATTTGAGGGAGTTTTTTAGTCTCATCAAAACTCTCCTTTTTAGGATTTAAAACCCTAATCTCATCCTAAAATATCATATCAGATTTCAGAAAAAAAACCCTAAAAAATCCCCACTTTTTAACTCAAAAAACATGGAAAATAAATTTAGAAATCATGCGATAGATGGGCAGGGTGTCTATCATAGTCGACTAGCTTGTCTGTCAATAAGAAATTGTAATTTTTGCCATCAAAACCCCATTTTTAGCTCCAAAATAATGAAAAAGGAAAAATCCCAATAAAAACCTTGAAAATCTTTTTAGAAATCAAGGGTAAAACATCAAGTTCTCATTCTCCATCTATAATGCAAATAATGCTTCCCCATTGGGTTAACTTTGATTTGGGCTGCATCAGGACCTAGTGTCTATTGCGATAACCCTTGAATCTCTAGGCTTTGCAATTAATGTGTCACATATGAAGGTCTAGGAGAACTATTGAGGTAAGGATAAAAGAGTATGCTATCACTTTACCTGCAAGGTTATATGTATAACAATATACAAAAATTGTTTGTGCATAAGGAATTATGTGTGAAGAAACATACACAAAATTATACAAGAAATGCACACAAGAATTTACACATGTGAGACATATATAATGAATTATGTGTAGAGTATGTGCAAAATGATGAAGTGAACTAATACATGTAGAAACTTGTATATGAAACATTTACAAATTGGGTGGAAAGAAGAATATGTGTGTACAAACACATATAAGAAGTTATATGTATCAAAACACTCTTATTAAAAAGAAGGCATGTAAAAATGCAAGAATACAATAATGTATACAGAAATACAAAAATGCATATAGAAATGCAAATATACATGAAATGCAAAAATGTAAGAATGTATGCAAGAAATGCAAAAATGCAAAAATGTATGCTTGAAATGCAAAAATGCAAAAAAGTAATAATGTATACATGTAATGTAGAAATGCAATAATGTATGCATGAAATGAAAAAATTCAAGAATATATGCATGAAATGTAAAAACACAATAATGCATGCATAAAATGCATGAATACACCATAGGTGGTTAGAGGACTTTGTCGTTGATGCAAGCTAGTTGATGATCCACACGTATCTTCCTCAAAACTCCTGGTCTTTAGGCAAGCTTCCTCTAGTTATCCCTTTAGTTTTTTCTATTTTTCCTTTTTTTTGAGTTTTCTTATTTTTTTTAGAGTAGACAATCTATCCTTGATGCACTACTGGTAAAAGAAAATCCATTTCTCAACAAACTGTGATGTATTTATCCCATTGGGTGTTGAGCTTGTAATCTCATACTTTTAGCTAGAAGTTGTGACCCCTGCCTGAAGGGTGTGTGGTAACTAAGGATACATTTTCTGCCCTAAAGAACTTTAACTCGTGTCTCAAGCTATGTGTGAAATTTCTAAAGGAAGCGACTTAAGTATCGAGAATTTCCCATCAATGATTGCCAAACTAGTATCCTAAAGTATTTCTTTCTCCCTAAAAGGCCTAGCTTGTATACTGGATGACCCTTCACTGACATACCCATCTTTTATGATGCCATAATTCTATTGATCTATCTTGCCTGAGATTTTCCATTGATCTTGCTAAACCTAATCGATGGCTACCGTCTGCTTGGAATGATCAAAAGCATTCACAATCAGTTGACCTTATCTCCACTTTATGTGTCCATGGCTGAGATTTTTGTTTACCACCCTAGATTGGCAATTTTGATGTCTACTCTTGTGTAGACTGTGTAAGGCCACATTTTGGATTGCAATTCATTATACTAGACAAGTTTAGGAACCATAAGTTATAGTGAGAAATCCATGTCCTTTAATGGTAGTCTTCTATCGACTACATTATGTTAAGCTATCATCTCCTCTAGAGTGAGCTACCTATAAGGTTTTGCATGAGTATGATTTTACTATCTTGTTTAGGTTGGTACAGGTTACTAGCCTTGTAGTTAATAAGAGAAACTTGGCTAAAGTACTTATTGCATCAAGTATCTTTTTCATTTTTTTGCTTGGATCGAGCATAATATAACAAGGGGATCTATGTCTAAACATCAAACTCTACTTCAATATTCTTGGCCATTTCCCTAAGAACCTGATTGCTTGAAAGATTTGGCATTTACATACCTTATTGTAGACACTGGATCCTGAGGCAACCACTTGTGACACACACTAAAGCAAAACTAATTTTTGGTTAGATTCTTGAAGGCCTACTTTAAGGGTTCGAGATCAGGTAAGGCTCACTTTTAATAAAAAATTAGCAACTTTGCAATAAAAAAGGATCAAGGCCAAATTATTATTGGTAGTCAATGATAATGGTGATTTATATAGTGTTTTTAGTATGTTTTTAGGTGTTTAATTAGGTTAGTTTTGTGTCAATTAGGTTAGATTTGAGTTTAATTGGTTAATTTTATGTTTTTGGAGTTAATTGTAAATTTTGGTGTTTCTCAGGGTTATTTTGCAAGAAAAAGGACTTAATTGTATAAAGGCAAGAAGATTTGGGCTAAAATTGCAAATATGAGAATTTGATGCGAGAAAGTGAGCATCTAATCCAGAAGTAATTCACGTGACCACGTGAAATCAATGAAGAAATCCACATGTGGCAACATGAAGTGTTGAAGTTGGGAAAGCCATGGCCACGTGAATGATTTGAAGAGGAAAAGGCGTGACCATGTGAATATTCATAAGAAAGGACCCGTGGCCACGTGCACGGAAAGGAAGATCAAACCGTGCCCATGTGTGTCCATCTTAATGTTCAACCCATGCCCACGTGATGATTTACATAGGAAGAGGCATGGCCACGTGCAAGCTCTCCCATGCAACGAAGGATTTGCGATTTTTTCCAATTCAAGAAAGATTCTCTTCCTACTCCAAATTGGGAAGTTTGGAAAGCTTCTACCACCGATTTTGCCTATAAATAGGAAACTCAAACACCAAAGAAAGGGATCAATTAGGGATTAGAAGGGATTAATTGCTTTAGTTTTAGTTTTACTTGTTTTTTCTAGTTTTTTTGTTTTTATTTTTCTTTTTAACTTTGTTTTAGTTTTTCAACTTTGTTTTAGTTTTTAACTATATTTAGGAAGTAGTTTTTCTTCTTTGGCTAATGGATTCTTGAAATCTTATATTTTCATTGTTATGACTTTCTTTTAAGCTTAATTTCAATATCAGTTGATTATTTCTTGGTTTTAAGCACATTCTTATCTTTGATTGTGTTGAGATTGATTCTTGGTTTATTGAATAAATAACTAAAAATTGGTTTTGACATAGTTAATGATTTGCATATTCTTGGGTTAACTCTTTAATATTTATGCATGATTATTATCCGAAATATGAGATAATTATGTGTTAATTTTATTGGCTAATACTAAGAGAGGAAGAACTAAGAATAGGTTAAAGTTAAATCTCTTGAAAAAGGCTTTAATAGACATTTAGGAGGATTAATTCAGACCTTTATGCTAAGTGTTGAATTGTTCTGAATAAGGGAATTTTGATGCTTAGAATGATAATCTTGAGTAAAGTTATCTGGTTTTATTTATCTGAATTCTTCATAATCACCGGTGTTCCTTTGAATTTAAGTCATTACAATGAAAGTTAAGGTGGATAGTTTCTTTAGCAAGAGAATTACAGTTATTGCTTTGTTTTTAATTCATGTTTTAGCTTTCGTTTTGTTTAACTGTTTATTTTGTTTAATTTTTGCTTTTAAATCAAAAACATTTGGGAAACAATCTCGGATTAATTTAATTCATGCATAGATATTATTCTTAGCAATCCATGTTCCCTTGGGTATAATATTTGGGGTCTTAATCTATATTTCCCTGTATTACTAGCCAATCTAGTACACTTGCTAGCATCCGGTCAGTCAACCTATGAAAATGGGCCTAAACGAGGTAGGTGTCAATAAGTTGCGACCTAACAGAACATCAAAAATGATTCTCGACCTTTTGATGCCCAAATAGAGATTGGTGTTCGAGACATCACTCTTATTAGGCATCTTGGTGTTATTTTATAATTGGGTTTTTAACATTAATCCACTCTCATGCCTCACACGATGTATTGTGAATAAATAAAATCAATATCCCAATCAAACAAAGAAAGCAATAAATAAATAAAAAAGAATAAAGTTCTACTTGAGTTATTACATAAGTAAATCATCCAGTAAAGAAGTAAAATAAGGATTATACATTTTTTTGAGTTGAGAACATTGGTTCTCTCATGCATATTTTACAAAAATCATCTTTTAACTCTTATTTGGCTTTGGATAGAAAATTGGACATTTTTCCAAGTTTTGAATGAAAATCCAAATTATTTAATAGAAATCATTTTGGAGTTCCTTTTCCTTTTTAAAGTGCACAAAAAGCCCTTTTTACTAGCAATTACATCCCTGAAATAAAATACATCCAAAAATACCAAACTAATAAACAAGAAAAAATAATAAAATAAATAATAAACAAATAAAATAATAAATAAATTGAATGAGATAACTACATGGGCAGGTGGTGATCGTCCAATCGAAGCAAAATCTCCCAAAGATGAAGGAAATCACACACTTACAAGAAACCACCAAAAAAGAGAATAAAGTACCATTATACAAATAAATAATAAAATGCAAAAAAGGGAATCATTAATTTAGCCATACATTTCAGAATAAAAGTACATCTAGAAAAAAATAATATACAGAATGACAAATAAATATTTATGGACCAAAAGAAAGAATACAAATATAATAAAATACATCAAACACATGTATAAATGCCTAAAATTCAGCCATGGATGCCTTTGGAAGGATGACGAATGCCACGGCTTAATGAGGGATGGGACGAAAAGGAACTCTCATGACTTTCCATCTATTGCTTTGATAGACGACCATCCATAGGGGCTTTTTCCTATCCATCACTCGTAGAACAGAGCATAATGCAACAAAATACCTAAAAATCATGTAAAATTATAACTAACTCTAAATACTCAATTATCAAGCCCTAAAACATGCCAAAATAAGACTATAACCCTTAATTAATAGTAAACACACTAAAAACTCATCAATTTATAGAATTACATAATAAAAAAATAAAGCTTGAAATTACACAACAATAGAGGAATCTTTATTTATTCATTCCATTTGCACATTGATCTAGATTTATATCTCATCATACTTAAAAATGCCAAATAAATAAAACACAGTACAAAAACACAATTATTTCAACAAAGATTAAAGTGATGATGTATGGCAATTTTTTAGAGAGAGAATAAAAAATAGCCTAGAATATTACCTTTAGGATATATTCTGACTCTAAATACCTTGAAGTCCAGATCTCCACTATGATTGTATTCTTCGCATTTCAAAAGATCAAATTATTCATTATGTGTGTGTGTGTATGTGTTTCGATCAAAAGATTATTAGAGCAAAACCTTCTTAGAGAGTGAGAAATTGGTTTTCTTCCTCTTTGAAAATGCCTTTGTATCAAGTGTGATTCCTCCTTGAAGACCTTAAAATATTTTGCTTTTATACCTAGGATAGAGTTGGAGTTGAATTTGAACTTTATCATCCAAAATCTAGAGATATTCTCCCCTAAAATTCGAATAGAAATCCTTTAAAACTTATCTTCCTATTTTGAAATTCTAGAAATGTGGGAAATCCAGATTTTTAACCACAAATGGTTGTCCCTCAGGTAAAATCACTAAAATTTACAAAAATACCCTTGATCTAACCTGGACAGGAGAAAGCAGCCATAGAAGATCATCCTTTACATGACAGACAACTGTCTATTAATAATGAAGGCCATAATCATGGATTTTGATGCTTTTTTGTTAAAACACTTGAAAACCATAAAATCTTCGAGAAAAATGTGAGAAATTCATAATTAGAGCTTCGAGATCCATACCTCTTCAGTAATATACTATTTCCTCATCATCGGGTAACCCTGATCTAGGTTGCATTGGGTTACAATGTCTATAACTACCCCTAATTTTGGGAAGCTTGTGCATTAGTGCCAAATTGAGCCAAAATTTAGAGTAAAAGGAAAAAGATGCATACCTAAGTTAGTGGATCTCTTGGTTGATTAAAACATATACCTTTAAAGGTAGTGAGTCTCTTGGTTGATTAAAACATATACCACCTAAGGTAGTAATTATCTTGATTGATTAAAACACATACCTTCTGATGTAGTGAGTCTCTTGGTTAGGTAGTTATCGTTAGCTTGTTGATGTGTTAACCCTAGTTCAGGTAATTAACACCAGTTTACTGATATGTTAAACCTAGATTAACTATCTGATCAGTGTTTAGGGCACTTAAAATTGAGACGAGTTGATTTAATCTAATTAACACATGGGGCATGCAAAATTAGGTTGGTTGAGTGTGTCTAATTAGCTCTTGGGGCATGGAAAATCGAGACAATTTGATAGAATCGGATTAGTTCCTAAGGCATACAAAATTAGGTTGTTTGAATAATACTTGGCTAGTGTCATCTATAAACATACCTAACCTTCTAGTTGTGTTTGTTAGGGCCCCCTATGGGTGCAGTTGCCCTTTTGAAACAATATTCTATTTAGGGACTTTCTAGCAAATATGCATTTGTGAGGAGTTACTAACATGCTTAAAGCTTGTATTTTGCAAACATATATCCATCTAGGAGATGTTTCAACTTAATATTATGATCTTGTCTAGATTATGTACACATTCTAATGACTATGTCACCACTTTACAAATTGGTACCAATATAGGGAAAACCCTCATCGTTAAGGCTATTGACACACTTAGTCTTACCCTATGTATTTCTAGAATTTGCATTACCAATGCGCTTTTGTCTTTTGTCCCATAGTTCTTTGTTGTAAACATTAGTCTTATGAATTCTTATGTATTTAGATCAAAACATCACATTCTCTAAGGAATATGGTTCATTGCCTAAGAGTCCTCTTGGTTGTAGCTCGAATGGACATTGATTGTTATAATGGCATTCTGACCATTATACAGCTTTGGCTTTAGCAATATCCCATTCTAACCTTGTGATACTCTAGTTTTTGCAGGGTAGTCAGTGATTAAGGGTCCACAACTTAGACCTAACAGCAAAGACATATATAGTTCATAATGAATGTACTTCCCTAAGCAAAAGGAGATATTGAATCCTTCTAAAATTCTAAAATATCCACACTTCTCTTTGTTATGCATCTCTTGTATTTTAACATATTCAGGAAACTTCTTGTGATGAGGATGGGTGTTTCAATCCATCCTTTAGTTGAGAGGGTAGGTATATGTCCCTTGATAAAGGTTTAGGTACCTATGAGAAAGATTTGATATTAGTGCTCTTGCTTGTTGAATTTGTATGTTGGTTTTGTTTTTTTTTCTTCCTTTTGTAGGCATATTAAGCATGAATAAAACAATAAGTCATAAAATAAGTACGTGAATTAAATACAAGTTCTATTTTTATATACATCAAAAATATTTAGACAATGTTTCAAACTCCCTGAATACAAAAATAATGAATCTATTGTGATGTCCCTGGTCCTCTACAATAGTTTAGCCTAGATAAAGGTCTAAAGGCTGAGGGTCTAAGAAGTCTAGTTGGTGCCATGGCCTATGGTATTGCTGGTGTTTGCTTCTTGTCCTATCTGAATCTAAAGTGAAACCCTAGCAATACTGCTATCAAGAGCTACAGAACCTATGCTATCACTTATGTAAATTGCTCTAATCCCTAATAAACACCAGTGACTATCCTCATGTGTTGCTTAAGATATCTCATCAGATGGTGCCATGGCCTGTGGCATTGTTGGTAGTTGCTCCTCATCATATCTAAATCTAAAGTGAAACCCTACCAATGCAGCTATCAAGGGCTATAGAACCTATTCTATCACCTTTGCCAATCGCTCTAATCTTTGGTAAACACCTGTGACTATCCTAAAGTGTTGCTTAAGATATCTCATCAGATCTCACCTCAGATACCCGATATATCTCCTTAAATGCTCATTAGTCTCCACCATAACCTATCTACCTCTAGGGCTCTCAGTCTCAATATGAGTACCCCTAATCTGGCTGAATGACTCATCAACCACCTATAGGTCACCTCAAATCTCTGACCCGCCATTGCTAGCTTTTCTCTGACATCTCGTAAGTCAAACTATAAGGACTGCACTACTATTAGCAATGGTTGAAGAGACTACATTACTATCAACACTAAACATAGTGTCTGATCTTAGCATTTGATAGCCTCTTCCATTGTTGTCAATCTCTTAAAGACATTGTTAAATAAAGGGGCTGATGATGGATACACTAGTGGCATAATAGGTAGAGATGCCTTTGGATGTGTAAGTGGTGGTTGAGTAGTCAATGTAAAGGCCCCTGGGTGCCTATGTAGTGGAGTAGCTAAAGACATGGAAGCCCCTAGGTGTTTGTAAGGAGAAAATGTCTTAATCCTCTTAGCCAGCAACAATTGGTGTTTGATAAGAGATAGAAGATCTGCTGGTGGCTGTGGTGACCTATTTAGGTGGTCCTATAGGTTTATCTACATATCAAACTCATAATCAAAATTGGTCCCTGGCCCTTGATGTTCCTGTAGCTCTGGTGCCTATGGGGCTACTGGTACCTCCCGTAGTTGTTGATCCTAAACATCCCCTCTCTGTAAGTGCATCTAATATTATAGGGTTAAGACTGTACTTTTGTTAGGTCTTTGAAATAGTCAATAGCCAGTACTGCCCCTCTTGTCCTTAAATGGGCTCCATCATCTTTACGGTGAGCATAAATTGCAAGTCAACATACATATCCTCCTAAAAGGGATCCTAAATTTTGCTCTTATTTACCCCCTAGTGATAGCAGTGATCAAGTCATGATGTCTTCTACAAAAATTTATGTGGTAGACTAAGTGGCAACCCTGACCAATGAGCCGATGATCTCATGGTTGATGTCCACACATCTACACTCTCATATCCTTCATAAACTACTAATGTTAGTGGAATTAACTGACTCCAAGCTCCCTATACACCCCAAATAAGATGTGGATAAAACATTTGGATGTACTGATAAGTTTGGGTTGCTAGCATCATACTCTTCACCATATACAACTGATATACAACCCTCGAGAGTGTCACTGCTCTCCATCTGGCTTGGTTTATGATCCTATCAGGTGCAACTATGTCCAACCTAATTAGAAGGCCTATTGCTTTAGTAAATTGTCTGTGCATGATGCTGTAATGGATTCCGAATGCCCAAAAACTGTACCACACCCTCCTCGATGTCTAATCTCTGAATATGATATATTTTAATGTGGCTAAGACCTCCCGTATAAGTCCAAAATGCTTGAGTCAAAAAATATGTCCACTCTGCCTAAGCTAAGAGTCAATCGACTTCCTTTATAAGCACGACAAACTGCAAAAATTTCCTGGACATGAAATGACTGGCTTAGAACTTGAGTGTTATGTACGTGGGTATAGGCCAAGTTAGAGTAGCGCGCATGGTGCTTTGAGGCATCCTGCAAAAAAAGATCACATGTTAATTATTTGAGACTGACTTGGGTAACAAGTAAGTTAACATATTAGAATTATTCAAAATTCCAATAGCATGCCAGCTTAAATATAGATAGCCAACCTATATGAAAATGCATACATAAGCGCCACAGTATAATAAACAACATCCTAAGCCCTTCATCAGCCATTCTACCAAACATGCACGATAAATAATGTACAACACATATTTTAGATTTTATGCATATTCTAACAAAATTTTAGCAGCATTCTAGCTAGGAACGTACCTATTTCCTACTCAAAAATCAATTTGAACAAATACACAGGCTGTCATTGGCCGCCAAGCAACACAACCTAAATTATTCAACCACATTTGTCATAAATTATTCTAGCGCAGTTCAGTCCTACATACAACATACTTCTAAAGGTATATAAAAAAACAAAGGTTGCTTATGCTAGTTGTAAAGAAAAGGGTTTACAAATTTATGTGCTCATACATAAGGGCTTTGCTCCTAGTTATAGTGTCATACAAATAGTTTTTATAAACTTAAGCTACAATCGTAAAGGTATTATTCAATCCTAGAAAGGTAGCATGCTTAAATAAACTATCCTACTACTAAAGTCTACAAAAATAGAGGTCTAAAGCATAATTAGACTAACAAAATAAATAAATAAAATGAAGGAAAATCCTAAAAGATAGTTGTGAAGTGAACAAGGGATGAAAGAAAATGTGAAAGAAAATAAAAACAGATCATTGCCTAAAGTGTGTGTTGCTCCCTAAAAAAATTTAGACACAAGCGGCTCAAAAAATAGACCAAAAATAGAGGAGAAATCTCAAGAAAACTAAGAGGGCGGTTGGTATTTGAAAATGGCAACTTTGAGAGAATGAGGAAGAAAAAGAGAAGAAAAAGTCTTTTATTTTCAAAATTTTGAGCGATAAATGGGGCAGCTCGTCCCTTGCTAGTGATAGATGGTCGTATAGTACATCCTGTCTATCACTACTTTAACCATTTCCCCTTCTTTTCTTTATTTTTAATTCTATTTCCCCATTTTTAATTCTTATTTACATTATTTACCAAAAAACACATTATTTTTGTCCTTGTTGCATATTTACAACACTATTTTACCCTATTTACATACATGTGTTATCTACTTTAAATAGACATATTTACTGAAAAATCCAGAATACTCTTAATTTTATTGTATCTCTTAGAATTCCTGACTTTTCACATCCAATATCTTCCGAATTTATTTGTCTAGGCCATGGAACATTTTGACTCCCTATAAAAATGAAAGCAAAATAAAATGCAACAACATGTACATGGAATGCATAAGACATATAAAGAAATTCATTTTTGTCATCCAAAGGTGACAGATGGGCTATTCGTGGCTCTTTTCTTAAGTGACATGTGTCTTTCACCACTTTTCTATAAATAGTGCCAACTTTCCTTGGTCTTTATGCCTTTGACTTCCCCCTTTCCTAAGGAAGCTTCTGCTAGGTATTTCTCTTTCTTCCTTTTCTCTTTTTCTTTCCTTTTCTAGTCATTTTTCTTTTAGTTATTTATTTTTCTTATGATTCTTACACTTAAACCATTTAAAAATTCTTGTTACCATGACTTATGCACTTGTAAAACTACATCAATTGTTGGATCACTTGAGAACTTAGAAGGCTCCTATTTTGCCTCCGTACTCGAACCTGAGATTCCTGAGGAGAGTATTTTTAGATAGGAACCTGCCGCTTGATATTGAGACTCGAGGTTCCATGTGTTTAGGTTCACATACCAAGAATTGTGCCCTTTACCAAAGGAATTTGTTGAGATGACTAGAGCTAGGCTGGAGCCCGGTACCCAGCCATCCTTGCTTCTTTTGTTCCTAGATAACCTAGAGAGGTCACTCATGCCTTGGATATCCTTCCGTCTGAGGCTAGGGACTTAGTACCTTATGGGAAGACATTCTCATTGGAGCCATTGATTGATATATTGGTTGACTTTGATGACATGCCCACTTTCCATTTCAGTGTGATACTGCTCTGCTATTTTGCTCGTTACTTATTGAATCGCACTGATGATCGCATGATTGGAGATTCTGAATTATACAATGTTATGGATAGCATGTGCTATGGGCATAATCCATTTCCTCTGGTTTTGGCAGAGACTATTATTCGCTTGGTTGTCATTCATCATGACTCTTGTTATCGCCTCACTAGTATCCCCATGTTGCTCTAGGTATGTCTTTGATTTTAAAGGTAGTATACCCTTTGTGGGTTTTCATACAATTATTTTTTATTGGAAAACATGTCCTTTCAAATTTTCATGTTTTTCCTTGCATTATTTTTGCCTGAGATGAATCTAACTCACCTTAACAACTTTTTTTTAGTTTTGGCTTTGTGAGAAGTTAAAGCTACAATCAGAGCCTTCCCTTCAAGTCAGAGCCACATGCACTTATCCTATGAGATATGTTATACTCAAGAATCTACAGCATGAGTTTTTATTAGTTCAAGATGGAATTGACTGGCTGGGCTATTTGACAGATGATGATATCATGCTTAAGTGTACCTAGCTACCCATCACTTTTCTGGTTCGAGAGAGAGCATTTAGATGTGTCCTTCTATATGGATTACGCTATGTTACCTTCTATGTTACTGCTCCTTGCGCTCTCCAGTTTGGGAATGGACAGGACATTATTAGGTGTCAATTGGACTTAAAAAGTGGCAAAATTTTCTACATTTTTCTGTCAGAGGTCTATCAAAGGATTTGGACCCCACTACTAATGAGGATGCTATTCCTGAGATCGATTCCTATGACTTCACCACTTCTACCTTGTACAAGCGATGGATCACCAGTCCAATGGTTGACAACAGACTATCATATCTTAGGCACCTAAATGGAGAGAGAGATGTGATACAGATATACTAGATCAAATACTATCACTAATTATGTTTTTGTTTATATTGAACTTTTTATAAATTTTAACATGTGAAAACAATATGCTACTTTCATATTCATTGATGATGTTATGAATACATGCATGACATTTCTTTCTAATTTCAGTATGTATGATCAGCATTAGATATTATCCTAATGACACATATTATTTAATCTTGACAAAAAACTTTAAAAGGCCTCCAATTTTAACCCAATGTGCCTTTTTTCAGTTTTCAGCTTGATGAGGTGTTTAATTTTAGTAAGGCTACCATTTACTGGTTCTTTGAACTCATTGCCATCATTATTTGATAGAATGGCTGCTCCCTTAGATAACAATTTCTTGAGCATAAAATATCCTTCCCACGTAGGCCTAAACTTACCTTGGATATCTGAAATTCCCAACCTTATCTATTTGAACACTAGATCTCCCTTCTTCAAAGGATGTTTCTTAACCTTCTTCTTGAAGAAATGAATTAGTCTTTTCTGATAAATCTAATTGTTCTAATATACTCTCATTCTATCTCTATCTAGTAGATTGAGCTATGATAACCTCTGTCTACCCCATTTCACTTTTGGTATCTCAGCTTCTAAAACAACCCTTAAAGATTGATGTTCTATCCTATAAACCAATAAAAATGGAGTTACCAATACGAAAGGTGGCTTAACGGCCTAATCTTTATAAGTTCAAAACATCTTGGTTAGAATTATTTTGATATTCTTATTAGCTGCCTCGACTGCTCTATTTGGCTAAGGTTTATAGGGAGAAGACTTATTGTGTTAAACCTAATACTTAATGACCATTTGCTTGGTTTCACAGGAGAATTGTAACCCATTATCTGACACTAAATGATGAGGTAAATTTTATCTTTATATCAATTTCCTTTCAATAAACTTAGCCATGCCCCTTGTATTTATCTTCTTTAAGGATTTTGGTTCTAACCACTTGGTAAAGTAGTCAATGGCTACTATGATGAACCTATGCCCATTTGAAATAGGTCGATGGATCATACTCAAAATGTCTATGCCCTATGCAGCAAATGGCTAAGGTGACATAAGTTTGTATAATTCAAAAATAGGTAAATGCCTCAAGTTTGCATATTGTTGGCATAGTTGACATTCTCTGACATACTTAGAATAATTAGTGTCCATTATGAGCCAAAAGAATCCCTAACGCATGATTTTCTTTGCCAAGGCTAAACCGTTCATATAAGCTTCACACATTCCTAATATGTACTTCTTCTATGACCCTTGTTGCCTTATTTTCATCAAAACACCTTAATTGGATTCCATCAGGCTATCTCTTATAAAGCACTTCTCCTACAGTAATGAATTGAGTAGATAGTTTATGAATCATCCTTTAGTCCTTTTTAGTAGCTTCCCCAGGAAACATCGAGCTTTCTAAGTAGTTCCTAATGTTATGATACCAAGGCTTTCCATCATCCACCTTAACATCTATAATCTTCTCATTTGTAAAACATGACTTATCAAAACTCAAAATCAACACAGGTTTCATACTCATCCCTTTTGGATTATCCCACATCAATAACAAAGTGGTCAAAGCATTTGCTAGTTGGTTTTCTTTCACTATAAGAAAAATGCTCTTTAACGAGGGAAAATTCGGTCATTAAAAGTTAAAATTTAGTCATTAAAACACTATAATGACCGAAAAAATTTGATCATCACCGATCGTTAAAAGCCCCGTCATTATTAGTATAGATGACTGGATTGATATCCGGTCGTTAAAGTTATTAATGACCGAAACAAATCCGAACATTAAATATAAATTTTTAGCGACTGGATTTCCCTTCGCTAATTGTGTTATGCTTTTAATGAAGGAAAGTTCGATCGTTAAAAAAGCCCTTTTAACGGCCGATTTCTCCCTTCGTTAATTGTTTACTACTTTCAGCGAAGGAAAATCTGGTTGTAAAAATTAACTTATAATGACTAAAAGTTCCCTTCGCGAATTGTTTATATCTTTTAACAAAAGGAAATCCGGTTGTTAATAATTACAAATGGTGACCGAATTTTCCATCGCTATGGTCGTTAATAATTACAAATGGTGATCGAATTTTTCATAAATTGCAAAAAACCAATTACAAAGTACATCAATACTTCAAAATTGTTTAACATTCTATTTGTCATATATAAATTTGTTTAGAAAAATAGTCCATTGCTATACCAACATCTATCTAGCTAGAATTTTCAAAAAAATGAATAATGAGCATCAAATCTTCGTTGTCCATTGATCGAAAAACCTGCAAACATAAATTTATAATTAATATTCATTTATAAAGGCAGTAGATCAAATGTCTAAGAAAGTAAAAAATAATAATAAGTTTAATAATATATTAACAACATATTATCATATGTGCAAATTAGATTTTTTACTTTTAATTAGATTTTCCCCTTTACAAAATAATAAAATTAATTCTCAAGTAATGGAAGAACGCATACTACCAAGATAATTCCGAACAAGAACTCATAAAAGAAATGCCCAATAGAAAAGCATATACTTACTAAGATAATTGCCTTAAACATCAACAAATCCTAAGAGGAGATACCAATAACAAGCAATCTGCATAACAACAACCAATACAAGAAAAATTCTCAAAAACCCACAAAACCTTATTAATCATCTTTTAACTAATATAAAGCAAAAGAAAAACAAATACCCTTAATTTTCTCATATTCCATGTCTATTCCAGCACCTGAAGCTGCCAGTAATCCTACAGCAAACACATCATGATACCAATGAAACCGAGATTGAGTTAATGTTCCAATTGGGGAAATGGCGCCAGTTGAAGTAGGTGTTGTAGCTGAAAAGCTTGTGTTTGGCCTAATGGCTGAACTTGTGGCATGGACTTCACCTCCGACCCTACTTTGATTATAAATGAAAATAAGATCAGTGATGAAAAAACAAAGAAATTCCTTTCAGAATCAACAACTGCTCCACCTAAAGGACATAAATACATTTTAATAAGAAAGGAAAAATTATTACCGCAAAAAAAAAAAAGAAATTTACAAAAGAAAACATATGAGAACAAAATGGGAACACACCTCCAGCCATGGTGTCTTCATCAACAGAATGGGAGCAATCTTTCAATTTTAAAGATATGAGATCGAAAACTGAAATGCAGATTCTATAAGTCAGCAAGCAGGATTGACTGACAGAAAAATTAAGTAAATGGGAATGGATGGACACCAAAAAATCACAAATTAATTGATAGAAAAATCAACAGCTTGTCAGGTTAATAAAATCATAGCATAAGTTACCTGTACTGAGAGAATAACATTGACAGCATCATATAACCAGCTTGCATCTAATGCATCCCCAACAATCTCGGAGGGAAATTTCAAAATTGAAAGAACGGCCTAGTAAACACACTATGTGTTATAGGAAACAAATTAAGCAAAGTGAACAATTCTAATATAATAAATCATCACTTTTAATCCCTCTGTTGTGCCATCTGACATGACCGAACCATCATCTACAGTTGACAAAGTCCATCCACCTTTTGATATGTGACGATACCAAATATCAAGATCTCCTGGACAATTTTCCAATATCTTGAAAGAAGAAAAAAGAAAAAAAAGTTCCAACAGCATCAAATATTTTAGCAGTTAAAACTAATATATTACTTCTAACAAAAATATTTTAGCAACCATAGGTAATCATGAATTCTTGGAAGGTGCTGCTTAAAAGCATCAACGTTTGGGTCTTCCACCCAACAACACAGCATATTTAACACCTGTGCACCAAAAAAATGTAATGATAGTAAAATAAGAAAATGCCATTCACTAAAACCCAAATCACATATCTGCAAGAACATTAGGTTCACATTTATTGGATGACAATCACTACAAGAAAGAACATTTGTTTTCCCTGCTACCAAATAATTTATGGTTATAAAAATGAATGGAAAACAAATTAATTAAATGGCTGAAAAGAATTGATGTTGTAACATAAGCAAAAATTGATGGCAACAATTAATGGGTCCAAAGAGAGGCAGCAAGTAGGAAGGAACAAAAGAAATAAAGTGTAATTACAGATTAGGTGTTATATGTGAAGTGGAGCCACTTAATAAATGCCTTTGAGTTTGACTAACTAAATCCCTAATTATAAACCTTACGAGTCTAAATTACAGATTTAAAATGGAGATTTGGTATTTGAAGTAGTTTACTTTAATAAATTAAATTAATTTCTTTACTTCTAAATTATCCAGTGACTACAATTTGTAATATCAATGTCATTCAATTTTAATACTTTCTCAACAATATCATAATTATAAATTTTTAATGTGCTACTTATGCATATAAAACTCAGAACTACAATAGGGAAGCTTTATATATGGTTATCATGTCTAAGATTCTATCAAAATCTAGCAATAGAATACTTTTTAACTCAAAATGAGCAACACCCATTTGTTAAAACTCATTCTTGATCTTACTTCAGCTATTGTCCTGCTCAGTCTCATACTTCTCATAGTTCTTTACATTAAAAGAAGAACAGAAAAGGGGCATAAGGGCATAGAAAGCCTAGAGCAAATGTTTAAAGATAAGTCAGAAATAGAGGATTTGGTTACATTTAAAGGCAACCAAGACCTCACAATCTCTGACATTCTTGATGCTTCCGTGGAACTTGTGCACTTGATGGGCTGCATTAGGCATCGCAATTTGGTGCACACTTTTGGGGTTTTATTCTGGGCCTAAAGGTAAAGGTTCTTGTTTATCCCTTTTTTAGACATGGTAATCTCGCTCAGTTCATCAGAGGTAAGTAGCTAGTCTGGTTCATTATTAAGATTTTCTGTTTGTTTGCTTAGAAAATGCATATTTTCTATTTCTGTAAGAAAGAATCTTTTACAAAGCAAACCTCAAGTTTACTATTGATCTAGGTTCTCTTGATGAGGAAATGTAACCACGAGATTGCTCTACGACCTACACCAATATGAGCAAGAAAAAGAATCCAATACAAATCAATTGCTTGAGTCCTACACATTTCTGACTTGATGCCATATTGCTCTATGACCTCAATTTTAATTTATGTGCAATACATTGCATCCTGGTTTTCAAGAGTCTTTATGAAATGTATTTCCATCAAACATGCAAGATGAGCATAAAGAACGGAAATAAATTTGAATAATAAGGAGAACTAATATGCTGGAAGTTGCATACATGCCTAGAAGATTTAAGTAATGTGCAGTTATTGATAAAAAAAATTACTTTAACACTCATTAATTTGTATTTTAAAATTGAAGGAAAAAAAGGACACCTTGTGAAGAACTCATCTCCTTCTCGACTTTGGCCTGCATTCACACAGAGCAACAGCTTCATCCTTCATCTCCTTCAAGTGCTTCTTCATGTCATCCCACTACTGGAATCGATTACAGGGACAAAAATGCAAATACCTAAGTGAGGGTTTCATACAAGCATCAAATCCCAAACAAGATTATGTCAGTTCATCAATTAGGGGTAAAATTATCCAGAGAATTGAACCAGAAATAAAAGAGAGTGCAAGAATAATAAAAATCACCGGTATTTCCTTGTTATTCTCTGTCGCACCCATGAACATATCTTCTCCCTCCATTAGCTTTGTATCTAAGAATGCGAAACAGCAAATTGAAGATCCTGCAATATATAAATATACCTATAATCGCCAATTGTACAATGCCCTAGACCGCAAAAACTAAATCTAGATCTTGCAAAACTAAGAAAATTGAAGCAGCAATGAGATAAACCAAGCGAGGGTTTGCGTTTTTAGCTGGTTTGCGATTTTTTGTTATATTTTCAAGTTTTAGCTTTGTGTGGGTATAGTGATTTTGTGTTCTATTTTATAAAATAACAAAGCATTATTTTGGAGGTAAACCATTATGAAGTACAGCTTTTTTTTTTAGGGCAGTAACCACGGGATTTACACTCTTTCAACAACCGGATTTAAACCGGCGGTAAAATAATAAAAACTAACGACCAGAATAATTTTCCTTCACTGTTAGTATATTTCAATGACCGGATTTTTATCCCTTCGCTAAATTTTGATCGTTAAAAGTCCATTTTCTTGTAGTGTTCTCTAAGCATATAGTTGAAGGTCCAAAACTCAAATTGGTTACTCAAAACTTTTAGGCACTTGAGATAGGGTAATAATCACTCTTCCTTAATAAACCATTCACCCTTCACTTGATAGAATACCAAAGATGAGTCTCCAAACACTTCTACGGACTTTGCCCTCATGGCTAATAAGGCTTCTAATTTGAATATGGAAGCTTTGTATTTGACTTCATTATTTGTTGCCTTATACCGTAACTTCTTAGCAAACCACATTTTCTCTCTTTCCTAGGTGATGCTTCTTTGTTGTTCACAACCTCATCAAATTACATATACTAACCCTAGACTATTATGGTTGTAATATTCTCATAAGAAAATTCATAAGTAATCCATGCACCTTCTAATGATTGATTAGCTTGGAACTCAGCTACTACTCTCACTTTGATGCTCTTCCTAGTGATGTATTCTATATAGAACTCTTGGAGGAGAATCAACCACCCTCGTATTTTCCCAAACAGTGAAGGCACTTTTTATAGATATCTAAAAGGGTTTTGGTTAGCCATAACTTGTATCCTATAGGAATCAAATTAGTGTCTTAGTTTCTTTGATGCCCATATGATAGTATTAGAGAAATCTTTTCAACTTCTATATACTTGCCTTTATAAGGGAGAAACTTCTTACTGAGATAATATACTGCATACTTGATCCTAAAGTAATCTTTTTGACCTATCATTGCCCCTATTGAGATATCCTTTATGGCTAGATATAAGATCAGAGGTTTACTTGCCCGAGGTAGCCTTAATACTGGTGGATGGAGCAAATAGTCCCTAATGGCATTTAATACCTTTCTACAATCCTCATTCTAGACCACTGGCTGATCCTTGTCGAGTAGCTTTAATATTGGCCCACAAATTTAAGTCAATTTGGCTATGAAACCTGGTTATGTACTGAATTCTCCCTAAGAACCCTCTAACCTTCTTTTCCTTTTAGGGCACCGGCATCTCCCCCTTTTGGCTCACCACATGCTCTAAAAGCTTACATGAAGTGACCCTAAAGATACACTTCTTCAGGTTAAGGCGAACGTTGTACTTATCGATTCTTCAGAAGAATTTTTCCAATGCTTCAAAGTGGCCTTCTCGAGTAACTAACCTCATCATCATGTGATCCATGTATACCTCTACTTACTTGTGAATCAAGTTATCTAATATCCTAGTTTCCATCCTCTAATAGGTTGCAACTATATTCTTAAGTCCAAAAGGCATGACCTTGTAGGCATATGTACCCCATTCGATTATAAAGGTTGTTTTAATCCAATTTACTATTTTGTTTAGAATTTGGCTATACCCGATGTATTCATCTAAAAAATTATACATGGTACAAGTGGTTGCACCATTGACAGAACATCTATGTGGGGTAAAAGGAAATCGTTCTAAGGTTAAGCTTTGTTTATGTCGTTATAATCCATACAACTCTTAACTTTTCCATCCTTCTTTGACACAAGAACTACGTTTTCCAACCATATAGGGTATTGAACTTCCACTAAAAACTTTTACTCTATCTATTTCCTAACCTCATCTTTAACCTTTTCATCCCACTCTGGTCTAAGCCTTCTAAGCTTTAGCTTAACTAGTTTATAACTTGGATATATTGGGATGCCATTTTCAGTAATTTCCTGATCTATTCTCGGCATGTCTTCATAGGTCCAGGTAAAGACTTTTCCATTTTTTTTAATATTCTCTCAAATTTTTCTCTCTTTAAGAGTTATATTTGATGTTAATAAATTTTCTTTCGGATTCTCATTTGTTTCGAGATTAAATGAAAATGTGTTTTTTGAGTTAATGTCAAACATGAATGATTTATGATCATGATTATGCATATTGAAATTAGATGAAACATCACATAAGTAAAATTGTTCATCTTATTAATATATTTAGAAGAGCAATCATTGTTCTCATCAAAAAGCTTAGCAACATAAACAATATCAATGAAAGTATATTCTTCAGTCTCGGCAACATCAAATGTCTCTCTAACCTCAGCCTCGGGTGGATTCTCAACCTCTATCTTCCTTTTGCCTTTCAACTAAGTAGCAAGCAGCTTCTCTATCATGACCTTTTTAAGCACCTCCTTGTTCCAAGCTTAATGGTATAGGAGAATCTCATCATCCTAGAAACCCTCAAGTAGTTTGATAATTCCTTGCTCCTTATCAAAGACATCATTAAACAACTCAAATCATAGCGCTAGTTCACCTCCTATTAGCTGGGGTTCATTCTCTCCACAGTAAAGACAAAAACCTGAAGTTGGCATAAAGCTTTGAGAGGGGATCCTTTTCATTGCTTTCTTCCCTTTACTCTTCTAATTGGGACCAGTAAAGCCTAACCCCATTTTATCCTTCTAACCCTTAGCAGCTCCAACAATCCAAGTCCCTTAGGAGTTCTTACCTAACCTAGCACCTAGAAGAAAGTTTATCTTCTTTAGCATGTTAATCACTTAGGGGCTGTCCCATCTTTACTAAAGCCTTAAATGTCCCAACAGTTTGCCTTTTAGAGTTGTCATAAGCAAAAATGGTCAAATTGGACTTACTCAGCATGTTCTTATTTAGCCCAAAAGTTTGATTACCACTAAGGGACAAACATTAATAGAAGAACCATCATCAATCATTATATAGGTTGTGGGCTTGCCATTCACTTGGGCCTTGATGTATAATGGGCGATTGTGGTTTCCTCCTTTAGTCGGTAGGTTAGCATCAGAGTACACAACATTTTCTCCTGTTCCTCCCTTAACTAAATCCAATAGCTTAGATGTTGAAATAGTGGTAACGATAGTAGATTCACTCAAGGCTTCCACTAGCTTCTGCTAATGCATGGGAGACTATCTCAAAAAATCCCAAATAGAAATTTGTGCTTACATCTTCTTCAACTACTTAATTATCTGGTCACCATCAGCTTCCTTTTTTGTAGGCACTATAGTAGGAGTCAATTGCTTTTCAATTTTCAAGGCCACCCTTTCACACTTAGTGACTGCCTTTACCTTTTTCTCTTCATTTATTTCTTTCTCACTTTCACTAGCTAAACTCCAAATGTCAATAGGTACCAAAGCCCTTTCATCCTTACTTTTTGTGGGAGTATCTCAACAGTCAATCATTGAAGCTAGCCAATTTTATTCACTTGGCTCTATTACTTAAGGGATAGAGTGAGTAACAACCAGGTACTTATTCCTAAATAGGTCTTTCATAACATACCACTCAAGCAGGCTAGACCTGATCATATACACTTGAGGTGGCAAAGCATTGTAATCTAATTTTCTTCTTCTTATCTCTTTTTTTTTTAAGATATGAAATCTATTTACTACCTATCAGATCCTAAATTCAGTTTCTCAAGGTGTGATAATAGTCAGTTAGGTGCTTGGTGTCCTGACAGGATGCACAATATCGATCTTCCTTATAGTGGGGCATACCTTAGCTTTTTGCAAGCCTTGAGGGTAGTGGTTGAAGCTTCCCTTCTTTGCTCAGAAGATCTAACACTCGGGACTATAAATTACCCAAGTTGAAATAATGTCTCTGACTAGCTTTCGTAGTAGACACTTTTGTAGTTTTTTCGGTTCTATTCGACCCATTACTATTCCCTACTGCCTTGTTATTATTGAAGTTATTCATAGCACCTTCGTTGTTCACCCTTCTGGCTAGGTACTCTCCCTCAGCTTCTATGGGTATGTCCTTCAATGACCCCTAATCCTTTAGACCCTTCATTTTCAAGCCATCCCTCAAATATGGGCTTGCATTCTTAATAAATAACCTGAACTGATTAACTGTGTCTAGTTTCTTTTTCATCTCTATTGCCCTATTTCTCTATCTCGTGACATACTCATAGAAGGATTTATTATGTTTCTGCTAAAGTAGCTTAAGGTTTTTCAGAGTAACCTCTATTCTAGTGCTACAATCACACAATTTAATAAACTCCTCAGTCAACAGATCCACATCTTTTTTTATGCATCTATCCTGACGCGACCTCAGCAAGTGTACTAAATCAAAAAGTAATATAGGGTGCTAAACTTAAGACCCATAAGTATTTTACCCAAGGGATTGTAGATGAAAGCAATGATAATAAAGTGTATGCTAAAGAATTTCCAAAATATTTTGTGTGTTATGCTGTCACTATTTAAAATAAAGAAAAATAAAAATTAAAATAATTGTAAAATTGCAGGAATTACTATAAATCAAGTAATAAAAATATTGAACTAGTTGGAAATTTATATATCAAAAAAGTTGTTTAGGTTCACTCATCCTCCCTATACCCAAATGTGAATTAAATTAATCAATAAATTATATAGATAAAGTCAGGATAGCCCTCTCTACCCAAGCATCCCATTCCGGAGCAAACTATTATAATCACGAAACGTCCCATTCTAGAGCAAGTCCTATGATTAACCTAAGCATGGCTCTAAAAAAAATAAGGAAGAACTCTTAGCTGAAATCCAAGCTTCTTCAGTCTTCTTCTCCAAATTTCCAATGAAAATGAGCTAAAATGGAAGAAACTAAATGTGTAATCTATAAATTTGTGTTTAATCTATGTATTTTGATGTAAATATAACCTATTTTCAAGTATTAAACTATATACTAAGTAGAAGAAATGAAAGAACAAAGAAATAAAGAAACCTTAAATCTAAAAAATTGCAAATTTGTGTCAAACAAAAAATCTGGTTGATATAGGCCTAATAAGGGTCACTGTTAGCACTAAATTCCTACTGACCATGACATGCTAAAGTTCTATCTCTAGACTAGGATAGGAAATGGTCAGAACTCTTTTCCTAATAATAGTGACATACTTCTTGATTCTCTTCTAGACTGAGAAATGCAGATCTTATGATTAATACTCTTTGTCTATTGACTGTGACATATTGTTCCCTTGCATTTTGGATTGAAGTCTGCATACCTTAGGGTCAGTATACAATAATTATTGACTATGAGGTCTTCTTTTCTTTGATCTGGACTAAAAATGGGCTAAGTCACGATAAGCACAAAATATATACTGACTGTTACATAATCTAAATAGTGTGTTTTGCCATGAAGCACTAGGTCACGATCCACATTAAAACCTGCTGATCGTGACGTACCTATAAAATCTGCATTTAAGCACAGAAACCCATCAAATGTGCTCCAAAACATATAAAAGATAAGATTTACTGAATTTGGACATAAATTATTGAATTCAAACAAAACAAAACAAAAAACACTTAAATAGTTTTGAAATTGTCCAAAAACATAAACACTAAATTTAAGTTATCAACTACCCCCACTTAGACTTTACTTGCCCTCAAGCAAACAAATCATCCACAGACTTGAAAATTCAAACTCTGACTCAGAACAAGGAAATTTAGATGAGCTAGAATAACACTTTGTGGAAGACACTAAAATGAAAAATTTAACTAAAAAGACTTAGACTAATCTATACTGAACAATTTCTTATGCATGCACTAGGCCAAAACAAGTTCATTGCTTTTCAAAACTAAAACTACCAATGAAGTCTAGCAATTGAGCAAAAAGATAAGTGTGAAAATTTTGCAAAACGGTTTTGCTCTTGAAACACAGAATAGCCATAAGCCTCTACTTTAATACCTAAACCACAAGGGTCATATCAACTAAACAACTTAAAGCAAAAATAGGATCACTAGGACTTACATTAAGGTTATAATGGAAGGTTGGGGTATTTACTCCAAAGAAGAGATAAAGTTAGCAAAATAGAATCAGCCACACTATAAACATTACTACCTAACTTCCTAAAAATCAATAACTCTTTCCATTCTTCTGCCCTTGCTATCAAAACTGAAGGATGAAACTCAAGGAACATTGACTAACTCACAAATATAGAGAAAGCAAGAGATGAAATTTTTGTCTCTTGTACTAGCTCAACAATTAACACTCCCTTATAAATACTAGGTACTCTATAATTATTTTCTGCAATACTAGAATAAATAAAATTTTTGTAGCACAACCTTTATTCTACTGATTTTTTTGAAAAATAAACCTTTCAATTAAACTAATAAGGCACCGAGACTCTTGATTATCAAAATTATCAATGTCTTAAGATTTTCAAAAGTTAGCTCACACAACCCTAGAATTCTAAAACTTCTCAATTTTCTTGACAAATAAGCAAAGCTCAATTCCAAACTCATTATGCAATTTTTCTTTTATTATGAAACCTAGTGTAGCCAATTCTAAATCTGGGGAGATAAATGGCATTTAAGTTATATGGTGAATTAATAGTGCAATCAAGAAAAAATTTAAATAGTATGCCTTTAGCATACCAATTAGGCTCAAAGAATATAACAATGGTAAAATTTATTGCAAGGTAGGATAAAAATTCATTCTAAATTTGACTGCCAAAGAAAGGCTACCTAGGTCATATCCTAATTCTGCCTGAGTTGAATATTTGTTTCGAAGGGTGATGAGAAAGGTTCTAGCTATCCTAAAATTCCTTCACCCCATCGCTCTCACTCACTGGTTTTTAACAATTTTCACAACAATAGGACAACGTGTACACATAAAAAAAATCGAGCGGTATATGACTAATTAAGATGAAAAAGTGAGAAAATTTCTCACTAAGGCATACAACTACACTTTTGCTACCTTAACTCTCTAAACAAGCAGTTTTCAAGCCTAAGTTCAAACTGAGTCAATCAAGCATAAATTAGGAAAACTCACACTAAATTGCAATTGACAAAAAAAAAACACAACAGACATAGAAACTTATTCAAACTTTAGAGACTAAAAATCAAAACTACTAAAAATGAGGATAAAAGTATAGAAATAAAGCAATAAATAAATTAAAATACCAAAAACTAATTGAAGTAACTAAAAAATTGAAATTCAAAATAAACAATTCACTAAATAATCTAAAAGCATCCAACTACTTAAAATGTAAACTAAACTAACTTTAAACCTAAAAATGAAGAGTTTGTGGTTCAAAAACTTCCCAAAACAAGCACTATACCTAATCTTCATCTTCAACATATCTACACAAAAATCTTCACAATCTTTACAAAATCAGTATCAAGATAGGAAAATTTTCTATCTTTAACAATTCATAAAAAAAATTATTCTATACGCCAAACATGTACTCCCTTGCCGCACACTTTAAAGGCTTGTTGTCCTCAGTAAGATAAAATATGAACACAAAAATAAATTGGGGCAGAGGACTCCTTGTAATCAATCTTAGGAAGGAGATGGTGGTAGTGGAGGGGCTATATGTAAGGGACAAAGAACATCCATTTTGTAGATTAAGGTACATAAAGCAACCAATATTAATTTGGTGCTGCTTTTATTTGAACTCCTCTTGTTTAATAATAAGTGCATCCATCCTTGCTATCAGTTTAGTATGTGTACAGAAGTCAGGGTTATAGCTCCCTAGTCTGGAGCACGAAGAGGGTTGCTTAGGCTTCTGGTGATCTTATCTATGAACTCATCCCTATCAGTAAGCCTGATGCACTGTTGTAGCATCCTCAACCAGCACCTTCATATTTTTCAAAAGCTTTTGGTCTAAATAGGCCACAACAAGAAAAGCCTTATCCTTATTCAAGAGATGGTCCATAGCCTTAGCTAACATGTCACCCTACCATCTAAAGATATTCTCTTCATCTTGGCTGGTTGCTATTGGATTTATTCAAATTTGTGCCACTAGTGATATGCACCATTAATATGGTACCTTTAAAGCATGGTAGCTAAGAAAAGAGCCTCTAAGAGGTTAACCTACCCTGCTGACTTTACATGGCTTATAAGTGATAGAGAAGAACTTGTATAGAATTCTGAGAGTATGGTTCCATAAATGATGTGACTTTTATTGTCCCTGATTGGTCAAAGATCCTAAACTATGTTTTTGTCGTAGTTAAGGAAAGCATCTGGTGCAAAAGAAGGGAATCCCTAAGTATCAAAGAATTCAACAAAAGTTATGGTGTATAAAGTACCTTCCAAAAAAAAGAAACCCTATTTGTAACATCCCATGTATTTTTCCCAATTTGTAGTGGACAGTTGTCACAAAATGTCTTGTAAGGTTAGGGTACACCACCTCTATACAAGCAAAGAATCTCTCCCAACCTATGCCAACAATTAGTCTTTCCACATCATCCTTGATTTCCAACTTCTCCAGTAGACTCATGTCTAGATAGGCCAATGAAAGGATTGACAATTAGACAAAATTACATATCTTGTGTAGAGATCTGTTGGAACCTAGATAGGCACTTTAGGAGCTTTTGATTTCTTTTTCTTTCTCGTGGCAGGTGGTTGACTTAACTCAGGTAGTGTGCTAGTTGATAAAGGCTGGCTGGAAAGAGGTAGGACAGATTGAGCATGAGGTCTTTTAGGTGCCACTACAAATAATAAAACAGAGCAAAAATAAGTTTTCCCAAATGTAAACAATAGCAACCAATTCAAAATTATTGCATCAAGCTTAGAGACATAAAAATGAAGGATGACATAGTAGCATAACATGTATAGAAAGAATAGATGCAATTAAAGTTCAGCAAGCTTGGTTTCTCCATCATGAATTATAAGCATTAGAATTAACAGAGTCAAGCAAGGGATCTAAGAGTGACAGACACAATTAAAGTGTGTGAACTTCAACAATCCTAAAGCATAGAGATAGTAACCAAAGAGTGCATTATAGTTGCAGAAATCTTAGGCTTCTTACAATGTCTAAGGGTTGCCAACAAATACTTGAATAAAGAGTCATATGGGAAAATGCAAAATGAATGTCTCAATAGGTTGGAATTTAACAATGCACAGGTAATCACACTATTGACAAGGCAAGCTTAGCAACTATAATTAGCATAAACCAATAACATCCTATATCAAAAGCAGCATCCTAAAATAACATAGACCGTTAATGATCAAGTAACAGGTGTAAGCATGGGGATCATAAACAATAAATTGAAAATAAGATCATGCCTTACAATAAAGTACCAATAAGGATTCATATCACAAAAATAACAAAATTCAAGGTACATGGCACTTAGCAATGATAATCAAGTTATCTTTTGAAACCAGTAGCCTGCAAGTCAAATCGTTTCAGCCGATATACCTTAAATCAACACAAGCACAATACAAAAAACATTCGAATACACTAACAAATAAAAATGCTATCAATATAGTAGAAACATTCATTGGTCAAATTGAAACACTTAAAGGATACCTTCGGAATGATAGTATTCAAAAAGCAATAAGCCACTTGAAATTGCTAAATGCATGAGTATACTATAAATGCTCAAAATTCACAAATTCCAGTAAAGTATATAGCAACATGAGGCTCAATTCTCAATGGAGATATTTTTAAATAAAATGACTCACACAAGAAGCAAGACATGGAAGAATGTTAAGTGTGGGCAAAGTGGTGTGTTTGAAAGCAAACTAGAAATAAATAGCAAGCAAGGTTGAAGTTTTGGCTCAGAAAAGGAAAAGGTTCAAGTGAGCAGGCAAAGTGAGATCCACACATGACAACCCAGGTGAAATGCAAACTGTACACTTACAAACTACAGCCTAACCATTGGTTGTCACTAGAATAGCACACAAGCAAGAATGTAGACAAAAATAACCCATTACTAGTAATTAAGAGCACAGAAGGCTACTAGAAATAAGAACTAAGAACTAAGTGGCCAACTTTTACTCACAAGCAGTATGCATTTACAAGTAATTTGCCCAGTGAAATAAATCAAGCCTCAAATGTAGCCCAAGAATTGGGTTGATATGACAGGTATAGTTAACAAGATGAAACTGTCAAAATGTAAGATTCACACAACTAGTTGCCATCCAAAATCAAGAGAGAAAAAGTAATTTCTAAAAAGTTTTAATGACCCTAAACACTATTTTTTAGATAATTCAATACCATAGGAAGCAAACAACACAATATTCAGAAGTCTCTAAATTGACGCTAAATGAACATAGACATGAAAATGTCCAATGCACCAAATATATTCATTAAGTTTTAAATTTCTCAAAGGTGTCCAATAGATTAAGTGAGCACAAAGAATTAAAGAAGAGTTAAGAATAGGATGAAATTTTTTTTATATCACATGGCCTATGAAAAACTACCACATAACTATATTTGCACAATTTGCTAAATCAAAGAAAGTAATTAAGGTAAGAGATCACAGTCAACAGGTTTAAGCCAATGATCATTAACAAAATATAAACAACAATTATAGGAATCTTAAAAGGATGAACAAGAGGCAAAAATATTGTTTCCCAATTTCAAAAATAGTGGCCAAAAAAGGATAAACTCTCACACAAGCAATTAATCAAACATGTGATAAGAAAAAATTTAACAAAGCAAAACTTGATGTAATGAGAAATAAACACAAATCCAACAGCAAACTGATGAAGAACAAAGGAAGAATCAACTCAAAATTTCTTCAATAGGTATATATATATAAAAAATTGATCCAATAATCAAAAATTGAAAATGATGAATTAAAAGACATACCTGAATTAATAAGGAGAGTTTGAACAAAAAGGCATTTAAGCACCAAAACAAAAAAAACCCAAAATTGATTTATTTAAAAATTAGGGTTTTGTAAATTTGAAAAATGGGTGAAGAATGAAAAAGAAAAGAAAAATTGTTTGAAGGATGAAAAAATAGAAAACAAAAAAAAAGAAAGATCATGACAAAGAAAAATAAAAACAGTAAAAATTGAAGAATAAAGAAGAAAGGTAAAGCAAAATAAATAAACAAAATGGAAAAAAACTAATATTAACATACATCACAAGAAAGAAAAATAAAATGAAAAGAAAAAAAGGAAATGAAATAAAAGAAGAGCAAGAAAAACTTACTTAGATGGAATCGTGCTATATTCAAGATCTAAGGAAAAATGAAGAAACAATTAAAGAAATGCAAAACACAAGAACAAAAGAAAAAGAACAAAAAAAGAGGAAAATTAGTAAACATACAAAGTAAGACAAAATTGATTTAAAATAAGAAAAATAAAGAACAAAAATTAAAGAAATTAAACAAAAGAGGAAGAAGAATACTTACCGATTGAAGAAATGCAAATGAAACACGGCCTAAGCGAGAAAAGATGAAAAAATATTGAAGAAACAATAGAGAAAAGAGAGAGAAATAGGAGAGAAAAGAGAGAGAAAATGGAAGAAAGAGAATGAAAGTGGACAACAGTTTTAAAAATGAGATTTTTAAATTAGGTTTTTGGGGTGTTATGGTCAGTAGTGAAAACCGACCATGACATTAGTTTAATTTGGCTACTGGATTGAAAAAGAATAGAGTTATAGTTAGCAGGAAAAACCTACTCATCATGACCTAGAAAACTTTCAATATAGAATTGAATGCACAAATATGTCACGGTCAGCAGTAAAAGCATACTTACCATGACCTATGGCTCTCTAAGTTCTATAAGCTAAAGTGATCTTATGTTATCGTCAACAGTGAAAACCTACTAACTGTGACCTATAAAACTTTGAGGTACAGAAGCAAACATGCAATTATGTCATGATGAGCACTTAAAACATACTCATAGTGACCTATAACTCTCTCTCTCTAATCTAAAAGTGAAACTACCCTTATCTCACGGTCAGTAGGGATAACTTACTAATTTTGACTCCTAGAAATCACCAAAAATGTTCCATCTATCGAATTATTGGGGTCAAAAGAAAGCACTGCAAATTATTTCAATATGCAAAAACTTACAATTGAAGACCTCTAAGCCAAAATCTTTTGTACCATAAACAAACCTAAATAACTATAAAAACAACAAAAAAGAAAATAAAAAATTTAAGGCTTAAGAAGTATTTCTGCATTTATCAAGTCTGTAGCTGGACTTTTAAGTACCATTAAGGATCTATGAGGGTGATGATCATTGAAGCGCCATCAAATGTCGATTCAAAATAGGGCTTCACATGATGTCTGTTTACCTTAAACTCCATTTCATCTCTTAGGTGTTTCTGAGTCACGACTCCAAATTTGGCTGCTCCTATGACTTCAAAAGGCCCTTTCCACCTTGATTTCAATTTTTTAGAAAATGATTGCAACTGGCTATCATACGAGTGCACCTTCATTCTGGGCACAAATTCCTTTTTCATCAACTTCCTATCATTCAATTTCTTTGTATTATCTTTGTATTTGGTAGCTTGATTATAAGCCCAAAACCTGAGTTCTTCTAGCTCATTCAACTATAGTGACGTGCATTTTCCTACACTTACAAGATCAAAGTTTAATAATTTGGTGGCCTAGTAATCTTTATGTTCCAATTCTATCGGGAGGTGACAAGACTTGAAAAAACTAACCTAAAGGGTGACATCCCTATAGTAGTCTTAAGCGATGTCTTGTATGCCTACAATGCTTCATCTAGTTTAAGGTAATAATCCTTTCTAGAGGCATTGACCATTTACTCCAAAATAGCCTTAAGTTCCTGATTTGACACCTCCACTTGACCATTAGCTTGGATATCGTATGGGGTAGTGACTTTATGCCTGACTCCAAACTTTTTCAAAAAAGCCCTAAATTGGTGGTTATCAAAATGTTTACCACCATCACTGATGATGGCTTTAGGGGCTCGATATCGGATGAATATGTTCTTCCTTAGAAATTCTAGCACTACTTGGCATCTCAAGTCCTAGTGCCTACGGCTTCTACCCATTGTCTCATATAGTCTACTGCCACTAAAATATATTCAAACCCGTAGGATACTAGAAAAGGTCCCATTAAATTTATACCGTATGAATCAAATAGCTCTACTTCAAGTATATTGGTCAATGGCATCTCATTTCCATTGACCAAACTGAACGGTAGCTCTACTTCAAGCATATTCAACCTACCCCTTGACAACGATCAAAAGATTGAATATAAATTTTCACATCATTAAATAAGGTAGGCTAATAAAACCCAGAAGATAGAATTTTTGATACCGTTCAGTTTGGTCCGTGATGTCCACCGATCTCTCCGCATTTAGTGTCATAGAGTCTACCACTTTGCCAATCATAGCCAACATTCTTTCCTCAAACACTTAGAGACACCTATCTAGCCTTCTATATAACTCATCCATTGTCATCAAGGTCTAAACCATAGATGCAACTAACCTTTCTCTCAAAGAGGGAAAACTCCATGTCTCCTTAGCAATTCTCCAAATTTCATTCAACTATTCTTTCTTCATGTCTAAAATTATTTCCTGATTGCTAGCACTTAGCTCTAAATTGACTTTTAAACCTAACTCTGAACTCGAGCTTAATCTTGGCAACTTAAATATTGGTCTCTAGATTAGGTAACTGTCTGACCCTCTTGACCACCTAGATGGATATATGATGGCTGTAAGGATCAAAAGTTAGGAATGATGCATGAGCATAGTATATACATGATGTATGTATACAATGAATGTTTTTATTAGGCATCAATTATAGCCACACACAAGCATAACATTAACCTTCCAACCTTATTACTCCCACACAATAGGTCGTGCGGTCTCTTCCCTATGTGGGCTTAGCCTATGGGTTAATTGGGTACCCAATGGATGCACATGGTGTATGGAAAAAAATCGATAGCATACCCTCTCTAACTAAAAGTGCAAGTGCATGGGTTTTAACCATTATGTATTCTGACTAACTCATATAGATCTGGTTAAGCCTATTGGGGTATGGTAGCCTTTAACTGGTACACTCATAATTCCTTTGAGTTTAGTCAATACATATAGGTCCACATAGCAAGCAAAAGTTATAAAACTTATGCAACCCTAGGGGATGTTGCTATTATCATTACATGGGCTTCAGTTAAGGATGGTGAAACTTTAGGGCTACCCAAGCATGGTCCCTACCGATAGTTCTAGCTCATCACAAACATAACGACCGATGGGTCACCATTTTTTATACCATTTGGTACTATACTTAGGCTAATGGATCTCCTTGACACCTCCTAACATTAAATGAACTTAAAGCGTGCTTTAGGATAGCGCTGAGGTTAATAAGGGATGCTTAACTTTATTTTAAGGCTCTAAGATGTATGCAATTTTCGAAAAGAGATATGACTGAAAAGGAAAACCTATTTATAAAAAAACTTATCCAATATACCTTTAGGAGCAAGGTATTTTTAGTCCCTAGTAAAGTTGCCACAATGATATGTGTCGGAGGCCCAATATTATATATATATATATATATATACGTGTATATATATGTGTGTGTGTGTGTGTGTGTATATATATATATATATATATATATATATATATATACACACACATATACACATATATATATATACATGTATATGTATATATATATATATATATATATATATATATATATATATATATATATAACCATGTTATTATAATTCTATAAGTAATCTTTTAATAAGATACTTTCATTTCTCTATCCATTTATTATATTACGAGCTAACTCTTATTGCTCATTTTGCTTAAGAATACTTAAGATCATATTACTACAATTCATTAAATCATAGCCATTATAATAAGTAATACACATTTTATTTGTTCAAATATTTATCATTTAGACATGTTCTTATAGTCCAGTATTTAGCTTTATAGTAAAGTGTTATTACACCTTATGACTTTAAATCACATATAAGTTAACTCTTCACTGCTAATCACTTATCAACTGCTATAATCTCTCTTTCATAGTCAATTACATCACAAGGATATCTAGCCACATGTTAAACGTTTGGTTTTTCAACTAAGTAATTAACTATAATTATTTAATAGGAAGTTGTTACAACCCAATACTTTAATTCAATAATAAGAATGAATCTTTATGATAATAGAAATACTTAAACTAAATTATTACAATTAGCTAATCCTCAATTAGAAGTTTAATAAACTTGGGAAAATTTCTCTATATCTTTAAAAGGGGTTGCTTTTAAAAATTATTTACTTATTACTATGATTGTCCCAATTAAATTGTTTTTTATGCAATCATTTCATAATATGACAATATTGTTACTTAATTCTAGAATTCAGCAACTAGGCTTAGAATAATAAATAGAAAAACTTCACCTATTATAACAAAAAATTATTTAAAGGTTATACATGAACTACAACTATTAATGTAAAATTCTCTGCCTTAGAAGATTTATACCTATCAAAGTAAGGCTTCAATATCAATCAAATATAATTACATTTTAATAGTTTCAAAGATTATTCAAAACCAATACACCTTAAGCTTAACTAATTAGGTACATTACAATTATGATGTTCTAACTATAGGTTTGGTTTTTATTATTTATATCAATACTATAATTATTTATTTAAATATGGTGACATGATAATATCAATACTTACCAAGGGCCACTCAAAAGAAATGGGGAGTTCATAGCATAGATGACTTTGCCATGATAAATGCTAAACTAGAATTTTTAACTAAAGAATTGAATGGTTTGAAAGTTCAAAATGTTTTTGCTTTGTCTAATAAAACTAATTTCTATGCAGGAAATCAAGGATATATGAAGAATCGGGAAGGAGTAGTAGATGATGTGAATGCCTTAAATCTATATAGCAATACCTATAACCCGAGATGGAAGAACCATCCAAATTTTGCATGGAGAGAAGGTAATTAAACTTCTACATCAAATTCTCAACCTAGACCTCCTTTCAATAAAAATCTAGCTTCCAATAGCCATCTACCATACCAAAATCCGGTACAACCAAACAACTCTTCTAACCATCAATCACTACCCTATCAACCACCTGGATTTCAAAAAGCCCCACTCCCATAAGAAAAGAAAATAAACCTAGAAGAAATGCTTGCCAATTTTTTGTCCATCCAAACTACCTTTATGTCTAGCCAAGATGCTAGGTGGAAATCTCAAGACATTTGGATGAGGAACCAAGATGCATCCATTATGAATCTAGAAAACCAAATGGGGCAACTTGCTAACTCATTGACCAATAGGGCTAAAGGAAAATTTCCATCTAATGTAGACCGAAATCCGATAGAGTGGAAAAAAGGTACAAAAAGCTGAAATTGGTAAGAATACTTCGAAAGTGGTAGAACCAACAATGGAGGTAAGTATTTCTATCTCAAAAATTGTTGATGAAGTGCCTTCTACTGTTGACAACAATAAGGGTAAGGAAAAATTGGTATCTACTGTGTTTGATGAATCTAAATTACCTTTTCCATCTTTAGCTAGAAAAAAAAAAGCAAAATGAGCAATTAAATATATTTTTAGACATGTTTAAAAATTTGTATGTAAATTTACCATTTACTGAAGTTTTGTTACACATGCCTAAATATGCTAAGTTTATGAAAGAATTATGTTCTAACAAGAAAAAGCTAAAAGGTATAAGAATGGTCTAATTATCTGAAAATTGTAGTGCAATCTGAATGAACAAAATCCCTGAAAAACTAGAAGATCCTGGTAGTTTCACATTACCATGTGAATTAGGAAGGAATTTTGTAGGACATACTTTATGTGATTTGGGTGCTAGCATAAATTTAATGTCTTATTCTATTTGCAAGAAATTGAATTTGGGAGACATGAAGGAAACCCAAATGACATTACAATTGGTAGATAGATTGTTGAAAAAGCTTAAAGAGATTATTGAGTATTTATTGGTAAAAGTTGAAAATTTCATATTTCTAGTCGATTTTGTGGTTATGGATATGAAACAAGATAGAAGAGTGCCTTTAATAGTTGGAAGACCATTCTTAAATGCAGCAAGAACTTTAATAGATGTTTATAGGCAAACAGTCACTTTGAGATTTAATGAGGTGGAAATGGTGTTCAATGTAAACAAAATAATGAAATGACCTTCCTATGTTTTGAGGAGTCAATTTGTTTTGTTGATGAAGTTCAAGGGTGTATAGAAGCAAAGCAAGAAGAAATCATTTTGGATGATGAGCTAAAGAAATGTCTAATGCACCTAAAGAATGTAGATGAAGTTGAGACAAGAGGAAAAGAGATAATTCAGGATTTAGAAAGAGAACATAATAAAGAGGGACATATAGAGGATGTATTTCCCCTCTTAAGGGAGATTCTGAACTTCTCTTTCTTCTCATTTAAAATATGTGTTTTAAGAGGAAAATGCAAAACATGTAATTATATCTTCTTTGTTGACAAGTTTGGAAGAAAAGATGCTGATTAAAGTACTTAAGAAGCATAAAGGAGCTATTGGTTGGGAAACATCCGATTTCAATGGTATAAGCCCCAATTATTGTACACACCGGATACCAATGGAGGAAAATTTCAAGCCGAAGATGCAACCCTAAAGGCGACTTAATCCCGTTATGCAGGATGTAGTGAAAAAGGAGGTACTTAAACTCCTTGATGCATGTATTATCTATCTTATCTCTGATAGTAGTTGGGTTAGTCAAGTTCAATGTGTGCTTAAAAAGGGAGAAATGACTGTGATCACTCATGAAAAGGATGAACTAATCCCAACACATACTATAATGGGATGGCAAGTGTGCATAGATTATAGGAGATTGAATAATGCCACTAGAAAGAATCATTTTCTTTTACCATTCATTGACCAAATGTTAGAGAGATTAGCGGAAAATAGATTTTATTGCTTTTTAGATGGATATTTTAGGTATATGCAAATATCAATAGCCCTAGAAGACCAAGAAAAGACCACATTTACATGCTCTTATGGTACATTTGCATATAGAAGGATGTCTTTCGATCTATGTAATGTCGCCGCTACATTTCAAATATGTATGATGGCCATTTTTCATGATTTTATTGAAATATTTATGGAAGTTTTTATGGATGATTTTACACTATATGGTCATGATTTTAAATCATGCTTAAATAATCTTGCATTGGTTTTAGAAAGGTGTCGAGGAATTAATCTTGTTTTGAATTGGGAGAAATATCATTTCATGGTAAAAAAAGGGATAGTTCTAGGGCATAAAATTTTTAAAAAAAGGGATAGTTTCCTTGGTCATGCGGGCTTTTATTGTCATTTTATTAAGTATTTTTCTAAGATTGCTAAATTGCTTTCCAATTTGTTGATGAAAGATACTGCATTTAATTTTGATGATGAGTGCTTGCAAGCTTTTAACTTGTTAAAGCAAAAGCTAATCACAACACCTATTGTTGTATCACCCGATTGGAGTTCACCATTCGAGATCACATGTGATGCTAGTAACTATGTTGTGGGAGTAGTTTTAGGCTAAAGGAAGGAAAAGATCTTTTATACTATCTATTATGAAAGCCACACACTCACTAGAGCTCAAGTCAATTATACCACCATGGAGAAAGCATTGCTAGCAATTTTATTTTCTTTTGACAAATTTTTATCTTATCTCCTAGGTTCAAAAGTCACAATGTGGATGGATCATGCAGCATTAAGGCACCTTTATGCCAAAAAAGATTCCAAACCATGACTTATCCATTAGGTATTGCTGTTACAAGAATTTGATATTGTGATTAAAGACAAGAAAGGAGCTGAAAATTATTTTGCAGACCATCTTTCTAGACTCGATCATGCTAATATTAAAAAGGATGGAATTACTGATTTATTTTCTGATGAATATATTAGTGTAATTTATGCTGGTAACTTTATGACTCATTGGTATGCTAATATAGCTAATTTTCTCATAGGAGGTTATCTTCCCAAAGATTTCACTTGGCCATAAAAGAAAAAGCTACAAGCAAATGCCAAACACTACCTTTGGGATGATTCGTACCTAATCAAGATTTGTTCAGACCAAGTACTTCGAAGATGTGTTCTAAAGGGAGAATAAGAAGACATCATGAGACAATGTCATGGAGGGAAAGTTGGAGGCCATCATGGACCTAATTGTGTGGTATAAAAGATTCTCCAATCAGGGGATAAAAGGAAGCTAGAGCTCAATGAACTCGATGAAATTCGATGAAATTCGATGATGATCATATGACAATGCAACAATTTATAAAGAAAAAACAAAACATTAGCATGATAAGAATTTAAAATTTAAAGAATTTATTGTTGGTATGATGGTGTTACTATATAATAGCAGGTTGCATTTGTTTCCAGGTAAACTGAAGTCCAGATGGTTGTGGCCTTATCAAGTTTTGTCTAGCAATGAATTTCGAATGGTAACTATAAAATGTCTAAAAGATGACAGGGAGTATAAAGTAAATGGACATCGATTGAAGCCATACTTTGAAGTAAGAGTGGAGGTGGCTGAAGCAATGTTGGTATTTCATTAATAGCATTACAAGCAAAAGTCTAGCTGAGGACTTGTTAAACCCAAAACTAAATCCTTTATATGTAACTCCCTAATCCACTAACCATGAGTAATCATCAATCATCATCATACCTAACATAGAGATTAGGCATAAAAACAAATAATAATAAGACAAGCCATAATTACATGCCACACATAAATAAATTAATGCATACATCTTTACTACAGCTTTAGAATTCATACATCCCGGTTGTTGATAGTACAAAACTTTAAATTAATGCATTAAGCACAACGTTACATAATTCATGCCTATGTGTTCCTTAATATTATCTTCACATGGTAACTTAAACCTCTTACAACACCAATTGATATCATATGTTACACTTAATTAGGTTAATATTATCATTATGCATATGTGCGTGCAAACCTTCATATACATCTTATAACCCTTTTTATCAAGAGGCTAGACATCATAGTTATTAATTGTACAAGTCTCATATTAGATTCATAAACTTTACATCCTCTATGTTATCTTGCTCTTCATTCTATGTCATGCATTGCACATGGTTAAATGAATGTTATCGTTAAACCTATATGTGTGTAAACATTTATGTTTAATTAAATAGACTGGAAGAATTGCATGTGATCACAGAGAACAAGCATTACAATCATGATTATACAACAAGGTTTTGATGCCACATGTATGCATTTTATAAATAGAGCACATGAAACTTAGTATACATGTTATAGTCCATGTAATTTTTAGTACAATATGGTACATTTTGGGATCAATATATTCTCCATGGAACCCACCGATGGAGTTCAACTCACACTGGTACTCACACAGGAACCTTTCTCATGGTTGATGACACATATCTCATAATCATCATATACTAAACATGGCATCTCATTTCATAAAGACAGTTATAGCCAAAAGGAATTTAAGATAAAACAACATAATACAATAAGTCATTCATCATGCGTATGTTAACTACGTGATGAAATCGATGCATATATATATATACCACTTTATTTCCTTGTACCTTTTCCTTTTTATCATCTTTAATAACCAGCCTAAGTACTAGATCGAAGGGTGGATAACGGGAGTAATGGACACCCGAAGGTATCAACTATGGATATCCAAAGATATCAAACAATGGACCCAAATGGGGTCAAACAATGCTTCCAGTAAGGAACAAACTATGGACCTAAAGGGCCGAACGATGGTTCCATTAAGGAATAAGACCCAAACGGGGTCAACTATGGCAGCTGCAACTATATCCCTTTAGGCATGCCTATCTAATCCACAACTAAACTAAGACCCGCAGGCTTAACCATTTAAGAGCATCATTGATTCATCATATTTACTTTATTCGTAACTGCATTTGCTTTAAACCACACTTCATATATGAATGCTTAACATTCTCATCATGAAAAAACATTGAGCTTTATTCGTAACTGCATTTGCTTCAAACCACACTTCATATGATGCCATCATTCGTATAAGAATGCACATTATTCCTATCATACTTCAATATTGAACTCTAGGCTCCAATACACATGGATGCTTTCACATAATCATACAGTTGCATGTTTATGCAAACAATAACATGAAATGTTTCTTGATTAGCATTGAGCATGACAATATACACAAATGCATATATTTATACAACTTAAGTCATAGCCATACATGCTTTTGTTACTCATACTTGTTCACATAATAAGATAAGCTACTCATCATAGCATGCTTATATCAACTATATAGTATATAGAATTTACATAACTCATGGATAGTTCTTGATGGCATACCTTGTTGCTGCTTGCTATGAATAGTTTCCCTATTCTTACACTTATTCACATTGAAACATAACACACACACACACATATATATATAGCAACACTTAAGCATTTCTAATCCATATAATAAAATAAGTAGGTTCTCTTATAGCTTAAGGTCACTACTTGTTCATATTTGATCCTTTGATTCACTTTCATGATTACCAGATTAGAACCCACATGTGACATACTATAACATAGTCATATATATTTCAATCATCTTACTTTTATTTTTCATCTTATAATATTTTATACTTAGGTAAGTTATGTGAGGTTATTTCATCTTAATCGTTAGTCCCCTACTAGCAGACTTACAATTTTTATATTATATCATAGGGTATGATTAAATAAGTAAATAAGTTTTATTCCCTCAAAGCTTATCATTAAATTCCTATTATGGTTTAAAGCACAACCAAACTTTTATAGTTCCACCTTTGAGTGTCAATAAATATTCCATCTCTTCTAACTTAGTCATTATAATTATCTTCTTAATGTTACTAGATCATAACTTGGTAATCTCTTGCCATTGTAAAGAAACATTGATATATTTATATATATAGTACTTGGGCAAAGCTAGTTACTTGTTTGAGTTCGTACCGGTACAAATTTCATAGGATAGATTAAATAGCATATACATGTTAGAGTCATTAGGTTACTTCTTACTGTCTTTAATCATATGCTTATTATATTGTCTCTTACTCTCGTTAGTTATGTGTCCGCATGGCACCAATTATACATTCTTAACACTCAAATTTAGTTAATAGACCTTCCTGTAGTCACACCTTTCTAACTATATATATTTACTTAAAATCTTAGCAATAAAAGACTTTTAGAACTATAACATTTCTTGGGTAATCCATTAACATACCATTCATCACTTGCATGCTCAATCATTATCAACCTTTCCCATTACTAGCTTAATTCCTCCTTATTATAGCATTATATTTGTAAACATAGCTATACGATGTTGTGCTCCGGAGGTGGAGAAGAAGCATTAAGATATTTAGAATGTACAAATGGCCCGTGCATGAGAAGAGGAAAGGACATAAGTGGCTATGCACTTCTAAGAAAAAATCAATGAGTGGCCGTGTGTGGGAAAGAAAACAAGATAAGTGTCTATGTATTCTCATGCATAAAAGAGTGATTGGCCATGTATTCTCATGCATAAAAGAGTGAGTGTCCCTGTATTTTGAAGGAGAAACCAATGATTGGCCGTGTGTTTCCAACAAGAAACCACACGTGGCCGTGTATAAGGAAGAGAGAAACATCACGTGGCCATATGCAATAAAGGAGACAAACTTGAGTGGCCACAGGTGGGAAGATGGAAAGCATCACGTGGCCGTGTGTTATGAAGAACAAGCACACGTAGCCACGGGTTAGGAAGAGCAAACTCACACGTGGCCGTGTGTTTACAGAAGAAAGTGAGTGAATGGCCATGCATTCTCAAAGAGAAAAGCGTGTGTGGCTGCGTGTGCAAAGGAAAGAAGAAAAACCAAAATCTCGATCGTGCATAACATGAATTTAAACCCCAAATCTCATTTCCCCTCTTGCTTATATGATCACTTAGGTTACTAATCATGTTATAATAATCAAAACATATTAGTTTAAACCCTTAATCTTATTATCAAAGCACATACAATATGAGAGGGAAAACACGTACAGTAACCTTCCAAAAAATGAATCCCGTACTTCAAAATGAAGCTTCATCTCCTTCAACATCCATTGATCTAACTCTCTTTCTCCTTCATTTCCTTATACACAGAGACAACAAACATGACTTATCCTCTCTTCCTACAACCCTATGATCATAACTCAAGCATGGAAGAAGAGATATATGGAAGGGAGACATTACCGATACCCCATTCGCAAAACTCCCATAAGTTTCCTTCTCCAAAAAGCTAATGTAAAGGAGTTAGTGGGGTAAATATCTCCTTAGTGATGCGAAACCCCAAGGTTAAAGAACTCGAAACCCCTTGAACATACACTTTGATCTCAAAACACAAAGAAGACAAACACCCTCCCTATTGAACCCCCAAACAACATGTGAATGGAAACGCAATTAATCGGGATAAGAAGAGTTAAGAAAATGCCACAATCAAATGATTGATAAGTAATCCTAATTCTTGATGCAATAGAAAAGAAAGCAAGCAATCTCACAATCTCTCTAAAGAATTTTGGCTAAGCCAAGAGAAAACTCTTAAAAGTTTATAATTTAATTCAATAATTTTATCTCTTTACAAGTTATATTAACCTATTTATAGCCTCCAAACCCTAAGAGAATGGGTATACATAAGTCCAATAGGTTTAAAACACTAAATGCTGCCTAAAATAAGCTAAAACAAGGACTTAAAACCCTACTAAGGTAAAGTGACGAATTTGAAGCCCAAAATAAAAGACTAACTAATAACCCAAATAACTAAATAATCTATTTAAAAGGAAGCCCACATGCCTAAGCCCATATTTACAACTTAAATGAGTCATGTGACTTTTAAATGAGGCACATGACTTGTATAATTAAAGCCCAAAGTTGTATAAGCCCAAAATTGATGGTAAAGCACCAAATCTGCCTCCTATAAATTGGAGCACGCCCCAATGACATTTGGATCTTATATTTATGTGTTTGAACTCCATTTAGACCCATTTGAAAGTCATAAGGTTGCCCCTCTTCAATGGCATAAGATAGCCCTTTTGGATCCATATCATTCCCTTCATCTTTAGAAAAGATTCATCCTCGAATCTTCATCTTGCAATAGTTGGGGATTGGCACTTGAGGGATACATTCATCTTCATAAATGATCTTCGACATTGGTGGAAATAATATGAATGCTTCTTCATTGGGGAACTCATCATGATCCTGCAAGTCATAAACAAAAGGACTATGCAAAACATGGTTAGTTTTTAATATAGCGATATGATTTTGACTTTCTCAACTTTCCATGTGCAACTCATTCTCCTTAATCAATAGAGAATCAACTGTAACTTGTGAATCTTCCATCTCAACTAAGCAAACTTCTTCACTTGCACTCAAACAATTAACAATTTCTTCACTTTCAATTATTTCTCCTTCATGCACAACATCATTATTCCCTTCTACCTCTAAAATAACCTCATTTAACAAGTTCGCCACATTTTCAACTTCACCCAAAACCTCTTTTTCCTCACCAAGCTCATCAACAACCTCCTTTTTATGGTCTTAAGTAACTTCACTATCAAAGCCTATATCTATATCACCATTTTCAGGTTCACAAATTATTTCTTCTAGGATAACTTTCTCCTTCTTTCTCTTCACTTTGCTCTCCTCCATCCTAATGAGTGGTTCAAAATATTGTCTAACCAACCATTCTAGATTATTAAGGTCTTGCCTTATCAACTTTATATCTTCCTTAAATGCATTCCTTTCATCTTGATGTAAATGTCGCTTGGACTTGTAATAAGACATCCTCACATTCACTCATGTTTCACTCAAAATTTGGCTTTTACCCTTTTAATGTCCTCTCACTCTCTTGCCTTTTTCCTCTCAATCTTGCAACTTCAAAATTGCACTTCAAAATGTAAATCACAAATTAAAAACTTGAGCACGTTTAAGAAAACAAGGAAATAATACTAACAACAAAAGATAGCTAAAAACTAGAAAAAAAAAGACTCTAGACACAATGGAGGTGATACACGGATAAGAGTGGTGTACCACTTGATGATAATCAAATTAGAGTATTGGACAAGCAATGATACCCTAACAATGTAAATGGAACAAAAAATAGCTTAAAACAAAGAAATAAGCAACAAGAATCAAGGAAAATGACAATATGAATAAAATGGATGAATTTGATTCACTACAAAGTAAACCAAATTTAGAACCTATTTGTTCTACCCAACAAAGGAAAGAGATAAACAAGAATACCAAATTAAACTAAATAATGTATAAAACATGCAAAACAAATCAATTTAGAGCCAATTTACTCACTATGCTGAACGATGTAACAAGCTTGATTAGTGTGTCAATTTGTGTGCAAAATGGTGGCAAAGTGATGGCAAAAAGATGGAAAAGTAATGGAAAAATGATGGCAAAAGTTTCAACAAATGATAACACAAATGGTGGAAAAAGTTTCCAAAAATGGTTGCACAAATGATGAAAAAATTGCCAAAATTGTTGCACAAATGGTGGAAAGTTTCCAAAAATGGTTACACAAATGATGGAAAAGTTGCCAAAATGGTCACACAAATGGATAGCAAATGATAAAAATGATTGGCACAAATGGATAATAAATGGATAGCATAAATATTTGCCAAGTAGAAATCCTTGTCTAACTAGGATTAGGATTGTAATTCTAATTTAGATATGGACTAGGATTTTTGAAAGCCTAAACCCAAAGCAATAAGGATTAATTTTCCTACCTTTTAAAGGATTCCCAAATGTGTTTGGAAAAGGTGTAAATGTTGCCCCTCCCAATCCTAAAGCAAAAAGAATTAGTTTTTCCCACTTATGAAAGGATTAGGATTTCTTTAGGCTATATAAACTACCCTTGCTCAATTGCTCCTTATTTTTTTTTTCTTTTTCCATTTTTCTTCTCTTTCACGTTTTTCTCTCTTCTTTCTTTTTTTATGAATAGTACCAGAACAGTGCGATAAACAGTACCGTGAACAGTGCGATGAACAATGTCGTGAACAGTACCATGATTTTTTTTTTAATTCAACATACCAATCTAAAGGCTACTACTACTAAAATTTGGTTTTTTTATGCAAAAGATTCAAAGTTCAAGTTTGGTTCCTAAGGCTTTTTAATGAATCAAAACACAATTAAAGAAAAGAAAAGGCTAAATTTAACGCATAAAAACACACAAATCAAAACTTATCACTACCTAATTCAGCATAAACATAAAGAAAACAAAGAAAAGAAAAAACAAACCTAACACTAAGATAAATAGGAATTTTACCTTTCTTTTGGCACTGATACCAAATGATGCGGAACCCTAAGGTTAAAGAACCCGAAACCCCTTGAACATACACTTTGATCTCAAAATGCAAAAAAGACAAACACCCTCCCTATTGAACCCCCAAACAACACGTGAATGGAAACGTAAATAATCGGGATAAGAAGAGTTAATAAAATGCCACAATCAAATGATTGATAAGTAACCCTAATTCTTGATGGAATAGAAAATAAAGCAAGTAATCTCACAATCTCTCTAAAGAATTTCGGCTAAGCCTAGAGAAAACTCTCAAAAGTTTATAATTTGATTCAATAATTTTATCTCTTTATAAGTTATATTAACCTATTTATAGCCTCCAAACCCTAAAGTAATGGGTATACATAAGTCCAATAGGTTTAAAACACTAAATGCTGCCTAAAATAAGCTAAAATAAGTACTTAAAACCCTACTAAGGTAAAGTGACGAATTTGAAGCCCAAAATAAAAGACTAACTAATAACCCAAATTACTAAATAATCCCTTTAAAAGGAAGCCCACATGCCTAAGCCCACATTTACAACTTAAATTAGTCATGTGACTTTTAAATGAGGCACATGACTTGTACAATTAAAGCCCAAAGTTTTATAAGCCCAAAATTGATGGTAAAGCACCAATCTGCCTCCTATAAATTGGAGCACTCCCCAATGACATTTGGATCTTATATTTATGTGTTTGAACTCCATTTAGACCCATTTGAAAGTCATAAGGTTGCCCCTCTTCAATGGCATAAGATAGCCCTTTTGGATCCGTATCACTTAGGTGAATTCCCAACATTACCCTTATTCAATTTAACCACAACAACTTATATTTCTTAACATTTAACCTTAAACTTCTAATTTAATTCAATTGCATCCTTCCTTACTATTTTAGCTACACTCCAATATATGTGTGCATAATTACCATTATACCTTTGATATGACTTAACTTTATTAATGTAAAATAATCTAATTTGCCTTAATAAATCTTAATCCTAATTAATCAACTATAATCATGTTAGGGCCATGATTGGGTCCTCACAATTCTCTCCCCCTTAAAAGAATTTCGTCCTCGAAATTCTAATCTGTAACCTTTATCTTTATTGCTAGCAATTCTTAACTATACTTTAGCTATAAGCAACTATAACCATAAGCATTCTCTATATCCATAATAACTCATCATCTATAATCATTTGTATCTATCTTCGATTTGCATATAGTCTTATGCTAATATTTCCTATCCTATGTATCTTAATAACCTTAACATTTTGCATCATCATCTATGCCAAAGATCAAGTTCTCTTCTAGTCATATGAACTTGTCCTCAACCATCTTAATAAATAATCCAGACATACTTATAATCAATCTTATGCTATATTTTAATCATAAAACATTAAGGAATTTAAGCACTTCCACTATCAGGAGGTGAGAGACATTGATAATTCCTCAGATATCATCTCACAATCTCTGCCAAAATCTTGCTAATGGTCCAATATATATCAATCATAAGTCAAACAACTAACATAATCATAAAAAGGTAAGCCAATAACAATAACACTATGGTCTAGACCAATATCATCTTAATCTTCCAGAACAATTCCTTAATTCCTTATTGCCTAGAAAAGACTAAACCTGGGCTCTGATACCACTAACTGTAACACCCTAATCCACTAACCATGAGTAATCATCAATCATCGTCAATCATCATCATACCTAACATAGAGATCAGGAAGAAAAACTAATAATAATAAGACAGGCCACAATTACATGCCATACATAAATAAATCAAACTTATAGATAAATAATCATAACATAAATGGCCTTTAAGTATCCTGAAATCCTCAAGGCAATTGCATCTTGTCTGATCCTCTGGAACTTATCTTGAAACCTATATGGATAAACAAACCCATGCTAAGCTAAAAATTTTAGTGGGGAATAAAAAAAACTCTATAGCTAACTTCTCACCATAAATCATCATATCATATACAACTTTTATATAAAGCAGAATAACGCTTAAGTCTATTGTATTGATCATTTCACTAAGATGGTATTGGGGAAGTACTCACACTTATTAAGAATACCATATTTACTTATGTCCAGAGCATTCTATAAATTCTTTTTATCAAGAAAAACTTGTCAATTAACTAACATCATCTTACTTCTTACCTTTCTTTAAACTAGCTTTATTCATACCTTTTTCTATTTACTACAGCTTTAGAATTCATACATCCCGATTGTTGATAGTACAAAACTTTAACTTAACGCATTAAAAACAATGTTACATAATTTATTTGTATGTGTTCCTTAATATTATCTTCACATGGTAACTTAAACCTCTTACAACACCAATTGATATCATACGTTACACTTAATTAGGTTAATGTTATCATTATGCATATGTGCGTGCAAACCTTCATATATATCTTATAACCCTTTTTTATCAAGAGGCTAGAAATCATAGTTATTAATGGTACAAGTCTCATATTAGATTCATAAACTTTACATCCTTTATGTTATCCTGCATGGTAGCCTGATTCTCTTATAATCTTCATTCTATGTCATGCATTGTACTTGGTTAAATGAATGTTATCATTAAACCTATATGTGTGTAAACATTTATGTATAATTAAACAGAATGGCAGAATTGCATGTGATCATAGAGAACAAGTATTACATATCATGATTATACAACAAGGTTTCGATGCCATATGTATGCATTTTATAAAGAGAGCACATGAAACTTAGTATACATGTTATAGTCCATGTAAGTTTTAGTACAATATGGTACATTTTGGGATCAATATATTCTCCGTGGAACCCATCGATGGAGTTCAACTCACACGGGAACCTTCCTCATGGTTGATAAGACATATATCTCATAATCATCATATACTAAACAAGGCATCCCATTTCATAAAGATAGTTATAGCCAAAAGGAATTTAAGATAAAACAACACAATAAAATAAGTCATTCATCATGCGTATGTTAACTACGTGAAGAAATCGATGCATATATATATATATATATTTATACAACTTTATTTCCTTGTATCTTTCCTTTTTATCATCTTTAATAGCCTGCCTATGTACTAGTTCGAAGGGTGGATAACGAGAGCAATAGATACCCGAAGGTATCAACTATGGATATCCTAAGATATCAAACAATGGACCCAAATGGGGTCAAACAATGGTTCCAATAAGGAACAAACTATGGACCCAAAGGGTGAAACGATGGTTCCATTAAGGAACAAGACCCAAACGGGGTTAACTATAGCAGCTGCAACTATATCCCTTTAGGCATGCCTATCTAATCCACAACTAAACTAAGACCCGCAGGTTTAACTATTTAAGAGTATCATTGATTCATCATATTTACTTTATTCATAACTGCATTTGCTTTAAACCACACTTCATATATGAATGCTTAACATTCTCATCATGAATCAAAATTGAGCTTTACTTATTTTAACATCATTACATAATGCCATCATTCATATAAGAATGCACATTATTCTTATCATACTTCAATATTGAGTTATCGGCTCAAATAAACATTGATGCTTTCACATGATCATATAGTTGCATGTTTGTGCAAACAATACAACATCAAATGTTTCATGATTAGCGTTGAGTGTGACAATATACACAAATACATATATTTATGCAGCTTAAATCATAGCCATACATGCTTTTATTACTCATATTTGTTCACATATTAAGATAAGCTACTCATCATCGCATGCTTATATCAACTATATAGTATATAAAATTTACATAACTCATAGATAGTTCATGATGACATACCTTGTTGTTGCTTTCTATGAATAGTTTCCCTATTCTTTCACTTATTCACATTAAAACATAACACTCACACACATATATATATAGCAACACTCAAGCATTTATAATCCATATAAGAAAATAAGTAGGTTCTCTTACAACTTAAGGTCACTACTTGTTCATATTTGATCCTTTGATTCACTTTCATGATTACCAGATTAGAACCCACAAGTGACATACTATAACATAATCGTATATACTTCAATCATCTTACTTGTATTTTTCATCTTATAATATTTTATACTTAGGTAAGTTATGTGAGGTTATTTCATCTTAATCGTTAGTCCCTTACTAGCAGACTTACGATTTTCATATTATATAATGGGGCATGGTTAAATAAGTAAATAAGTTTTCTTGCCTCAAAGCTTATCATTAAATTCCTATTATGGCTTAAAGCACAACCAAACTTCTATATTTCCACCTTTGAGTGTCAATAAATATTCCATTTCTTCTAACTTAGTCATACACATTATAATTATCTTCTTAATGTTACTAGATCATAACTTGGTAATCTCTTGCCATTGTAAAGAAATATTGATATATATATATATATATATATATATATATATATATATATATAGTACTTGGGCAAATATAGTTACTTATTTGAGTTCGTACCGATACAAATTTCATAGGATACATTAAATAGCATATACATGTTAGAGTCATTAGGTTACTTCTTGCTGTCCTTAATCATATGCTTATTATATTGTCACTTACTCTCGTTAGTTATATGTCCGTATGGCACCAATTATACATTCTTAACACTCAAATTCATTTAATAAACCTTCCTATAGTCACACCTTTCTAACTATATATATTTACTTAAAATCTTAGAATTAAAAGACTTTTAGAACTATAACATTTCTTAGGTAATCCATTAAAATACCATTCATCACTTGCATGCTCAACCATTATCAACCTTTCCCATTACTAGCTTAATTCCTCCTTATTATAACATTATGTTTATAAACATTGCTATACAATGCTGTGCTCTTGGGGTGGAGAAGAACCATTAAGATTTAGAGTGTACAAATGGCCGTCCATGAGAAAAGGAAAGGACATAAGTGGCCGTGCACTTCCAAGAAGAAAAGAAGACAAGTGGCCACGTATTTGCATGTATAAAAGAGTGAGTGGCCATGTATTCTCATGCATAAAAGAGTGAGTGGTCATATATTTTGAAGGAGAAACCAATGAGTGGCCATGTGTTTCCATGAAGAAACCACACATAGCCATGTACAAGGAAGAGAGAAACATCATGTGGCCATGTGTAAGAAAGGACACAAACTTACGTGGCCACGGGTGGGAAGAAGGAAAGCATCACGTGGCCGTGCATTATGAAGAACAAGCACACGTGGCCATGGGTTAGGAAGAGCAAACTCACACATGGTCGTGTGTTTACACAAGAAAGTGAGTGAGTGGCCATGCATTCTCAAAGAGAAAAGGGTGTGTGGCCGTGTGTGGAAAGGAAAGAAGAAAAACCAAAACCCCGATCATGCATAACATGAATTTAAACCCCAAATCTCACTTCCCTTCTTGCTTATATGATCACTAAGGTTACTAATCATGTTATAATCATCAAAACATATTAGTTTAAATCCTTAATCTCATTATCAAAGCACATACAATATGAGAGGGAAAACATGTGTAGTAAACATCCAAAAAATGAATCCTGTGCCTCAAAATCAAGCTTCATCTCCTTCAACATCCATTGATCTAACTCTCTTTCTCCTTCATTTCCTTATACACGGAGACAACAAACATGACTTGTCATCTCTTCCTACAATCCTAAGATCATAAATCAAGCATGGAAGAAGAGATCTATGGAAGGGAGACATTACCTTCCTGCTAAAACACCTAAACCCTAGAGCTTCTTCTTCAATCCCGTAACCAAGAGAGGGGGAGAGAGAGAGAGAATGTCGATCCCCCATTCACAAAACCCCCATTAGTTTCCTTCTCCAATAAGCTAATGTAAAGGAGTTAATGGGCTAAATATCTCCTTTGATGAATTAGCAAAATTACCATTATTCAATTTAACCCTAACAACATATATTTCTTAACATTTAACCTTAAACTTCTAATTTAATTCAATTGCATCCTTCCTTACTATTTTAGCTACACTCCAATACATGTGTGCATAATAACCTTTATACCCTTGTTATGTCTTAACTTCATTAATGCAAAATAATCTAATTTTGCCTTAATAAATCTTAATCCTAGTTAATTAACTATAATCCCGTTTGGGCCATGATTGGGTCCTTACATTATCCCATGTAGTTTACTTAATGCATTTATGTCGTTTATTTTCATTTGGTTTTATTGTGTGTGCTTTGTTTTCACTTATGTTGGTTGTTCTAGTTTAGTTTTAGGAAGTGCTTTATGAAGATAAATCAATTTTCTGCTAAAACAAGCAATTGGGGTAGTTTCTAATGTTTATGTATAAGATGAGTGAGAGTTATCAAGAACAAGCAATCCTGAGGTAGGAGCTTTTAGAGATGAAAATTTTGAGTTGCTTGATTGAGCATTTAAAGACTTAATTAAGAGGAAAAAGGTTATTGTGATTTAGATGAACACTTGAGCATTCGGTAGAATCATTTTTTATTCCATCGAGTGATGTTTGGCATGAGTATTTGCTTTAACATTTGATTTTTGGCCTTTTTTTCCAGTGGTGGACCATTCAGCAGAATCAATTTTGATTCCACCAAATTGGACATCTTGATCAGCCGAGTGCCCCTTTGATCCCGCCGAATGGCTTTTTCCTTATGTATGCCTTATTTTGGTTTACTTTTGGCCTCAGTATACAGAGGAGGACCATTCAATAGAATGAGAATCCTCATCCACTAAATGGGTCTTCCCATTCCACTGAATCCACCATAACTAGCCCGATTGCACACACATTCCACCAGTTGCTCTTTTTCTTCTTAGTTTTTCACTCTCATTCTCCCTCTACTCACTTAGACATTCTACCGAATCAAGTTTACTTGTGTGATTTGTTTATTAATTTAGTTGTTCTCCATCTTTTTCATCACAAGTAAGTATTTATTTGCTTTCAATTCCATCAAATTGCATTTAAATTCATGGCTTCCATTTATTAAATTGGGTTGTGCATGATTTCATTTCTATTGATTACTATTGTTCTAATTTGTGATGCTAAATATCATTAGTGTTAAATTTTATGTTGATGGTCAATTTTTAGGTTGCTAGATTTTTGAGATTTTATATAATTTTGGCTTGTGAACTTGTGCACACAACATGTTTGATGAAATGTCTCAAAGAATAACTTCACTACTTAGGCTAAGATTTTCAATCTCATTACTTTGATAAATCATTATTGCATTGATGCATATGGCTATTGTGTGTCATACATACATATTTTTCACCATCTTTTTTGCACCAATTTGGTCAATGATATCCTTTGCTCACCTATTTTACTTAATGGACTTTTATTTGTTTGTATCCTTTAAGTGAGTTCCAAGAAAGCAAAGAAGGATGACACATCAAAGAAGGATAAGGTGGCTAAAATTGTAGCACTAGCTGAGTCACCTAAGAAGTCCAAGGAAGCTAAAGAATTAACATCTAAAAAGTATATTCCAGCCTATATTGATAGGACATAGCTGAAATGTATGAGTATTTCAGGCAACTCAAATATGTCAAGCCTCTTTACTTAAAGGAGTTTTTTTTTATTAATGTCCTTGATGGAAATCTTTGGAATAAGGTTTACCCTCTGATATTTGGTATTAGATAGGAATGGTTTATTGACAAACACCCCGAAGTCTATCCATTTGTTGTAATTCAATTTTATACTTCTTTCAAGCTGACACGTGAAGATGAGCAGGATGTTGGCACAGTGAGTTTCAAGCTAGGGAGGAAAATTTATTACAAGTTGTTCCCTAAATTTGCTGCACATTTAGCTTTTCTAGATAATGCAATAGGCGAACTACCTAATGTTACACCATAAGAGAACTGGGAGTCCATTAGAGATCCTCTGCATCCTATCCAATATAAACCTAGCAAACTCAAAGCTCGTGCTTTAGGAAGTCATCCTCTTCGAATTCTTCACATGTTCCTATATATCACTTTATTTAGTTACTTAGAAAGCCCTAGGAAAATTAACAATGAAGAATGTATGTTATTGAGATGCATGGTTGAGGGAATCTGAATCAATAGGTCTATCCTTTTGTGCCAGAAAATAGAGGAGCTGCAAAGAATGAGCACCAAAACTAAGGAAGCATTATTACGTTAGGTGGCAACCATTATGGCTAGAGCGATAAACTACATGGCTATGAGGAAGTTTATTGGAAAACCATCTTACATGGATTATGCCATGTTAGCTCGAATGAAGATATTGATTAAGATGCCACGGAGACATTGGTCCGATAGGTTAGAATATCTTTATAAACATACCATTGGAAGAAACCGAGCTAAAGCATTTGAATCAGAATTTGAGCCTAAAAATTCAGCACCCCCACCATAGGAAACTTCTGATCAATTACAGGCTTTTATTAGTCAAATGAGTAACAGGATGAATAGGCTGGAGGGATGAATGGACACTTTACAGGAACATGTTCTTGAAGTGAAGCATAATTTAGAAGTGTTCATTACCAATTTTTGGAAGCGTTGTCTATCATACCCTAATACCGACTTCCAATTAGTACATCTATCATGCCTTCGGCAACCAAAACTCACAACAATCATTCATCAATATGTCATCATATACAGAAATGGCGCATGCATACTTCAATAGTTAAATTGGAAAGTCATGCAAACAGTTATAATGTGGCAATCATACATTAACCACCACAACAATGGAAGGGTAAGCAAGCATGGTAATTTAATTAAGGTTACAGTCCTCCATATTACATTACCCCCAATGAAGCATGACAAAATACAAGACTAGTCAAAAGAACTATCCATAAAATATCCTACATCTAATAGTTTAAACTGACTCTTGTTGGCCAATCGATGCAAAATTAAGTCCCTGAACAACCACCAGTCAAACCTACACGAATGTAAAGCAACTGTGCTAAGCTATAAAGCTTAGTGGGGAGATAACATACAAAAATAATAATAATATAATCGACCAATAGAGTTAAGTGAATGTAAAAACCTTTACACAATATTTCAATAAGCACCTCAACATACTAGTATTAGGAGGTTGTCTCAATCTAACAATATGGCTAAAAAAAGCGAAGATAAAACATGGTAATCAATCATTCACATGCTTGCATTATACAGATGAAGAAATTGATACATGTATTTCTTTTCTTTAACAATTCTCTTAAACTTAATAGCCTGTCTAAGTACTAGTTCCAAGGGGTGTATAATGGGAGCAATGGATACCTGAAGGTATCAAACAATATATATCTCAAAGATATCAAACAATAGACCCAAGGGGTCGGACTATGGTTCCATCAAATGAACAATCAATGGACCCAAACGGGGTCAACTATGGTAGCTGCAACTATATCCCTTTAAGCATGCCTATCTAATCCACAACTGAACTAAGACTCGTAGGCTTAACCACTTAATCGAAAGAACATTTGATTCATCAAATTCCTTCTTATATAATGCAATATTTCTCAAGCCACAATTCACATCCGAATTTACATTTCATTCACATGTGATGGTACAAATATTTGTCACCTCAACTTATACTCATATATCGCATATTCATTTTCATTTAAGGACAATTCTCAAACCTTCCTCGCATAAACATACATAGTTTTATAGTAATATCATTTATTACGATCACATATTGAAGTAAGTTATAATTAACACTACTTGATGAGCTTACCATGATCACTTTACCTTAATTGTTATGGCTTGACAATAAAGTATAGCATAGAACAATCACATATTACCTCTAGTGATCATATCCACTAAATGTGCCTATTAGGTCGCGTTAAAAGGGTTCATTATCGTTATAAAGAGTGTTGGCTTAGCCAATAATAATAGGGAAGTGATTTTGGAGATAATTGGAACAAATGTGCAAAACGGAGAAATAAAGGGCAGTGGACTGGCACGTGGCCGTGTGCCTCACAAGCATTAAAGCTTGTGTGGCCACATGCTCCACAAGCTTTAAGGCTTGCATGACCTGGCTTCACAAGCTTCAAAGCTTGCGCGACCACAGTTTCACAAGCTTCAAAGCTTGCGTGACCATGGTTTCATAAGCTTCAAAGCTTGCGTGACCACATATTGCTAGGGTTCAAGGATCGTAACGCTTCGACAAGAACATAATAACTTCGTAGGCTATAACATCATACCAAAACTCATCTTAAATGATGCGGAACCCCAAGGATAAAGAACCCGAAACCCCTTAAACATACGCTTTGATTTCAAAAGACAAAGAAGACAAACACCCTCCCTATTGAACCCCCAAACAACACGTGAATGGAAACGCAAATAATCGGGATAAGAAGAATAAGAAAACACCACAATCAAAATGATTGATAAGTAATCCTAATTCTTGATACAATAGAAAAGAAAGCAAGCAATCTCACAATCTCTCTAAAGAATTTCGGCTAAAGCCAAGCGAAAAACTCTCAAAAGTTTATAATTTGATTCAATGATTAAGTTTACAACCTAGGGTAGCCTATTTATAAGGTGGCTAACCCTAATTCACTCTTTAAAACCCTAATTTAAATGCTCATATGGCCTTACACGAATTTTCTTGGGCTTTTACAAGCCAAATAAGTCTTAAACACACTTAAAACAAAACTAATTAATAAAACTTATAGGCCTAAAATGAAAGCCCGAAAGAAAGACTAAAATAAATAACCAAACTAACTAAAACTAAACCCAAAAGAAGCCCAAATGCCTAGCCCATTAATAATACAACTTAAGTGAGTCATGTGACTTTTAAATGAAGCACATGACTTGTACAATTAAAGCCCAAAGTTGTATAAGCCCAAAATTGATGGTAAAACACCAAATCTGTCTCCTATAAATTGGCGCACGCCCCAATGACATTTGGATCTTATATTTATGTGTTTGAACTCCATTTTGACCCATTTGAAAGTCATAAGGTTTCCCCTCTTCAATGGCATAAGATAGCCCTCTTGGATCCTTATCATTCCCTCCCTCTTTAGAAAAGATTCGTCCTCGAATCTTCGTCTTGCAATAGTTGGGAATTGGCACTTGAGGAATACATTCATCTTCATAAATGATCTTCGGCATTGGTGGAAATAGTATGAATGCTTTTTCATTAAAGAACTCATCATGATCCTGCAAGCTATAAACAAAAGATCTATGCAAAACATGGTTAGTATTTAATACAGTGATATGATTTTGACCTTCGTCACTTCCCATGTGCACCTCATCCTCCTTATGTGGTAGAGGAGAAATTGTAACATGCAGATCTTCCATCTCCACTAAGCCAGCTTCTTCATTCTCACTTAAACAATCAACGACATCTTCACTTTCAAATATTTTTGCATTATGTACAGCATCATTATCTTCTTCTACCTCTAAAACAACCTCATTTACCTTTTTAACCACGTTCTCCACATCTTCAACTTCACACAAAACCTCTTTTTCCTCATCAAGCTCATCAACAACATCCTCTTCATGGTCTTGAGTAACCTCACTATCAAAGCCTATATCTATATCACCCTTTTCAGGTTCACAAATTATTTCCTCTAGGATAACTTCCTCCTTCTTTTTCTTCTTTTTGCTTTCCTCCATTCTGATGCGTGGTTCGAAATATTGCCTAACCAACCATTCTAGATTATTAAGGTCTTGCCTTAACAACTTTATATCTTCCTTAAACGCATTCCTTTCATCTTGATGTAAATGTTGCTTGGACTTGTGATTAGACATCCTCACATTCACTCGTGTTTCACTCAAAATTTGGCTTTTACCCCTCTTAATGTCCTCTCACTCTCTTGCCTTTTTCCTCTCAAGCTTGCAACTTCAAAATTGCACTTCAAAATTTAAATCACAAATCAAAAAACTTGAGCACGTTTAAGAAAGCAAGGAAATAATAACTAACAACAAAAAGATAGCTCAAAAACTAGAAAAGAAGACTCTAGACACAATGGAGGTGATACACGGACAAGAGTGGTGTAACACTTGATGATAAGTAAATTAGAGTATTGGACAAGCAACGATACTCTAACAATGTAAATGGAACAAACAACTAGCTTAAAACAAAGAAATAAGCAACAAAAATCAAGGAAAATGACAATATGGATAAAATGAATGAATTTGATTCACTACAAAGTAAACCAAATATAGAACCTAAATATTCTACCCAACAAAGCAAGAAATCAACAAAGAGACCTAATTGAAGTAGGTTGCATGCAAAAACAATTCAATTTAGAGCCAAAATTATCACTAGGCCGAATGGTGTAACAAGCTTGATTAGTGTATCAAGTTGTGTGCAAAATGGTGGCAAAGTGATGGCAATTTGATGGCAAAATGATAGAAAAAATGGTAGCAAAAATGATAGCAAATGATGCCAGAAATGGTAACAAAATGGTGGCAAATGATTGGAAAAATGATGGCAAAATGATATCAAAATGGTAGCCCAAATGATCAAAATGATTCCAAAAAATGATGGAATAAATGGATAACAAATGGATAACGAATGATATAAAATGGTGGCACAAATGGATAGCAATTGGATAGCACAAATGGTGGTTCAATAATTTGCAAAGTAAATCCTTGGTTAAGTAGGACTAGGATTGTAATTCCAAATCAGATATGGACTAGGATTTTTGAAAGCCTAAACCCAAAGCAATAAGGATTGTATTTCCTACCCTTTAAAGGATTCCTAAAGGAGTTTGGAAAAAGTGTATATGCTGCTCCTCCCAATCCTAAAGCAAAAAGGATTAGTTTTCCCACTTATGAAAGGATTAGGATTTTCTATATAAACTACCCTTGCTCAATTGCTTTTTAATTTTTTTCTTCTTCTATTTTTCTTCTCTTTCACGTTTTTCTCTTTTTTTTTTGATGAACAGTACCGTGAACAGTGTCGTGAACAGTACCACGTTTTTTTTTTTACTACTAGAATTTGTTTTTTTTTTAATGAAACAAAACACAAAGTAAGGAAAAGAAAATGCTAAATTTACCACACAAAAGCACACAAATCAAAACTTATCGCTACCTAATTCGGCATAAACATAAAGAAATCAAAGAAAAGAAAACACAAATCTAACACTAAGATAAATAGGAATTTACCTTACTTTTGGCTCTGATACCAAATGATGCGGAACCCCAAGGTTAAAGAATCCGAAACCCCTTAAACATACGCTTTGATTTCAAAAGACAAAGAAGACAAACACCCTCCCTATTGAACCCCCAAACAACACGTGAATGGAAACGCAAATAATCGGGATAAGAAGAATAAGAAAACGCCACAATCAAAATGATTGATAAGTAATCCTAATTCTTGATGCAATAGAAAAGAAAGCAAGCAATCTCACAATCTCTCTAAAGAATTTCGGCTAAAGCCAAGCAAAAAACTCTCAAAAGTTTATAATTTGATTCAATGATTAAGTTTACAACCTAGGGTAGCCTATTTATAAGGTGGCTAACCCTAATTCACTCTTTAAAACCCTAATTTAAATGCTCATATGGCCTTACACGAATTTTCTTGGGCTTTTACAAGCCAAATAAGCCCAAATAAGTCTTAAACACACTTAAAACAAAACTAATTAATAAAACTTATAGGCCTAAAATGAAAGCCCGAAAGAAAGACTAAAATAAATAACCAAACTAACTAAAACTAAACCCAAAAGAAGCCCAAATGCCTAGCCCATTAATAATACAACTTAAGTGAGTCATGTGACTTTTAAATGAAGCACATGACTTGTACAATTAAAGCCCAAAGTTGTATAAGCCCAAAATTGATGGTAAAACACCAAATCTGTCTCCTATAAATTGGCGCACGCCCCAATGACATTTGGATCTTATATTTATGTGTTTGAACTCCATTTTGACCCATTTGAAAGTCATAAGGTTTCCCCTCTTCAATGGCATAAGATAGCCCTCTTGGATCCTTATCATTAAACCAAATATCTTTCATTAATCATCTTTAACTTCCTCTAAAGAACCAAAGAACTTAGATAAGAAAACCTAGTTTCTATTAAACATATACAGACAACAATGGAAACCATAATACTCCTATACCTGATCAGTGACATTCTTACTCCTTCAAGATCCCCTTGCCCTTATCCTTACTTGACTCTCCTATAACAAGCCACAAAAGATACTAAGCTTTCCTTCTTGTACTCCTAAAATATTGCATTAATAGTAATGATATAAGGGAGAAGTTCTTCTTACCAAACCCTAGTTCCAAACCCAGTGAAAGAGAGAAGGAGAAAACGTAAAAGAGAGAATGTGATGGTCTTCCCATTTAGACAGACAGTGATATCCTCATTGGAATCACGTGAGGGAGACCATCAATTACTCTTTTAACCTTATTCTCTAAGTCTTTCACTTAATAAGACCCCTTCATCTCATAATTTACGATTTAACCCCAAAAGAAACTTAAATCATAAATCTTATCCCAACATCTCTTTTATCATTCAATTAATCCCTTTGTCATGAATTTAACTAAAATTACCACATTGCCTATCAAGAAGCTTTATCTCAGAGTGGCTATAACCATAATTTTTTTTTAATTGTACAAATAGCATCATACGATTAAACATATTCCCTGCTAGGGTCAAGATTAGGCCCTCACATTTTCCACCGCCACTATTACCACTAGCAGAGTGATGATAGTTGTTGTGGACAACAACATTTTAAGAGGGGGTAGAGCTTGTCTAAAGCTCAATTTTGCAGGAAGTTGAATCTTTCTTCTCCTTTTTACGTTTAAGAACTTTAGTTTTTTTTTAGTTTGTTGTGTTTTTACTGTTTCGTTAATCTTTAGTATTATTGTAAATTTTTGTGTAATCACTTTATCTTATAAATTTCACTTAAACTTTAGTCTGCCCCAGTTGTTTTCAAATTTTGAGCGTATTGAACTTTAAACTTAAAATGTGCATGAGTTAAAATTCTTAGGTTAGCAGCAGAACAAGTAAGTTGTTTAATGAATTTTAGTTAGAATAGCATTTCAACTTGACATATATTTGTTAGTTTCCAAAATTTTGAGCACATTAGACCAATTTATGAACTTAAAGAAAAGTCAATGCATTGAAATAGTTGAGTAAGGAATTTTAGAACACTAGAACCTTACTCATCACCCTTTGAAGCATAGAAATAACTCATTGCAACTTAGGAAATGATCTAGGCAAATATTTCTTGTTGAGCCAAATATAGACTATTTTTCAACTCCAATGCATATTGTTGACCTTTGTTAACCCACTTTGAGCTTAAAAGGACATGCTTAATGTGTGTCACATTAATTTTTCCTTGTCACCTCTTTAAGTACCATATAACTTAAAAGCTTTTATCTTCCTTGATAGAGTTGCCACTCTATCTTTAGATAGATTAACATGATTGGTTCATATATGGGAATAGCAAGTAAGTGGGATTAGTAGAAGAAGTATTTTTGAAATCAAGTTTATGTATTCTTTCACCCTCAAGATTGATTCTCATATTTATACAAAAAAGAAGAAAAATAAGAAAAAAAAGAAAAGAAAGGAAAAGGAAGGAAGAAAGAAAGATTGAAAATAAAAATACAGTTTTATGGCAAGTTTTTAAGTTTAGGGTGCTTGTTGCAAATGTTAGTTTTCTTCTTCTATTAAACAAATTATAGTCTTATTCTCAATTGTTCTTAGCAAGTAAGAAATGTGGGAAAAAGCTATAATCATGAAGCACTGATCTATTTAAGGCATTGAGTGGCTAATTCTTTTTCAATACCCTTTTATCATCTCTTTGTTAACCATTACCTTAGCCCTATTACAACCATTAAAGACCTATGTGATTTTAAGTTACTTTTGAGTTATTTAGCGGAGATGACCTTCGGGTTCTGGTGCTAAAAGAGAGGCCTATGGTGTTTCTGGAGTTTCAAGTGAGAAACGATTTGTACATTTAGGTGTACATTCATTCTGAAGCTTGGCTATGTAATTGCATTGGTTTTTTTATTTTAAAAAGAACTTAAAATTGTTTTTGTCTTGTACACACACAAAGAAGCTAGCTCATATTGTCTTGTTTAAAGCTATTCTGATGTAAATTTAGTTAAGTGCTCTTGTTAATTTTAAATTGCATATTTCTTAGCTAAAGTTTGACAAATTTGAGAAGGTTGTTGGTTTAAGTTTGCTTGGGGGCAAGCAAAGGTTAAGTGCGGGGTATTTGATAAGTATGCATTTTATAATGTTTTTAAGTGTTTTTAGTTGGTTTATTTTGTTAGATTTATAGTATTTTAGTTAATCTAGAGTTTAATTTGTTTAATTTGTGATTTAAGGACTTAATTGTGTTTATTTGTGTTTTTAGGTGTAAAATTGAAAGAAAAATAAGAAATTGAAGGACTAAAAGGAGATTTTAAAAAGTTTAGTATGAAAGAAGAAAGAATTAAGCGTGGTTTAAGTCCAGAGGAGGACCATTCAGTGGAATCATTTTTTAATTCTACCGAATGGCCCTTTACAGAAGAGAAACAAAGTCCATTCGGTGGAATCAGTTTTCCATTCTACCAAATCATAAGAAAAGTCATAAAAAAGAATTCGGCAGAGTCATTTCTAATTCTATCGAATGGGGTTTTAATTGAAATGGCAATTCTTTTGATTCGGTGGTTTCAAAATGTATTCTAGTGGTTCAAGAAAGTTTTCTTAAAGAGGAAGTCTTCTGTCAATTAAATCAGGAAATTTGCTGATACTTAGTTTAGGAAGTTGAGGTGGATTAAAACTTCTTGTTTTGATGCCTCTACTTTGCCTATAAAAAGAAGAATCAAGCCATAAGATTAGAGAAAATTGTTTTAGGTTTTTGTTTTTACATAGCTCGAGTTTAAGTTAGTTTACATTCTTTATAATTTTCTTTTAAACTCAATTTATAGCTTTCAATTATGAAGTGTGAGTAGTTTTCTTAACTTTTGATAAGGATACTTGAATCCTTAATCTTTTATTGTGATGACTTAATGGAGCTTTAATTTTAACCCAAGTAGATTATTTCTTGATTTTATGCATATTCTTATCTTTTATTTTGTTAGGATTAATTGTTGGTTTATTGGTTTAAATAACTAAAAGTTGATTTAAGAATCATTAAGGGTTTGCAAGTTATTGGATTAATCTTTTGAGTCAATACATGATTATTTTCTATTTTGAAATGATTATGTCTGGATAATTTTGATTAATATTAAGACAGGAGGAACCTAGAATATACTAGAATTAAATTTTCTTGGATAAGAGTTTAATGAAAGTGTAGGAAGTTAAACTAGATCTTTATGCTGAATGTTAAATTGTTATTTACAGGGAATTTAATATTCAAGAAAGATATTCTTGATTCAAGGTATCAAGTTTTATTCATATAGTTTTCCATAATTACTTGCATTTTTAAGAAATCAAGTCATTACAATAAAAGGTCTTAGTGGATAGTTCCTTAGTGAAAGTTGTTTTTAAATATTGATTGTTACCCTGTTTTAATTACTTGTTATCTGTTTCAAGTCATTCATAAATTTTTTTTGGTTTAATAGTTCAGTTTTAAATCCTCATCATAACTTTTGAGATCTCTTCTCTCTTTCTACACATAATTTTCATTCTAAAACTCAAAATCTTTTCATACACATACAAGTTTCCATTGGGTTCGATATTTGGAGTCTTAATCTTTATTTCCTTATATTACTAGCCGATCTAGTATACTTGCTAGACACCGATCAAAATAATCAAACAAAATAATTAGTAAGTCTAAAATTCAACAAGATAAAAATATTGCAGTAATTTTTCTTATGGGATAAACAAGTATAAGATGAAAAAGTATAAAATTCAATGAATTACCATATTTGCATGGGTTCACTTATCCTTCCTTAATCAAATGTGAACTCAATTAACCTGAAGATATATAGAAATGAATTTAGGATAACCCTCTTAACCCAAACATCCCATTCCAGAGAAAGCTATTCTAATTACAAGGCATCCCATTTCAAAACAGGCCCTATAATTAACCTAAACATAGGTCTAAGATCCTAAGTCTAAGTTGCTTTCCCATTTTAGAGCCAAACAATGCAAAACTCATTTATTTCACTCCATAATCTAATCTTAAAATCACAAAATCCTACAAATCAAGAGTCCCATTCTGGAGCAATCTAAATTCAAAGCAATCACAATTAAAGAAAAAGAAATAAATGCATCTATAGTAGTCAACTACCCAAACATGAAAGCCAACAGTAATAAATGAAAGCTCATTCACCAAAACTGGAAATCATCTCAAGATAATAATACTAATGAAAGAATAATTAAATCAATAGTGAAATAAACCATTAATCTATAATAATGTTCAAGTATTATTATGATTCACATAAGATAGGGGATTCAAAGATCCCCCCATACAAATATGGACTACTCACTACACGTTACAAAAATAAAGAGAGAGAGAGAGGAAAGAATAAACCTAGTATTTTTCGTGGAAAAAGGAAACCCAGCTGAAGCCCCAAGCTTTATCAACCTCCTTCTCCAGATCTTAAGTGTAAGAGAGCTCCAAATGATGAAAGAATAAAGATCTAAGCTAAGATCTGTGTTTAATCTAAGTACATTGTTTTAAATCTAATTTTAAGTGTAATCTATGTATAAATGTATATAAATGAAAGAAAGAATAAAAAAGGAAAAAGGAAAACCTATATCTAAGAAAAGAAGAAGAACTCCCGATCTCTGTAGAAAATTAGCTTTATATAGGCCAAATTGGTTCACGATCAATAAGAAATTCATGTTGACCATGACATATTAAAATTTCCTTAAATGATTGCTATGGGTTATGGTCAACACCAAAAACCTGTTGACCATGAGGTAATGCTTCACTAGCTTCTGGATAGGGGTCACGATCAACACCGAAAATCTTTTGACCATGACATAGCTCTCCCTTGCATTCTAGATTGAAACTTGGCTACCTCACGGTCAACACCAAAAATCTATTAACCATAAGGTCTTTTTCTTGGTTCTATACCGTGGAGCTTCCTAGGTCAAGGTAAGCACCTCTTTAAGAACAATGGCATTAATGACTGTGGCACTCCTTGAAATGGTACATTTTGGCAAACAGGGTAGGTCACGATCAACAGGAAAACTTGCTAACCGTAAGGTACCTGCAAAATTCCCAATTCAACACAAAATTTAATCAAAAGCTCTTCAAAACTCATAAAAGCTAGGATTAACTACATTTAGATAGAAATTATCAAACTAAATCAAAAACAAAGTAAAAGAAACTAAAATGACACTGAAACTAGGCTGAAAAGGGACTAAAAATAGAAATTGAATTGGAGTTATCAATGAGGTTGTTAAAGTAGTGCCTAAATATGTTGTGATGGATGACACTCTCAAGAAATGGTTAATGCTTACCAAAGGAGAGGAAAATGTTGTTATGGAGAATAAGAAGAAAATGACTAAACGGCATAAGAAGAAGTTAGTAAAGGATGAGGTCGAACCAAGAAAGAAAGTTTCACTTTATCATAGTATCTCAACATAATTTCAAAGGGGATTGAAATTCAAAAAGTTAGGAATCTATGTGGTTCAAGATGACCCCATATATGGATTGATTTTAGCTTATGATCCAAAATTTGATGCAAGGCATAAGGATTTAACTCACCAACTAATTTTGTTAGACAAATTCAGGTTTAATGTAGGGTCGGTAGGATCTGAGCCTTTAGATGTGTCGTAAGTATGTTCAAAGTCAAGTTGATGACTTGCTAAACTCAAAACTAGTTCTGCTATCCTTACCTCTTTAGTTAGTTTGTTTAATTTCAATTATTGTTTTAAATTTTATTTTTTATTTTTTAGTGTGTTTTTGGCTAAATAAGTGGTGATACATTGGGCATTAATGCTTACTAGATTAGGTGTGAAATTAGTTTGTGTAAGTATACATGAAAGAGGTTGTTAAAATTTAAAAATTTGCAAAACTTAGTTGGACACAACAAAGACTGATTTGTTTCTGTCATGTGTAGGATGTATTTTAGATACAAAAGGATCACACGTTAGAGACTATTTTGTCTCCATCGTGTGTAATGTGAGCCTCAATTACAGAATGCTATATATGACAAAAAATGATTTGTCTCCACTGTGTGTAAAGCCTTAAGTTTGGTTCAAATAGAGACACACAGTAAAGACTATTTAGTCTCTATTGTGTGTAAATGCATGTTTCAATATAGAAGGGTGTACACAATAGAGACTAATTTGTCTCTTCCATGTGCAAGATGAATTTTTTATTCCAAAATGGGTTGCATGGTATAGACCATTTAGTCTCTGCTATGTCTTTGAAAATATGATATGGTGCATTTTGATTTGTTGTGAGGCATCTCCTCTATCGTGTGTCAAGGATTTTCAGTCGTTTTTGTTCTTTAAAATTCCATTTTCTTCTCAACTTTTTACATTCCATTTTATTTTCTCTCTTTCTCATCTACATATTCAATCCAAACACTCCCTCTCCTTGTGCATTCTCATCATTTTAAGCAAGCATCACCAATGACACCTAAGTGTTCAAGGTAAAAGGCTAGTTTATGATCTTATACTCCTATACAAACTATCAAGGTTAAAGTGCCATCATAGGTCTCTTACGATTTTAAGGTCTATTGGGCTATTTCACACAACCTCAGTACATCTTAACTCTATACATTGATATGGGTATCTTAGAGGAGTTCAACTTAAGAAGCAAAGTGGAAAGACTTATTACCAACGTAGGTTGGACAAAGTTTATGACCAAGTAAAAGAAAGTACATCAATAGTTAACTATGGACTTTTTTTCCACAATCCACATTAGGATAGGGACCAATAGTCTTGAAGATGAGGGGATGGTTAGTTTTTGGCTAGCAGGACTCTTTATTAGATGAGTTTCAATGACTTTCCCATGCATCTGGGGTTTAATCCTCATATAGCAAGAGGTATAGATAATTTGAAAAAATAAGAGATTTGGAAAGGCATTAGTGATGAGCTTAAGCTAACCCATTTGTGACATGAAATATGAAGGCTCACCACTTAATGAATCATCCACTGAGGACCCTCTATCACTGGCTAGCTTTGTCTATCTTCACACATCTTAGAGGTCCTAGAAATGTCAATGCCAATAAAGCCATAATTTTATATAGGATAAAACACTCTATTCCACTGAATGGAGTAGTATTTATAGTAAGGAAAAGTGAAAAGTTGTAGACTTTTTCCAAGAGGCAAAGTAAATTTTATATGGGAGGGATAGTCACCATTCTAGCAAGAGCTATCAATCATGCACCGCTTGGTAGACATAGGTAGACCTACTTTCGTTAAAAGGAAGTTGCAAAAAAATATGTCGGTACTAGTGGATGATCCAAGAATTCAAAGGCATGATTATCTTGTTGTTTCTGATAGAAAAACTTATTTAGACAATATGGTGAAGAGCAAGATAGTGTTGCCAAGAGTTAATACTGCCACAGTCACTTTATCCTCACAATAATACAATAAGATTATGAGTAGATTGGACATGTTGATAGCATGGCAAACTGAGCTTAAGGATAGCATGAACCAAATGTTGACAGCCATTTCTCGTCACTTTCCCCCTCCACGTCCACATAAGTGATATTTCAGGGATTCCCTTAACCCATTTATTTTGAAATTTTATTGTATTATTTTGCTGAGGGCAGCAAAATTATGTGTAGGGTAGGGGCCTTTTGGGATTAAAATTGTTAGAATACTTTATGAAAGTTGTTGGATAGACACATTTGAACTTTAAAACCATGGTTAACTTTGTTTTGTGTTTTCAGTTTTTAGTAGTTAATTTGTGTTGTTTGAACTTTAATTTTAGTAATATTATGTTTACTTTTAATTTTGTCTCTTATTTTATTTTATTATTGTTTTAGTTTTAATTTTATAGTATGTTATTATTTTATGCTTTTAGTTTACTTTATTTTTTCAGCTTTTGTTTTAATTTTAGTTTAGTTGTTGTGATTGTTTTTAGTTTTTGTTTATTGTTGCTATCAAGTACTTTTGCATTGAAGTTTAGTTTGCCCTTGTGAATTGTTCCCATTGTGAATAAACATAAACTTAAAGTTAGAAGACATTATTTAGTTTGATTAGAATAGGAAGAGAGTAGTTAGTTGTTAAATGTATTTTCATTATCAGAATGTGCTAGCAACAGAATGTTGGCTGTCCATAGCTTCCACAATTTGGCCCAAGTATGCTTGTAGTGCTTCCTTGAACTTTTTAGCCCATGATCTTGTTATTGGGCCATCTGATAATGCTAGCTCATCCTTGAACTTATTCATTATTTGTTGTTCCTTTGCTATACTCACATCACCCCCCCCCCCCATCTTTAAAAGTATTCATCCTCGAATCTGAATCAAAATTCAAAAGAGATAAATTCAAGACATTAAAAGTTGCACTAACATTATACTCACCATACAAGTCAATCTTATATGCATTGTCATTAATGTGTTCCAACACTTGAAATTGTCCATCATCGCTTGCATCAAGTTATGACTTCCTTTGCTATAGAAAACCTCTCTTTTCAAATATGCACCCAAACCTAGTCACCTAGTTCAAAGATAACCTGTTTCCTTCCTTTATTGGATTTTTGTGCATACATGCAATTCTTCTTCTCAATTTGTTCTTTAACTAATTCAACCTTCTTTTTGCCATCCACACTAGCAGGCTTATTCAAAGGTAAAGGCATCAAATACAAAATAGTTAACAGGTTAAAACCATAAACAATTTAAAATAAAGAAAACCCTATAGAAGAATGTATAGTACAATTATATGCAAATTCAATGAATGGAAAACAAGATTATATGAAAATTCAATGAATGGCAAACAATCTTCCTAAGTTTTTAAATTTTTTCCAACAATAGCACGCAACATGGTTCCTAAGGTCCTATTTACTACCTTAGTTTCCCAATTAGTTTATGGATGACAAGTAATAGAAAACAAAATTTTAGTACCTAACTTTTCCTGCAAAACTCTCCAAAAATTACTCAAGAACTTAACATCCCTATCAGACACAATGGTTTTAGGCATTGCATTATCTGTTTTATGGAAAGCAACGAAATTAGCCTTTTTACTAAATTTATCCACCACAAAAAATATGCTATCGCGACCTTTCCTAGTCCTAGTAAACCCAAAATAGAATCCGTTGAAATGTCAGTCTAAGGTTCACTAGGTACAGGTAATAATATATATAGTCCATAAGGCATAGATTTAGACTTAGCTTGCATACACACAATCCATTTAGCACAAATTTTTCCACTTCTCTTCTCATGTTTGGCCATTAAAAATGTTCACTAAGCATATCTAAGGTCTTTTGCACTCAAAAATGACCTATTAACCCTCCACTATATGACTCCTTAACAAGTAACTCCCTAATAGAACATATAGGAATACAAAGTCATTTTCCCTTAAAAAGATACCCTTTATAGTACTTTTCAAATGTAGCATGTTCACAAGCATGATACATAGTAGCAAAATCAACATCACCTACATACAATTCCTTCAAATGCTTAAATCCAAGTAACTTAGAGGTAAGCATAGAAATCAAAGCATGCCTTCTAGATAATGCATTAGCCACAACATTTTCTTTACCTTGCTTGTACTTGATCACATATGGAAATGTCTCTAAAAATTTCACCCAACCTATATGCCTTTTGCTCAATTTGCCCTATCCCTTCAAATACTTCAAAGATTGGTGATCACTATGTATCACGAATTCTTTAAGCAGCAAGTAGTGTTCCCACACCTCAAGAGCTCTCACCAATGTATAAAGCTTTTTGTCATAGGTGGAATAGTTCAACACTAACCCTTTCAGCTTCTCATTGAAATACGCTATCGGATGATTTTCTCGCATCAAGACAGCACCTATACCAATCCCTAAAGCATCACATTCAATTTCAAAATTTTTAGAAAAATCATATAAATGAAAAACACAAGTAATACATAATTTCTCTTTCAAAATATGAAATACATTTTCTTGCTCTTTTCCCCTATTTAAACCCAACATTCTTTTTAACTACTTCATTCAGTGGATGACAATGGTAGAGAAATCTATAACAGATAGCTTATAGAAACTAGCTAAGCCACAAAAACTTCTAACTTCACTTACATTCTTAGGTGTTAGCCATTCTTGAATAGCCTTCACCTTTTCAAAACCAACTTGCATTCCTTTAGTACTCACTACAAAACATAAAAAGACAACTTTATCCATGCAAAATGAACACTTCTTAAGGTTTGCATACAATTTTTTCTTCCTCAACAAATCTAAAATAGCTTTAACATGCATAATATGTTCATCTAAGCACTTGCTATAACTTGAAATGTCATCAAAGTAAACAACCACAAATTTTCCAAGAAATTCATTTAAGACATGGTTTATTAAATCCATGAAAGTAGTAACTATATTAGATAATCCAAAAGGCATTACTAACCACTCATACAATCCATATTTAGTCTTAAATGCAGTTTTTCACTCATCTCCCTCTTTCATCCTAATTTGATGATAACCACTTTTTAAATCAATTATAGTGAAGAAAAATACACCATGTAACTTTTTCTCTCTTGTACATCCCACTTACCATTGGGCCTTTATTTTTATTCTTTTCTCTCGAAGCCTCTTTTCTCTCTTCTCTTTTTTTCACCTCACTACCCGAGTCTCCACTTTAATTTTGTTGAATTCTCAATTATTAAATGTAAGTTTTTTTTGGTGATAAAGGTGCTAACATAACTTTTATGACCATTATGCATAAAAGAATACCTATTTTTATACCCATCATGCACAACTTGCCTGTCAAATTGCCAAGACCTATCCAATAAAACATGACCAGCTTATATTGGGATTACATCACATATAATCCTATCTGTATATCTACAAATAGAAAATGTAACTACAACCTTCTTAGTCACTTTAACTTCACTACTATCATTCAACCATTATAGCCTATATGGGTTAGGATGTCTATCACATTTTAGCCCCAATTTTTCTACTAAAGTAGTGTTAGCCACATTAAACATCTAGTGTGAAATATATAATCCCAACCACCCCCATTTATAATTAGGCTACAAACTTTCCCACCTATTAAACATCTAGTGTGAAATATATGTTCCCTTTGTTCTAGGCCATCTTCCTTCACATTCACATTCAAAACATGCCTAGTAACTAAGGCTTCCCCTTTAACAGCATAGTTAATACAATCATTATTATCAGAACAATCTTCTAAACATGGCATGCTTAATTCACTATCATCATACTCATTCCCATTATTAGACTCAACAATAATCTTTCCCCTTTTAATAAACATTGTTTTCCTATTAAGACATTCAAATGCATAATGATCACACCTTTAACACTTAAAACATTTAATATCTCTATGTTTGGAAAGTTTAGATGAAGGATCAATAGTACCTTTTTTGATTGAAGTACTCTTTTCCTTATCTTTGTTTGTTTCAAAACCTTTCTCTTTAAAGGCTGAATGGTAATCCTTCTTCTTTTCTTTATTTTTACTCCATTTTGAATTCCATTTGTTGCTATAATTTTGAAATGACCTTGCTGCCCTCCTTTGTTTTTGTTATTTCTCCACCTTCATGGAAATATTCACTAGGTCCTCTATCTCTCCATAATGTTGCAATTCTACTACGTCAACAATTTCCCTATTCAAAACAATAATGATGGAACACAAGGGCTGGTCGAATTCCCCTTGATGCTAGCAAGGGAGTGGTGGCTAGGGTTTTTTAAAGAGAGAGAATTTCTTTTCTCGTAATGTTCACTTAACCCTAAAATCCCTATCACTTGGATTTTTATAGTTAGGTTAAAATGTTAGAGTAAGCCCTAGGCCCAATGTATTGTTATAAAACACTTAAGTTAATAAATGAGGTATTTGTTTTATCTATTGTATTCCTGTGCATATCAATTGATAGAACTATCCAAGAATGTTGTTTCATTTTAAGTTATCATGTGTGAGGCACAAGTTTGTAAGACCTTGAAACAAATGAGACTTCATTCTAAATATCCCTAGCCAGTCATTGTTATGGGAATAACAAATGAATTAAGACTAGTATGCTCTCTCTGATAATTTGAGATCTATCTTACGGATCATAAGGACTAGAGTGTCAATCAGAGCTCATAGATACATGTTTAGAACATGGTATCTAGATTCGATCTGTTCATGAGAACACTACATTGTACAAGTCATAAGTGCTTCTCATGTGCAAGTTTTGCATCAGAGTTCTTAGACCTAAAATCTCTATAAAACTCTTTATGAATAACTATGTACTTTGACATACAACAAACATGCTCATAATAGGGTGACAAGTATGGGTATGCACAGATTCATGTTAGAGAGCATGAGAGAAGTGAAGAGATTACCCCTCTCAATAAAAGAGAAAATATTATCGGCCACTTGATAAGTGAACTGAGAAGTGTATGCCATATCGAGATGAAATAATGAGAAATCATTATTTATCTAAACATTCGATGTCACTGGAATATCAAGAAACAAATTAGTATATATAAGGATGACTGGTTTCATGCCATCTATTAATTCTAATATTTAAGGGTAAGGGACTATACAAAATTGCATTAGGTCGCTAAATGCCATTTGCATTTTCATTTAATTTGGAATGCTATAATATCTTACTAGAAAATATATATAGCCTTTGAATTAATTTATTAATTCATTCCCAATATTAAATGGACCTAGAGGATTGCACACAAAGCATTGGGCTTAAAATATTTAAAATGTGTATTGGAAATTAATTTGGGCTTTAATTTAAAGTCAAATTAATGTATGCAATGGGTAAATAGATTTTTTCCTTAAACAGCTTGTTGCTTTAGGCAAATCTATTAAACAAGTTTTTTGCCTAAAATAGCTTGTTGTTTTAGGCAAATATGTTCAGCTCTGATTTTGCCTTAAACAGCTAGCTCTTTAAGGCAAATCCGTCAAATAAGGTTTTTGCCTTAAATAGCTAGTGGTTTCAGGCAAATTTGTTGAACTGTTATTTTGCCTTAAACAACTTGCTATTTTAGGCAAATTTGTTAATAGTTGGTCACGAGAGAAATTTATTGGCATGTGCTCGGTTTAATTTCAATTGATTAATTATCTATGTAGAATTAAGTTAATTGAGTATTAAATCCTAAATTATATTTAATCAAAATATAATACTTGAGAGGGAATTAAAGTAGCCAAAATTCAAGCTAGGAATCTAGTTGAATTCGGCAACTAATCACCTTAAATAAGTAAGTTTGTTTTGATTAAATGACTAATACCATTTGAATTTAAATTCTAATAGAATTTAAATTAAGATATATCTCTTAATTAGGAAGTGATGGAGGCTGAAATTACTACTTAATTTTGGCATTCACAGTTGACCTAAGTGATATATATTAATGAATTAAAAGAATAAAGGTGTAGCCGTTTTGCTCTTTTTCTCTCTTGGTCGAATTACTCATGGGGAAAGAAATCTTTCTTTATTCTCTTGTGCTCTTAGGCAGCAATAGCAACCTAAAGGAAGAACAAGATCAGATCTTGTGGCTTCAAACCATTCTTATTGCCAAATACACAATCATAGAGCTAGCACTCTTGTTTTTCAGCTATATTTGCAAGTGTGTGTGTGTGAGCATGGAGTGGTGTGGCACAAAGGCTACTGCTTTGGCATTGGTGTTCCAGATCTGAAGTGTATAAGTCTATCTTATGCATTTTCCATTGCAAAATCAAGTTTTGAAGAGCATCCAAGCTTGTAAGTTTTTAAAACTCTAAAATTGCATGTTTTGATTCTTTGTCGTATATTGCGTGGCATGAATGATCAATATTTTTATTTTTTCGCTGCATGATCTTCATGTATATGACATGTGATATTCCTTCAGTGGTATCAAAGCTTAACCATACTTATTTTAGTGCTTTGGATGCATTAAATTTTGATTCAAAAATCGTTATTGCATAAAACCACAATGCTGAAATTTTCTATTTTGAGGTTTTTTGCATTGTTTTAGTGTAAATATGATTTTAACTAATTAGTTAGGTATTATAATTAATATGAAATATTAATATACTGTCCTAAGATTTTCTTAGAGCTGTTCATAGTCGATTTTAATTATACATACCTGATTGTACATGTTAATCTTGAAACTAGGTGCTAATTTGCATGATATGTGTTTGTTTAACAACTAGTTTTCAAAATTAAATGTATAAACGTGTTTAGCATGTTTGTAAGTGATTTTTAGAGATTAATAACAGGTTTTGACATGTTTTAAAAATGGTTTTAATTTTGGTCCATGAAAATTTAATTGATTAATTTTAAAATCACTTAAAATTATGACTAGTTTGTGTTTGTTGCATGTTTAATCAACATTATTTGTTTTGTTTTGATTAAAATGGCAAAATCACATTTAGATAAGATTTGAACAAAACCTTAAATCAATGTTTATGACCCTATTTAAATTATTAAATGGCTCATAAAATCGTTTTAAGTGTTTGTGCATTGTTTGTAGCATTATATGAGCATTAAACAAATATTTTCATTGTTGTTTGTTTGTTTTAGTATAAATGCCGTGTATGATATATGTTCTTTATTATTTTTATGTTTTAATTCATGTTGGTACATATTATATGCATTTTTAATGTTTATGGGCTGTATGACATAATATTAAAAATGGCAAAATTGGAAATTATACTAGAGTTGATTTATAGCACAAATCTAACTAGTTTTTGGGTTTTAAGAGAGCTTATTCAATAAGTGGATTTAGTCCATTGGGCTGCGGCCCAGGGCCATCACAAGGCCTTCTCTAAAAAATTCAAGTACACAATTTCCATTAATGGACTTGGCTAAATTAATTAAAATTGGACTTTATTTTATCCATGAATGTTATGTATATTTATTTGCTTATTTTGTATGATGAATTGATATGCATGGTGCATTCATGGGCCCTGGGTTTTTGTAATTAAATATGGCTTGCATGCCATTATGGATTATTGTAAAAGTTTCATTTATTTCTTAGTATAGTATTTATTTGAAGACTTTGTAAATCAAGACGAAGCCCACCGGAGTGGTGAAGCCCAACTCGAAGATTCATATGTAATAGTATAGAATCTTAGTTGTAGGTTTTTGGGCCCATGTTTGTCACGCTTTACTTTATGCAATTATATATATATATGCATGCAATGAATGGATGACAAAGTGTATGCCATGTAAGCCGTAATAAAATGAATCCCTAAAATAGTAAGTCACAAAGTTGCCTTCCTAATTCAAAACATGTCAAGGCATCGATCATTGGTCGAGTAGACTAGGAGTCCTAGATGCGCCCAATTATCTTTGTGAGGCATAGGTTGTGAATATAGGTTGGACTTAACATGGAAAGGGATGCCTGGACCTAGGCAACTAATAAATGGGTTTGTGCTATAATATCTTAAGATGTTAGCCATTTGATCTAAGAGTCATGTAAGAGACATGATTGGAGTTTTCCTACCTAAGTAACTTAACTTGTTAGGTGTACAAGCTCGGTTTGACTAATAAGTTGTTATGAAAAGTGGATCTTAGCCCACATCAAATCACTAACGCGAATTATTTAAATGGATATTAATTCGGTTTGTGGGATTATAATAAGACCTCATTTAATCTTGCTAAGTTTTATTATTATAGATTGAAAAAATGGCATCTTCAAACAACAACTTTTCATTGCGATCAGTCCTAGAAAAAGACAAATTGAATGGCACCAATTTCATAGAATGGTCTCGAAACTTGAGAATAGTTCTCAAGTAAGAGAAGAAGTCGTATGTTTTGGATGCACCCTTGCCCGAGGAACTTGCTAGGAACGCCTCTACAGTTCAAACGGAAACTTTTGCGACTAAAAAGAGTGACTCCAATGATGTGACCTGTTTGATGCTAGGCACTATGGTGGCTGATTTGCAAAAGCAATTCATGGACCAAGAGGCTTATGCGATCATGGTGCACCTCAAGGAGATGTTCGAAGAGCAAGCTCATCACGAGAGATTCGTGACAACAAAGGCCTTGATTTCTTGTAAGATGGCTGCGGGTACTCCTGTTAGTACCCATATACTCAAGATAAAAGGGTATCTTGATACTCTTGAGAAGCTTGATGTACAAGTCCCGAAGGAATTGGCCACTAACTTGATCTTAGGTTTATTGACTGATGATTATGATCCATTTGTTATGAATTATAACATGCATGCAATGAACAAGATAGTCACCGAGCTTCATGGGATGCTTAAGAATGCTAAAGAGAACATTCAAAAGACCAATCCCGTATTATGGTTCAATGGGGCATTAAGAAGGGACCCGCTAAGGGAAAAGGGAAGGGAAAGGCAAAACCCAAGTATGACTTGGCTCAGCCCAAGTCAAGTGGGAGTGCACCTCAGGCCTAACCTAAGCCCAAGGCACAAAAGCTCAAGGAGAGCGAGAGCACATGCTTTCATTGCAACAAGTTAGGGCATTGGAGGAAGAATTGCCCTCTTTTAAAGTAAGAACAAAAGAAAAATGGAGCCAAGGCATCCAATTCTGGTATTTTTGTTGTTGAAATTATCCTTTCTATTTCTATCGCTTGGGTATTGGATACCGGTTGTGGTTCTCACATTTGTTCAAATGTGTAGGGGTTAAGAAATAGGCAGTTTCTTGGGAAGAGTGAAGTGGACCTCCATGTGGGGAATGAAGCACGAGTTGCTGCCATGGAGATAGGCGACTATCGACTCACTTTACCTTCTGGACTTTGTTTTGATTTAATGAATTGTTATTTTGTGCCAGCTATGAGCAGAAACATTATTTCAGTTTCATGTTTGGATTTTGATGAATTTGATTTTGTTATTAATAATGGCAATATTCATATTCGTCGCTAAGGAATTTTATATGCCACTACTATGTTACAAAATGACCTTTATATCCTTGATCTACAAAACAAAGAGTCCATATACAACATTAATTTAAAGAGGGTTAAATCAAATGAATTGAACCTTACTTACTTCTGGCATTGTTGTTTAGGACATGTAAATGAAAAATGCATTTCAAGACTCCATAATTCTGGAGTGCTTAGGTCATTCGAGTTAAAATCTTATGACACATGCAAGCCATGTTTGCATGGAAAGATGACAAAGTGTCCTTTTAACAAGAAAGGTGAAAGGACTAGTAACTTTTTGGAACTAATACATACCGATGTATGTGGACCATTAAGTACACAAGCTAGAGGTGGCTTTACTTACTTCGTGACATTCACAAATGACTTCAGTAGATATGGCTACGTCTATCTAATGAAGCACAAGTCTAAAACTTTTGAAAAATTCAAAGTGTTTAAGAATGAAGTGGAAAACCAACTTGGCAAAAGTATAAAAGCCATTCGATCAGATCGAGGTGGTGAATACTTAAGCCAAGAGTTTGACAGTCATCTCAAGGTGTGTGGAATTATTTCACAGCTCACTCCTCCTGGAACGCCATAATGGAATGGTGTGTCCGAAAGAAGAAATCGAACTTTGTTTGACATGGTTCGATCTATGATGAGTCAAGCTAATCTTCCTGTGTCTTTTTGGGGTTATGCATTAGAAATTGTTATGCTTCTACTAAATCGTACTCCAACTAAAGCAGTTAAGAAAACACCATACGAGGTATGGACTGGGAAAGAGCCCAATATGCCTTTTCTCGGGATTTGGGGTTGTGAAGCACATGTTAAGAAATTAATATCTGACAAACTAGAGTCCAAATCTGATGTCTGCTTATTTGTAGGTTATCCCAAAGAAACAAAGGGATACTACTTTTACTCACAAGCCAAGAACAAAGTGTTTGTTGCTCGCAAGGCTATTTTCTTGGAAAATAAGTTCCTTCTCAAGAAAGACAGTGGGAGTAAAATAGAACTTGGAGAAATTTAAGTGCCATAAACTCCTATAGAGGATGAGTTGGAAATGGGATCAAGTTCACAACCAGGTGTGGAACAAGAACCCATTGCACAAGAAGATGAGCCTTGTATGTACAAGAAGGTTAGTGGGAGCATAATAGTATTTTTGGTCCTATATGAAGATGACATCCTTCTCATTGGGAATGATATTCCAACATTGCAAAAGGTTAAGCAATGGTTGGGGAAGTGTTTCTTAATGAAAGACTTAGGTGAAGCCGAGACAATACTTGGTATTCGCATCTATAGAGCTAGATCGAATTGGCTTTTGGGACTAAGTCAAGAAAAGTACATAGACAAAGTACTAAAGCATTTTAGGATGGGAGACTCAAAGAAATAGTACATACCTTTGGCTTTGGGAGTTCCTTTGACTAAAGAACAATGTCCTAAATCTAAAAAGGAGAGGGACAACTTGAGTTGAATCCCATATGCATCTGCTATTGGATCTATCATGCACGCTATGTTAAGTGCTAGGCAGGATGTTGCTCATGCACTGAGTATAACCAGTAGGTTTCAGCAAAACCCTGGTGAGAAGAACTAGTCTGCTGTGCAGGGGATTCTTAAGTACCTACAAAAGACTAAGGATCACTTATTGGTGTATGGTGGTCAAGAAAAGCTCGACATACAAGGTTATGCCGATGTTGCTTTTCAAACCAGCACTCAAGACTCAAGATCGTAATCTGGTTTTGTTTTTGTTTTGAACGGTGGTGTTGTCAGCTAAAAAGCTCGAAGCAAAAGATCGTTGCCAACTCAACTAAAGAATCTGAGTATATTGCAGCAAGTAAGGCTACAAAGGAAGCTTTTTGGATTAGAAATTTCATTTTTAGATTAGGAGTGGTCCCAAGCATACTAGATCCATTAGAAATTTTCTATGACAATAACGGGGCCATCGCACAGGTTTAGGAGCCCCAGTCACACCAAAAATCCAAACACATACTCGGAGGTACCACCTGATCAGAGAGATCATTGATCGTGGGGACTTCAAGATTAGCAAGATAATAAGTGAAAATATTGTAGTAGATCCATTGATGAAACTGTTGCGTCTAAATCTGCATGAAGTTCATTTGAGAGCGGTTGGTCTTAGGGCTATGCCCAATTAGGACTAGTGCTAGTGGGAGATTGTTAGTGTAAGCCCTAGCCCTAATGCATTGTTATAAAACACTTAAGTTAATAAATGAGGCATTTGTTTTATCTATTGTATTCCTATACATATCAATTAATAGAACTATCCAAGAATGTTGTTTCAGCTTAAGTTATCATGTGTGTGGCACATGGTTGTAAGACCTTGAAACAAATGAGACTTTATTCTAAATATCCCTAGTCAATCGTTGTTATGGGAATAACAAATGAATTAAGACTAGTATGCTCTCTCTGATAATTTGAGTTCTATCTTATGGATCATAAGGATTGGAGTGTTAATCATAGATCATAGATACATGTTTAGAACATGGTATCTGGATTCGATCCGTTCATGAAAACACTACATGGTACAAGTCATAAGTGTTTCTCATGTGCAAGTTTTGCATCGGAGTTCTTAGACATAAAATCTCTATAAAACTCTTTATGAATTACTGTGTACTTTGACATACACCTAACTTGTTCGTAACAAGGTGACAAGTATAGGTATGCTTGGGTATGCACTGATTAATGTTAGAGAGAATGAGAGAAGTGAAGGGATTACCCCTCTTAATAAGAGAGAAAATATCATCGGCCACTTGATCAGTAAAGTTAAAAGTGTATGGCCATACCGAGATGAAATAATAAGAAATCATTGTTTATCTGAAAGTTTGGTATCACTGGAATATCAAGAAAAGAATTAGTATATATAAGGATGACTGGTTTTATGTCTTATATTAATTATGATATTTAAGGGTAAGGGACTATGCAACATTGCATTAGGTCACTAAATGCCATTTGCATTTTCATTTAATTTGGAATGCTATAATATCTTGCTAGAGAATATAATCCTTTAAATTAATTTATTAATTCATTGCCAATATTAAATTGACCTATAGGATCATACATAAAACATTGGGCTTAAAATATTTAAATAGTGTATTGGGAATTAATTTGGGCTTTTATTTAAAGTCAAATTAATGTATGCAATGGGTAAACATATTTTTTTCCTTAAACAACTTGCTATTTTAGGCAAATCTGTTAAACAGGTTTTTTGCATGAAATAACTTGTTGTTTTAGGCAAATCTGTTCAGCTCCGATTTCACCTTAAACAGCTAGTTGTTTAAGGTAAATATGTCAAACAAGGTTTTTCCCTTAAACAGCTATTTAAGGCAAATCTATTGAACTTTTATTTTGCCTTAAACAGCTTGCTGTTTTAGGCAAATCTATTAACAGTTGGTCACGAGAGAAATTTATTGGAATGTGTTAGGTTTAATTTAAATTGATTAATTATCTATTTATTATTAAGTTAATTGAGTATTAAATCCTAAATTGTATTTAATCAAAACATAATACTTGAGAGGGAATTAAAGTAGCCAAAATTCAAGCTAGGAATCCTAGTTAAATTTGACAACTAATCACCTTAAATAAGTAACTTTGTTTTGATTAAATGACTAATGCCATTTGAATTTAAATTCTAATAGAATTTAAATTAAGATATTTCTTTTAATTAGGAAGTGATGGAGGCTGAAATTACTACTTAATTTAGGCAATCATACTTGACCTAAAATAAGTGATATATATTAATTAATTAAAAGAATAAAGGTGTAGCCATTTTTCTCTTTTTCTCTCTTGATCGAATTACTCAAGAGGAAAGAACTCTTTCTTGTTCTCTTGTATTCTTGGGCAACAATAGCAACCTAAAGGTAGAACAAGATCAGATCTTGTGGCTTCAAACCATTCCCATTTCCAAATACACAATCATAGAACTAGCACTCTTGTTTTTAAGCTATCTTTGCAAGTGTGTGTGTGAGCATAAAGTGGTGTGGCGCAAAGGCTGCTCCTTTGGCATTGGTGTTCTAGATCTAAAGTGTATAAGTCTATATTATACATTTTCCATTGCAAAATAAAGTTTTAAAGAGCATCTAAGCTTGTAAGTTTTAAAACTCTAAAATTGCATGTTTCGATACTTTGTTGTATATTGTGTGGCATGAATGATCAATGTTTTTATTTTTTCGTTGCGTGATCTTCATATATATGCCATGTGATATCCGTTCAAAAAATCCAACTTCATAATGGGATTGGGCTCATTAAAATTGATGGAGAAGTATTAAATGGGCTTCTAGAATTATTAATAATTTATTTGGGCTCAATTAAATCCAATTTAAGTCCATTCAATAAGGACTATGCACAAAACCCATAAACTAGACCCTTTATGCATGCACTTGGAGTTAATCACCCAAATGTATTCCAAATACATCCAAATTAAATATGTACGCTCCATAACCAAATTAAATATGTAGGCTCCATAACACTTATGGAATATATTTAATTTATTTTGGTCTAAAAATTTGGCTTCTAAGGCCTTCTATATGGGTTTGGTGTGTAACCCTTCCTCTGGAGAGTTTCTGCACCAAAACCAATTCTTTAAGCCACTTTTAATTCCTCCAATAGATCTATTAATTATTATATCAGCCTTATAATACTTATAGTCCAATAATAATTAATTATGAAATACAATATTTCAATTAGGTCCATTTTATAGAATATTTCTAAAAAGTTCTGCGAACAATTCTACTTGATCGTAATTAATTAAACTCTTTAATTAATTATTCTCTTATTCTTTTCTCTTCTCCCATAATAATATCAAATATTATTATCCTTGTCATTTTACCATTTTATCCTTTTACTCTATATGTGTGTGACCTATTGGGTTCCAATCCATATTGGCAGTATAATATATAATTATAAGTTCTATTCAAAACTCACATGATTTAAACTTCTTTAAATCATTTTATCAATCCCTATTGATATTTACAATACACTATTATATAAATCATGAGCAGCCTCTAGCTAGGCATCATGACTACCCAAATGTTAGGAAAGTTAAGTGGTTTGACTATACCCTTCCATAAAATCAGTTACCATGCAATTACTCCTTTCACCACTCTTATCTCAATTAGATTTTGAGTATGGATTTCTGTCAACTCATATAAATCTAATTATGTATGTTCTATTAATTTAACCATTGTTCCCAAAATGCCCTTCATGGATCCCTATCTATCTTGGCATATTACTATGGCCAGAGATTCTCTAAACAAGGCAATTATAAAATCATGCGAGATAACTTCCCTTAATAAATCTGGGATGGTGAATCCTTTGTGAATCACTCAACTATTTTCAAGTAGGTCATAATATACCCAACCTCCAAAATATGTTCATCCCTAGTTGGAAGTAATCAGTTATAGAGTCAAAGTATGTCACTTGCTACATAAGATAACCTTGGTGATCTCAAATCTAAGGATACTTGCACAACCTCTATGAAGACATTCCTTACTGACATATATTTAATATCCATGTTAGGATTCTCTTTGCAGGTCTCCAATGAACTTGTTCTTCTAACAAGCATCCACATGTTAGCTTTGATCATCTTCCATACTTATAGTTATGAGAACAACTACTTGAACTAGTCAAGAAGCATAACATGTGCTAGTCTATCCGCATTAACAATGTCCTATATTGTTAATTCTATGACTAGGGATACTTAGATATTATCACATTTGCATGTAATAGACATCTCACATCATGAACACTTTTATGATTGCCTTTGCGCTGTGTTTATAATACATCCCCATACTCTCTAACAATCTGCCACTTGCACTTGAGCCAATCACTCATATGTCTTAAACCCATATTATTTATATGGTGATCATACTTTATCTGGGAAAGTGCTTTAGTGAGGGGATCCACCATATTATCATCTGTGGGGACTCAAAGAAAATGCTACATCTTGACATGTACATAACATAGCATACATGATAGAACCAATTACATATGCATTTGGTATTCTATTCATGCTTTCTCTATCCTCTAGTGTCTACAGGCACATAGACTTAGAAAGGTGTTTTCCATGCACCATGGGTATAAACCCTTTCTTAGAGAGATCTATATTAAACCTCTTCAATACTTTATCTATATATTTACTTTAAAAAAGACCTAGTAACCTATTGGATCTATCTCTATAGATCTTTATTCACAGAATATAGGATGCTTGTCCAAGGTCTTTCATGGAGAATTACTTGGATAGCCATATTTTAATAGATTGGAGAAGAGAAATGTTGTTTTCCATGATTAATATGTCATCCACATATAGAACTAGGAAGACAATTGCACTCCTACTGACCCTTTTATACATACAAGGATCATCTTCATTCTATGAGAAACCAAACTCTTCGGTTGTCTCATTAAATCATATGTTCCAGCTCCTAGAGGCTTGCTTCAATCCATAAATGGATCTTTGAAGCTTGCATACCTTTTTGCCATCTCCTGATGAGAACCCTTCTGGTTATGTCATATACACATCCTCAGTCAGATTTTGATTTAGGAAAGCTGTCTTCACATCCATTTGCCAAATCTCATAATCATAATGAGCTGCAATGGCTAAAAGTATTCTTATAGACTTAAGCATCGCTACAGGAGAAAAGGTTTCATCATAGTCAATACCTTCTTTTTGACGATAGCCTTTTGCTACTAAGCGAGCTTTATAGGTAACTATATTACCTTCTATGTCGGTCTTCATTTTGAAGACCCATTTGCACCCTATGGGTTTTATCCCTTTAGTTGGTTAAGTTAAAGTCCATACTTTGTTCTCATACATGGAGTTCATTTCAGATGTCATAACCTTATGCCATAAATAACATTCTGAATTGTTCAAAACTTCTTGATAGCTTGTAAGCTCATTGTCCTCTACTATAATTATGCCTTTATCTGAATCAATGTGAAATGCATATCTCATAGGGATTGAATGCATCCCAGCAGATCTTTTAGGATTTTGTGTATAATTAGGTTCAACTGTAATCTCATCATTATGAAATTCAGTCTCGGGTTCAATCGATTGATCTACTTCTACTTGTGGGTCTTGAACTTTACCAAGTTCAATTTTACTCCCACTGTCCTCTTGTAGGAGAAATTCTCTTTCTAAGAAGACAACATGCCTTGAAACAAACACCTTTAGTTCTAGGGGATGATAGAAATAATATCCAAATGTTTCTTTTGGATATCCCACAAATAAACATTTGTCATACTTAACATCTAGTTTGTCTGACTTTGTCCTCTTCACATAAGTAAAACAACCCCATACTTTCATATGAGAAAGTATGGGTTTCTTGTTATTCCATATCTTATATGGAGTAACATCAACCAATTTACTAGGAACTCTATTTAATACATAAACAACAATTTCTAGTGCATATCCCAAAATGAACTTAGGCAAGTTTGCTCGGCTCATCATGGTGTATATGGTGGAGTCCATTGAGATAAAATCCCATTATCTCTAAGATAATCTTGAAATTCTTGACTTAAGTACTCTCTACCTTAATCTAATCTAAGTGTCTTAATACTCTTGCCAAGTTGCTTCTCTACTTCATTTTTGAATTCTTTGAACTTTTCAAATGCTTATGGTTTATATTTCATTAGATAGATATATCCAAACTTGGAATAATCATCTATGAAAGTAATGAAGTAGGAGCAACCTCCTCTGGCATGTGTAGTCATTGGACCACATACATATGTATTAAGTCCAAAACCATTTTAGCTCACTCTCTTTTACCAATAAAGGGAGCTTTGTCATTTTTCCTAATAAACAAGGTTCACACATATCAAATGATTCATAATCAAATGACCCTAAATCACCTGACTTGTGTAATTTGGTTATGCGTTTCTCATTTATATGGTCTAAACGATAATGCCATAAATATGAGGTATTTAGATTATCTTGTTTCATTCTTTTGGTATCCACATTATGCACTTCTTTAATTAAATCAAGAACAAATATACCATTCTCAATGATAGCTTTAGCATAAAACATAATGTTTTTAAAAATATAACAACATTTGTCTTTTAAAGAAATGTCATAATCATTCAATAGACAACTGAAAGAAATAATACTTTTGGATAAAGCTAGAACATAATAATAATTATTTAATTCAAGTATTAATCCACTTGGAAGAGGAAAATGATAAGTCCCCATAACTGTTGTAGAAATGTTTTGTACAGTAGCTGACTGTAGACATATTTCTGCCTTTCCAACTCTTCTACTGCTTTTAAGCCCCTGTAGATCATTACACAAATGAGATCCACATCCGGTATCTAATACCCAAGATTGTTTTGAAGCAATAGAATAAGTATTAATTTCAATCATATAAATACTTGAAATAAAAGCATCAGTTTGCTTCTTCTCCTTGAGAGAATCTAGATAGGCCTTGTAGTTACTCTTCCAACGACCATCTTTTCCACAATGGAAGCAAGTTCCTTTGGGATTCTCTTTCTTGGCAACCTTCTTCTTGGAAACCCCACCATTCTTTGGCTGTGCCTTGGTCATCTTCTTCTTTTTTTGCTTTTTTTCCTTTAGCAAAAGTGACAACCATAACACTTTTTGAATCCTTCTTGAAGGATCTATTAGCTATTTTGAGCATGTTGCTCAGGAATGGTTACTTGGATCTTGTTCAGGTTGAAGTTAAGCATGAAAGGTGCATAACTTAGAGCCAACGAGTACAAGATTAAATCTATGTATAGATCATTATCCATTACATAGCCAAGTCTACTCAAATGCTCAATATACCTATATATCTTTAATGCATGAGTAGCAGCCGAAGTGCCTTCAACCATTTTGCAGCTAAATAGAGCTCGACTAACCTCATATTGCTCAATTCTAGCATGATAAGAATAAAGCTCCTCTAGATGCAAAATGATGGTTCTAGCATCCATCATCTTATGTTGCTTCTGAAGCTCTGACGACATAGCACCCAGCATCAGACATGTCGCTGCTTCACTATCCTCCATGTATTTTCGATAAGTGCCTTTGATCTCATCAATGGCATCATATGATGGAAGTGGTGGTGGATCTTTATCCAAGACATAATGGATATTTTTAGCTCTGAGAATAATTCTCACTTGTCTGATCTAGTCAGAATAGTTGCTGCCAACCAGCTTGTTATCCAAGATTAATCGTATGTTAATGTTCGATGTTCTCATGATAATGACCTAGATGTGAAAAGAAAATGTATGAGAGTATGTTCATATATATGTATGCATTAATTAGTGATACGGATCCAAGAGGGCTATCTTATGCCATTGAAGAGGGGCAACCTTATGACTTTCAAATGGGTCAAAATGGAGTTCAAACACATAAATATAAGATCCAAATGTCATTGGGGCGTGCGCCAATTTATAGGAGACAGATTTGGTGTTTTACCATCAATTTTGGGCTTATACAACTTTGGGCTTTAATTGTACAAGTCATGTGCTTCATTTAAAAGTCACATGACTCACTTAAGTTGTATTATTAATGGGCTAGGCATTTGGGCTTCTTTTGGGTTTAGTTTTAGTTAGTTTGGTTATTTATTTTAGTCTTTCTTTCGGGCTTTCATTTTAGGCCTATAAGTTTTATTAATTAGTTTTGTTTTAAGTGTGTTTAAGACTTATTTGGGCTTATTTGGCTTGTAAAAGCCCAAGAAAATTCGTGTAAGGCCATATGAGCATTTAAATTAGGGTTTTAAAGAGTGAATTAGGGTTAGCCACCTTATAAATAGGCTACCCTAGGTTGTAAACTTAAGAATTGAATCAAATTATAAACTTTTGAGAGTTTTCTCTTGGCTTAGCCGAAATTCTTTAGAGAGATTGTGAGATTGCTTGCTTTCTTTTCTATTGCATTAAGAATTAGGATTACTTATCAATCATTTTGATTGTGGCGTTTTCTTATTCTTCTTATCCCAATTATTTGCGTTTCCATTCACATGTTGTTTGGGGGTTCAATAGGGAGGGTATTTGTCTTCTTTGTCTTTTGAAATCAAAGCGTATGTTTAAGGGGTTTCGGGTTCTTTAACCTTGGGGTTCCGCATCAATTAGGTCTTTAATTAATCCATTTACTCCCACTATTTTATTGCGATTTAATGGCTCTTACTATATAATCCAAGAAAACCCGATGGTTTTCTTAATGGGCCAATATCCAATCCTTGATATGTAATTTGACCTTGACTGCGGTCAACAAGCCAAACTCATACCCTTGAAAGGTAGGTATCTCTATACAAATTGTGTCTCTACACAACTATTGGATCATTATGTTATTAACTCTTAATACATGCATATCATATATGCATTCCCTAATCTTGCCTCTAGAACCATTTGTTAGAGAGTATGCCCTAGAGCCCATGTAATAGGGATGTTTTTCATATGTATGAAATTTATATTCTTAATAAAAGGCATCATTCATTTATTAATGCTGTGTTTAAATACATGAGTTTGTAAATCTTAAATTAATAAATGAAGTTCGAGATATTATAAACCCAGTGCAAAGGCAATCATGAAAGTGTTCATGATGTGAGATGTCTATTGCATGCAAATGTGTTAATATCTAAATATCCCTAGTCATAAAATTAACAAGATAGGACATTGTTAATTCGGACAGACTAGCACATGTTATGCTTCTTGAATGGTTCAAGTAGTGGTTCTCATAACTGTGATTATGAAAGATAATCAAAGCTAACATGTGGATGCTTGTTAGAAGAACAAGTTCATTGGAGACTTGCATAGAGAATCCTCACATGGATATTAAATCTATGTCAGTGAGGAATCTCTTCATAGCGGTTGTGCAAGTATCCTTAGACTTGAGATCACCAAAGTTATCTTAAGTAGCAAGTGGTGTACTTTGACTCCATAACTGATTACTTCCAACTGGGAGTGAACATAGTTAGGAGATTGGGTATATCATGACCTACTTGAAGATAGTTGAGTAATTGACAAAGGATTCACCATCCCAGGTTTAACAAGGGAAGTTATCTCGCATGATTCTATAATTGCCTTGTTCAGAGAATCTCTGGCCAGAGTAATATGCCGAGATGGATGGAGATCCATGAATGGTATTTTAGGAACAATGGTTAAATTAATAGAACATACATTGATGCGGAACCCCAAGGTTAAAGAACCCGAAACCCCTTAAACATACGCTTTGATTTCAAAAGACAAAGAAGACAAAAACCCTCCCTATTGAACCCCCAAACAACACGTGAATGGAAACGCAAATAATCGGGATAAGAAGAATAAGAAAACGCCACAATCAAAATGATTGATAAGTAATCCTAATTCTTGATGCAATAGAAAAGAAAGCAAGCAATCTCACAATCTCTCTATAGAATTTCGGCTAAGCCAAGAGAAAACTCTCAAAAGTTTATAATTTGATTCAATGATTAAGTTTACAACCTAGGTTAGCCTATTTATAAGGTGGCTAACCCTAAATCACTCTTTAAAACCCTAATTTAGATACTCATATGGCCTTACACGAATTTCCTTGGGCTTTTACAAGCCAATTAAGCCCAAATAAGTCTTAAACACACTTAAAACAAAACTAATTAATAAACCATATAGGCCTAAAAATGAAAGCCCAAAAGAAAGACTAAATTAAATAACCAAACTAACTAAAACTAAACCCAAAAGAAGCCCATACGCCTAGCCCATTAATAACACAAATTAAGTGAGTCATGTGACTTTTAAATGAAGCACATTACTTGTACAATTAAGCCCAAAGTTGTTAAAAGTCCTTGATAGCTTAAGCTTGCCCAATTCCTTCTCTTGCTTCCAAGAGGCTAAGTACTTTATACTTGCCTTCAAGTTCTCCATAACACTTCTCAAAAGCATCTTCATTAAGTTCTTGAGTAACAAAGCCTTGAACATAAGATGACATGGCCATCTTTAGCTTCTTTGCACGTCCTCTTGTAATTGGACCACTAGGCATCTTTAAAGGATCATTGGTTGATGGTGGTGGATCCGTATCATACATAATTAGATTTATATGAGTTGACAGAAATCCATACTCAGAATCTAATTGAGATAAGAGTGGTGAAAGGAGTAATTGCACGGTAACTGTTTCTATGGAAGGGTACAGTCAAACCACATGACTTTTCTGACATTTGGGTAGTCATGATGCCTAGCTAAAGGCCAATCATGACTTGTATAATGATGTATCAAAATATCAATAGAGATTGATAAAATGATTTAAAGGAGTTTAAATCATGTGAGTTTTGAATAGAACTCACAATTACATATTATACTGCTAACATGGACAGGAACCCAAGAGGTCACACACATATAGAGAAAAGGGTAAAATGGTAAAATGACAAGGATAATAATATTTGATATTATTATGAAGGTAGAGAAGAGAATATGATAATAATTAATTATAATCAAATAAAATTGTCCGCGAAACTTTTGAGAAATGTTCTGTAAATTGGACCTAATTGAAATAATGTATTTCATGATTAATTATTATTGTCTTATAAGTGTTATAAGACTACTATAAGTGTTATATGACTGGTATAATAATTAATAAGTCCATTGGAGGAATTATTAAGGGCCAGAGGAATGAAGAAAGTTGGCGAAAGCCATTCTGTAAGGGCCACACGCCTACTCCAATACAGAAGGCCTTAATGGCCTATTTCATGCACCAAATTAATTTATATATGTTACATAAGTGTTATGGAACTCACATATTTAATTTGGTTGGATTTGGAATCCATTTGGGTATTTAAATCCAATTAGTTGCACAAAGGGCGTAGTTTGTAGGAAGAAAATGAAGAATCTGGTGAAGTGTGAAGAAAATGAAGAATCTGGTGAAGTTTCAAAGAAGACAATCACGAGTCGTGAAAGGGATCACGACTTGGACAAGAGATCACGAGATGGAAGGCAGCTCACGAGTAAAGCAGAGAAGAAGGGCTCACAACTCGGCAACAAAATCACGAGTCGTGAAAAGCTTCACTAGTCAAAATCAGGCTCACGAGACCATAAGAATAGAAGAAGGGATCACGACTCGTGAGGAGGCTCATGAGTCGGACAAGACACTGCTTCCCAAATTTTGTATCTTTTGCACCTGATCTTTTAGCCATACATCATGTCCTTTCAGAAGCAACCTTTCGTGATTTCTTAAGGAACATACCTGTAGAGTCAAGCTCTATATATTTGGGAGAAAAACTCTACAGGAAAAATGATGGAAAAAATTAACAAATTCTTTTACTATTTTCTTATGAACATTTTGAGTTGTTTTGGATATTTTTCATTTTTACTTAGTTTTAGAGGATGACAAAAGAGCAAAGCCAAAGGAATAAGAGATTTATCAGAAGGTCAAAATAGAAAGTAAACCCTGGGGAGTGATGTTTTCTTGTCTCTTATTTCATTTTTATTGTAATTTTGTTTATGGCTAAGTTCTTTTGGTACATTATAACTATTTAATTTAAGTTGTTAGTCATCTACTTATTTTTGTGTAATGAATGTTTATTCTCCTTATGTATGAAGTATGATTTAAGTTTATTTGAGTGCTTTGATTTGCTTATTATGCTTGATCACCATAATTAGCATGTTAGTCATTTAATTCACAATGAGAATTGGAATTCTTTGATGGAAAAACAAATGAATTTACTTAAAGCATTGAATTCACTTAGAGATAAGGAATTCACTTTGAGGGGTTAAAGAATTGGCACAGAACTTCATAGTTTTTATTTATCTCTATAATGACATGAGAATGCTTATAGACTCTAAGTAAGAACATCTTTATTGACAATGAGAATTGCTTTAAAGAATCTTGGCTAAATTCTCCATTCATACCATTCATACAATTGTTAATTAATTCAAAGATGAATTTGTTTATTTGGTTATAATGTATGTTCATCCCATCTTTTAAGTAATCTATTATCCAAAATTAACTTAATATATTTTAAGTAGTTTAGAATTTACATTAATTGCATGATTTTAATTGAAATTGTTACCTATCCATTTACTTGTTGTTACATCAATATAAAATTTATCACATTCCCTTTGGAACGATACCCTACTCATCCTATATGTAGTCTAGTGAGACTAAGGGTTCAAATAAATCCCAATCAATTGCACAGTTTCATTTAAATAACTGAATTGAGAACCTTCCATACGATTAAGAGAGTATTGATAAAGTAAACTTCTCTCCGGATTCCATTGTGCTATCGATATATTAAATATGGATTAGAAAATTCACCTTCTACTTAAAATCTTTAGGGTTTTTACAATTTAATGCTTCGATATTCAAAACCTTCAATTCATCATGATCTTCTGCCTTCATTTTTTTATATAAGATTGCCATCAACTGGGCTGAGTGGCATAGACAGTTAAGATAAAAAGGTGCTCCAACAAATATTAACTTTATAGTTCAATGTTTTGCAGTGGGGTGCAACCTTGTCTATGTTCTATTTGCATTTTAATTAATGCATGATACTATCAAAGATTTGAAAGAGCACATATTCAGTTTGGGTGATATCAATTTAATTATTCAATACATTTTATGTGTAATTACTGATGACAGCAATTATTATAGAACTGTAGCAGTCTATGCAAGATTTGTTCAAAAAGTTCGTAGCACATTATAGCCTAAGACCAAGATAATTCCTATTTGATTACTCCAAACAAAAAACACATTTACGGGTCAAAGACAATACCAATATGTTCCCACACTATAACACATGAACAAGAAAAAATGAAGGAAAAAAAAATAAAAACAATCACCTGTATCAGCAGCTCAGTCTTCAAACGCCTACTTGCTTCATGTTTAATGCGAACTTATCCTTGTTGGCTAATGATTGCATCAATTTCATCAATAAATATAGTTGCTGGTGCATGGTGCCTAGAAAGCTCAAATAACACCCTCACTAGCTTCTCTGAATCACCTGCAGATAAACCACAATATTCCTAATACAAGGCATTTCAAGAACTTTAGGTTTATATGCATTGAGGATCTGTGAGCTTAATGCAACTGATCGAAAGATTAACACCATGACACATGTATCATTGAAAAACTTGCAAAAACAAAAGTGACTACCATCTCAAGAAATTATTTATATAAAGGTCTTACTTTTGGCATTCTTTGAGGAATTCTTGTAATTTATTATCCAAATGTAAGATCTAAGATTGCAGTCTCATCTAAAAAAAAATTAATATTAATTATATGCTAAACCCAAAAATCAAAAGCATTACAGTAGTATGCAGAGGTAGACATCAAAAGAAAAAAATTGTTGAAGAACTGTTAACGTTGGCTTCAAGATAGATCTTGAAGAACTGTTCAACATTGGCTCCATGATTTTCCAAAGATCTCAAGAATATCAACATTATATGCAAAAATAAGCCAAAGGGAAGATTAAATCACTATTTTATTTTTTACAGTAGCTAAATAATTAAGGCAGTTCTACAAAATTCTTAATTTGATAAAGTGAGTCTAGTATGAGGACTTACCAAATCAGTAAACAAGGAAATCTCTATGACCTCAGTTAGTACAATATTGAGCATAAAAAAAATTGAAGGCATGTGAGTAGGTAGGGAAAAATACTTACTTGCCTAGCATCTATAGCATCAACAAACCACTGATTAGGAGAAACAAGATTTTAGACTCCTTCATGAATTTCCCTGGAATTTGCCAATCAAGCATCAGAATCATGATTCCAGAGCAATAAGCCAGAAAATCAAGGACATTGGTTCAAAACCTATCAATTAATGCAGAGAACTGAGCTCTCTTAATTGTAAGATAGCGATTTGCTGCTCCACAGACATCCATCACTTCAAATGCAATGTTTTTTCCTTCTCTATCACAATCAAGCCATAGAACAAGCCATTGACATTTCCTTGCTTCTTTCTCCAATGTTCTTTTAATATCCTTCGTCCTACCCAAAAACCAGTTGAAGACGTATAGACATATATACATATATTACAAAAGTATAAGGCTAAAATAGCTGATTAGCCGCACAATCGAGTACAATTCAAAATGAAAACCCCAAAACAAAATTCACATACTTGCCAAAGTGAAGAGTCATTCTAACTAAGCCAACAAGAGGAACAGTGTCCTCAAAAATCTGGTCCTCCTAATCAATCCAATCCTTATCTTCCTTTTCCTTGTAATTTCTCTTGCACTAACTACTTTCCTGTAGGGACAATCGGTTTCCTAAGCAAGTCTGACCCATTGATCCAGTCTTCAGAGTATGGGGCACGAGAAATTAAAAGTAAATATTCTAATAGAATCATAAAACACTAGAAATTAAAGGAAATGAAAGGCATGGGGCAAGAACCTTCAGTGAATTGAGAAGGGTACCTCAACTCCGATATGCCATTTTTCGGCAAGTGACGACTGGAGAAGGGTGCCTCGGCCTTGCCTAAGCACTGTAAGTTGCCCTGTATAGGTCGTGTTGTCATTTATCGTGCGACTTGCCGGAAGAAGAAGAAGTAGCATTGATTTCTAGAAGAGGGGAAATGAAGAATGGATGAGGGAAATAGGTGGCGACTCTAACCTAGGAAAGAAAAGAAGGACAAGGCAAATAGAAAAGGCCTAATTAGGGTTTCCAAAAGACAAAAATATCCCCACTTTTCTTTTTCCAATATAAGTTAAATAAGGGATAATTTGTAAATATATTTACCTATTTTTTTTATTTGTATCCCTATATATACACACATATTGAATACATATTAACGATAAATTTTTTTTACCTATATATATTATTGGTTTAATTCATATGTGTATGTATGAGAAAATCTATTAATTAAATCACTTATATCTAAAAATAAAAGTATTTTTATTGATAGTTATTATCCCAGAAAAAATAATTTCACCATATTGTTAAGTGAATAAATTTTTAAATTATAATTTATTAAAAGAATAATTTTTTCCTAAATCATTAATTTCTATCGGTATAAATTTAATTGGGGTGCAATACTGTTGTTTTCATGAAATTATTGTTAATCAAAAGCATACAGTAAAAGAACTATTAATGCATGAAACTATGAAGGATAAAATATATAACATTAACGAGCTAGTCCAATTTGTCATTTATTTAATTGAGTATTATAAGGACATTATATATATATATATACAACAATTTCAAATATACTAATAAGTTTTAATTTAATAATACTAGCTTAAGTTCAATTGAAAAAATTTACAAATTTCTAACATTATCTAACAATAAAAATACCTTCATGAATTTTGTATTAATATGGTATTATCAATTAATTGCTTGGCATACATAATTATACAGAGTTTCGATAAAAGAAGAAAATGGTAATGCTTGCAGTTCGTCTGTGAAGGAGCGGCAGTTGAGGGGACTGAAGGACATTGAACGACGGTGGAGGAGGCTGGATTCTGGAACCAGTAACCGCTCTGCTCCCCCTCCCGATCCGTTCCCTCTCTCTCTGATCCACAATAATAATAAAAGATTTATGTTAAAAATAAAATTAAATTTGATTTATAATAAAAATTATTGTAGATTTATCTTAAATTTGACCTAAAATATTTAGGATAACATGAATTCATTTATATATTGATCGGTTTAAATTTAAATAATAAAAAATACAAGTCGTATGGATCGAACTTATCACATCTAAATATAACAAATTTTTATTTAAATATTCAAAAAATATTTTGTATATATAATTAAAAATAAGAGTATAACTAAAATATATTAATTATTTTACATAAAAAATTAAATATAATTACAATGAAAAATATCCAGTCTAGGCATTATTTGGAAAAAATTATATTTTATAAAAAATAAAAAAACAAAATTTTAAACATTTATTTAAATATAATACAAATAATAACGACAGATTACCGATGAAAACGACCATCGCAACAATTCATATTTCCATTTCCCCATATTCCATCGCTATTTCATCGATAAATAATGTGCCAAAATATGCTCCCATTATTTATCGACGGAATACATAACAAAAATTATTGATATCCTAACCGACGAAGATTTTTTTTTGCTAAACTATCACTACAAAATGCCGCCACTATTTCCCGCCAAATTTACCGACTGTTTTTCATTTTGGTCGGTAAAAACGTTGCCATTTTGCAATCTTTTTATTTTTACTAACAAATTTGTGATTTCGTAGCTAATCCGTCGGTAATATCTTATTTTAGCGACATATATTTTATCCGTCGGTAAATTCAATTTTTTTTTGTAGTGATTGTCGTTAAATCTAATACTTTTAAATGACGATAAATAATTGTCATTAAATTAATATCTAATAATGATGACTATAAATCATCATAATATTGATAAGTTAGTGACATAAATATGAACAAAATAATTGTCACAAAAAGATAGCTTTAGTGATAATTTTTATTGTCATTACTAACATTTTTTATGACAATATTAATGTCATACTTATGAGCATCATATTGTCATTTATGGATTAATAAGTCTAAAAATGTCACAAATCCAATCATTAAAGGTTTATTCTTGAAACCATATTTTCCTTTGATGAAAGTAAATTCGGTCATTAATATTAATTTTTTAAAATAATTAAAATATTTTATTTAGATACTACATGTACACTTCATTCACACACATATATCCAAAATTATAATTAATAGTCTTTTCATATATTGCAAAATACCAGTTACAAAATGTATCGATATTTTGAAATTATTTAACATTATATTTGTCTCATACAAGTTTGTTTAGAAATATAGCTCCTATCGATACTAATTTTTATTTACTTGAGAATCTTAAGAAGAATGCATAATCACCATAATTCTATCAAGGTAATAGTAAAAAGAATACAAGTTGATGTAAAGTAACCTCAAATTATTACAAAATTGAGAAGGTAAGAAAGTAATTATCTGTTGCACTCAAACTATTTAGTAATTCTCGGTGACTAATTACGTTCTCTGAGCAAACTTCAAAGGAGGTCCACCTCTAAAAGGAAGGATCTTAACAACCTATAAAATGAATTCCAAGTTTTTGCATAAGTACATTATAGAAGTGAAATTGTTTCAATATTAAAGTAAAATTTAAACTTTAGCAAGGGTTTCAAATTGTGAGGGTATGTAGTTAATTTTGATATGGCAATTTCTCCATTTTCAAGCAATACACATATTAGTAGTAGCTTAATATGTTGTGTGAATTCTCAGCCACGTCCAAGGTTTGTACTTCAAACCTATTTTTACACTATTTTTGATGCTTTGATTTCGAAAAATTATATTCTAAACACAAATCTTTGACAAGTAGAAAGCAACTAAAATATTGTTCTAGTTAGTGTTTGAGAAGAAAAAGAAAGGCAAACCTTAAGGTCATTATATGACCTTGTAGCTGAAAATTGAACAAAAATAAGAAAGAATTTTGATGCATCTATTGGAGGTACAACAAACTCCAATGATCCACTGCCAAGAAAATATAGTAGCTCGTTTAGCAAAATGGTTGAGGGGTTAATTCCTATATCAAATATATATAATCTAAAAGTAAATAGCACACCAACGATTTGCATACCTATGGTTGGAGTCATCAATTAGAAGAATTGACCACTTAAGTGTGGAATTTCTTAAGTTATACATATAGATTTGAAGAAACTAACAATATTAAATGCTTGATTTACTATAGATGATATCTAAATTATGAAAAATAAAAACCTAAAAAAGAGATGAGATAAAAAGAGGATAGAGTTGCACTCTTTCAATTACTTTTACACTTTGAAAAGAAGAAAGGCAATGAGAACATTGCCCAATTTTAGTACTAGCTAAAGTCAGTATGAAAAAGAAACAAAAGGAATCAAATGTCGATTTTAGAAACCTCTACCACCCCAAAATGTAGCTAACTTAAAACAAACACATGAAAAACAAAGAAAAAACTGACATAGATCAAATCACTTCTCACTTACATTCTCCATTAACCTGCTGAGCAGACGGTCCTTTTCATAGAGCTAGAAGAGGTACTAAGATCACCAGGGAATCAATTATTTGAGGTACAAAAATACTCCATTTCCAATATAGGAATAAGGAAAAAGTAGACTAAAATGATAAGAGCTAGTAGTACAGCTACCAGAGAATCAATTATTAAAGGTACAAAAATACTCTACTCAATGTTAAGTATAGTCCTTAGCATTACGATTTTGCATCATCATTGGGATAGATAATTTGCATGCAAAAGCCCTATTTAATGGGAAGATATTAAAAGGAAGCTATTCACCATAGAAAATGATCAATTCTTTAACCAAAATTTTATAATAGCTAAATGTATTTGACATCATAAAGCTGGTCCAAAAATCAGAAACCAAGACCAATTTAAGATCGAGAAGAGGGTAAAGAACCAACTAAAATAAATTGAATTGAAGATCAATTTGCTAGAATTGTACTATTTCCTCTACACTTATTATTTCCAAAATTGTAAACTACATAATGCATATGGCTGAGGTGGAACAACTATGTTTATGAGTTTACATAATAAAGCTAGAATTGTTCTATTGAAAGAGAGAACAACAAAGAACACAGAGCAAGACTCATCACTTTTCATTTAACAACAGGGTTGTATGGGTAGGAAGAGATAACTTAAACTTGGGTTAGCCTATCTTCTTCGTTAAGAATCTGAAGTGATAGTTGCCCTTAAACATCAAAGTTACTCATTCAACCATCTCGTTTTAGAGTCATGTTTAGTTTCTCCTCAACAGTCCATGTGATAGGATCCATTGGTGGTGGGACAACTAATTTACTAACATAAATAGAAATATCCTTTCCATTAGATGAAACTATATCTACTAAATATTTGGAGGACTAGAATCAAAAAGCATATGTATGAAATAGATTACATTCAACGAACCATTAGTCTAAATAATGGATAATATTGACTTTCTAAGCTAACACCAATGACTTATCTAGTTATGTAGCACTTATTCTAAAGATAATATTTAATTTTAGGAACCTAAATTAAGAATTGAAAAAAAAATAGAGTAGCTCAATTATCATCTTTATCAATTGCTTGTCCATAAGCCTTAGACCTAAAACTAAATAATACATCTTTATCAATTACAACCAAAGAAAATGAATATGCAACAATGTAGCTCAATTAAAATGATTACTGAGAGAAATTAAGCAAAATAAGGAAACAACAAACATAAAGCACCCAATTACTTCTTAAATTTCCCTTAAAATTACACCTCTCTCATGATTATTTCAAATATCCTCAAACTTAAAATTATGCAATATATCAGCCAAAATATCCAATGCCTGATTTACATCTTTTTCCATAACTTTAGAATAATAAGTAGTCTATACCTTACTTGTGTAAGCATTCAAATGGCCACCCATGTTTTTGATCTCCTCCTTAAGTTTACTTGTCTCTATCCCTTTGAAAATCATGTGCTCCAAGAAATGTGCTTGGAAGGTGAAAAGTGCTCAAACGAAAGGTCTATGAGACCACTAGGTTAGAGCGAGAAGATGCTTCAATGCCATAGTCGGATTGAGAGGTCCGGTCTTCTTTAGTTTAAGGTTTGGCAAAGGAAGCCAAAGAGATGGGCATAAAAGAAGAGTAGAAATAGATTTGTTAAAGTAAGATGATGAGAGGTAGGCTAGTCAGCTTAAATAAAATTAAGCAATTAAAAATTAAATAAATAAATACATAACATAAAAATAAAAATAAAAATACATAATTTTTATTAAAAATAAATGATGAGTGAATTAATTTTTAAGCTCTATTGTATATACTTTCATTATCAGTTGTATATACTTTCATTTTTAAGTTTTGCTATATACATTTTCATTATCAATTGATTTTTAAGCTTTACTATATATACTTTCATTATCATTTGTAAAACTACATTTTAAACTTTCTGCATTCTCAAGTAACTTAATCATTACAAAAAATCAATTTTGCAATTTAGAAATGGAAAATAAAAATGTAAGCCTATAATAAACCTATGATCATAAAAAAATAGTACATATTAGTTGATTGCTACATGTCACATGTGGAAGGAAAAATTACAATTGTTAATAATATAATTTTTATCCAAACTAGTAGTAGCTAACATGCCAAATGTTTATGGTAGTCACAATATTTATTTTAAAATAGTTTTTTATCATTGAATAATTAATTTTACAATATTTTAATTTAGAATAAAATAATTTATTTTAATAAATAAATTATTTTAGAAATTTTAATTTATTTTAATTTGATATTAAATTATTAATTAATTAAATTTCATATATAGATATATAACAAAATGTTTTTGGTCATTAAAAAATTAATTGGGGACAAAATTATGTCCCGTCATAAAAAATAATTTATTTATGATGTAATTTAGTTGTTGCAAATTTTTATTACAGTCGATTGTGACCAAATATTTTTGTCATCACAAACTAATTGTATTGATGACATACTTATATCTCATCACAATATATTCATTTTTTTGTGATGCATTTATTTGTCATAAATAAAATTATTTTTATCACATAATTTATTTATCGTATATGAATATTGCAACCAATTATGAAATGATATTATTATTGATATAAATTGATTATGCCGATGACAAAATTGTACCTCATCATGTGACACATTTATTTGTCATAAATAAAATTATTGTGACCAAATAATTTTATTGTCATAATTCATTAAATTGTGACAAAAATAATTCATGTCAAAAAAAATAAATATTTCATGACAAATTTATATTGTCATTAAATTTTTTTTCTTCAAAAGAAAAATAATATAAATTTTTTTGCCATATCAAAGGTGTCAAAATTGTATTTTATCAAAATATATTCATTTTTTGGACATATTTATTTATCATAAATAAAATTATTGTGATGGAATAAGTTTATCGTATCTACTTCATTAAATTGTGATAAAAAATAATTCATGTCGCTAAAAATAAGTATTTCATGACGAATTCATATGTTACAAATAGTTTTTTCTGTCATTAAATTTTTTTTCTTCAAAAGAAAAAAGTTGAAAATTTTCCCACCATATCAAAGGTTACAAAATTGTACCTTGTCACTGTATATTCATTTTTTGTGAAAAATTTATTTGTTTAAATAAAATTATTTTTAGAACTAAAATTTTTTGCAAAAAAAAAATTTAATTTTTTTTATCTCAATATCTTATTTTGTGATGAAATGATTTTATCATCATTAATTTATTTAATTATGACAAAAATAAATTGTTAGAAAATATAAATATTTTGCGATGAATTTATATGTTGTAATAAGTTATTATTTTGTCATTAAATTTTTTTCCTCCACAAAACAAAAGGTGGGAAATTTTCCCTCCTAAATAAACAATGACAAAATATATTTTTCATAACAAAATTAATTTATTGGTGACAAAAGTTAAAATATAAACAGACGCAAGACAATTTGTCACAATAATAAATAGTATGGTGACATTTAAAATAATTCATCGCTGTAAGTATAATTAATGACACAATTTTATGTGTCACTAAAAATAGTTACAAAAATTAAAATTTATTATAGTGTTTATATCAAAACTTGCTTAGATTGGAGAAAGGAGACTCCTTCAGATTTCATATCTAGTTTCAACAAATAGGTTCAAAAGTTTCTTTCGCTATTCTCTTTTCATTTAATACAATATGCAGTGGTTATTCTTTTTGTTGTTTAGGGATCTTTAAATCCCCATACCCATGTAAGACTATGAAGTTTATTTGATTCAATATATTTTCAGATGTTTCTTTTCCCTTGTGATGATCTTGATATTGATTTTATTCAAGTATTTATCTGTAATCTTATTTAAGTTGAATGGGTTTATGCTTGGTTAGAGTAAATATCATGTATGCTTTGTTTTTACATACTTTAATTGTATGTTTGATGGCAATTCTAGAAAGGGGGTTGTTAGATCTATAGTTAATGCATTGTAGATCCAGAAATAGGTTAAAAAATAAATGGGTATCAGATTGATTAGCTCTTGAATGGGAAGTTAATCCATAACTAGGATTTTATTAGGCTTGGGCTTAAGCTGGCTATCAAATTGGCTTCGAAAAGGCAAATTGAGTAGTTGGAATAGTTGGCTCTGAAATAGGAAACTTAGGTTTAGTTAGGTCATCCACATCTGATTCATATACATTTTATATTGATAATGTGTTTTCCATTAGGTATGGGGAGTATTTGATCCTTGAACAATGTTTTTAGTTATCATTTCAGTTAAATCTTTATACTCTATTTTTACTGTAGTTGTTTGTTTTGCATTTTCATTTTAAATTAGTTTAATTTTGTTCACTTAAATCTAGTAACTATAGTCCTAATCAACAAATCAATTGGGAAATTCTTTGCATATATTCATAATCAATAAAGTTTATTTGCATAAATCTCTAGGGTTCGATAAGGTTTGGAGTCTTAAAAATACTCCTCTATATTACTTACCAATCTTGTACACTTATTGAGGTCATGCTAGGGATAGAGGTAGATCCTAATAAAGCGAAGGTTATCAGGGAAATGCCTATGCCATAGAAAGGCCTGCATTTTAGTTAAGGGATTTTTAGGTAAACTCTAGTACATCAATCGATTCATAGCCAAGCTCACCGTAATTTGGGAGCTAATTTTTTAGTTGCTTAAAAAAATTAGCCGATGATTTGGAATAATGATTATAAGAAGGCATTCAACACAATCTATGAATACCTTTTACATCCACCAGTGCTAAAACCATAGTAGGTTGGTAAGCCCTTAATCTATACCTAGTCATAGAGGATAGCTCTGTAAAGGCTATAATGGCTTTAGAATTGAGTATGTAGTGTGCTACCTCAATAAGAAATTCTTGCCATACCAAGCTAAATATATGAAGGTAGAGAAGATTTGTCTAGCTGTCATTTAGGCTTTAAAGAAGTTAATACACTACTTTTATTCATATAGAGTGCAAGCAGTAGCTAAATAGAACCCTTTCAGGTACCTACATGAAGTACCTTTACTGTTAGGAAAGATAGTGAAATGGTTGATCCTCTTGTAGGAGTTTGACATTGAATATTGTTAGTGGTTATGCCCTAGGCCAAACATTAGGCCTTTTATGTAATGTCACATTTCATTTTATAAAATTGGGTTTTCTTGATATTATTATATTATTGGCATGTTACGTTATAATAATATTTGTAAATAATAATTTAATGTTATTTTGACTATCCCTAGTCATTTATCATTAAATGATTAATGATAAATAAAGACTAGTATAAGTTTGATTAATAGTCATGGGATGTTTATATATGGTGATATGAATTAAACTTATAAGTACTTTTAAAAAAAAGAGTACTAGATAGACCCACAATGAGATACTACATGGGTTAATGTCATTAGTGATCTCATAATAGTTATGTTATTGATCCTTAGACCTGAAATTATCACAGTATCTTACATGATGAACATTATGTTTTAACATAATTAAACATTATCTTTAATCGAATAATCATAAAGGTTATGATTGGACATAATGAGAATCATGCAGGGGATAGTAAATAATCAAGAAGGAATTTGTCCCTCTCTTATGAGAGAGATATCTATTGGGTTCCTCGATAAGTAGGACTAAGAAATGCATGGCCATGCTCAAATGAATTGATGGAGCGATCAATATCATTTGATTTTATTAGTCTACTTAGTGATCGAGAAATTATATGTTTGGACTATATAAGTTTGACGTGGACCATGACTTATGTTCAAACAATAAATCGTGTGACAAAGGGATTATAACATGTTCTATTAGGTTAAAATTGAATTATCGATATTTATATTATGTGGGTAGTCATAATGTCTTGCTAGAGGCCGCTTATGACTTATAGGCCCGTGATGGGATTGGGCCCACTGCCAATATAATATGAACCTATTGGATCGCACACATAAAATGTGATGAATGGACTAAGGGTTGATTTGGGCATTTCGAATTTTATTTTGTAATGAATTAAAATTCGAAATACAACAACAACAACAACAACAACAACAACAATAATAATAATAATAATAATAATAATAATAATAATAATAATAATAATAAAGATTAATATTATTATTATTATTCTTATTTTAAATAAGAAATAAGGTATTTCTTATTTTAATAAGAAAAGTGGGCTCGAAGTTTTTTCTCTCTTAATTAGGGTTAGGTCAACTATATATATAGAGAGAGATGTATATATAAAACCCTAATTAAGCAAAAGAATAAGTTGTAGCCGCCACTTAAGAGAGAAAGAGAAAGAAAATCATTTTCTTTTGTAATTTCAAAAGAGAGAAAAAACCTTAGCTGCCAAAGAAGGGAGCTAGTGCCCCAGGCGATTTTCTTCATTGCATTCGTATGTGGATACCGGTAGAGGATTTGCTTCCCATAAAGTCGCACCTACAATTCAATTTATCTGCGCTTTGAGAGGTTGGTAATCATTACACTTATCTTTCTATTGAATCAATTAGATCACTTAGATCCATGGTGGGTTTCTTTTTTCGCTGCGAATTTTAATTTTAATATTTCGAAACCCAACAGTGGTATCATAGCCACTTGCGAGTTCAGTTGATTCAATTTTTGTATTTTGTTTATATGTGATGTGTGCAAAATTGATTTTATGTGATATGAACAGATTGTATGTTGATATATGATAAGTTAGTAACTATTATAATCATTTATGTTAATATTTTCATATGGGATATAAACGAAATTGATCTATTTATATGAGATATAAATGTAATTAATCGATTGATGTTTAAGATAAAATGCATATAGGCTGCGAAATTGATAGATGTTAATATGATTAACATGTGTATGTTAATTCCGTTTTAACATGTTTAAACAGATTATTATGAGATTAAATGTGTAATATGTATTTAATTAAATTCGGTGGTATTCTGTATCAATCCTAGATTGTTTAATGTGATTAAATAGTTTGTGATATGATCGGCAGATTTGTATTTTAGGATACAAAATAGGGTTTTTAGGGCAGAATATATCCTTAATGTTATTATTCATTGATTTTAATACATCAATTTTATGCAATTAATTAAGTTTGATATGCAATGACTTGATTTTAATTGATGTATATATGTATGATGTCTTTGCATGGTGCATAGCATGGCTAATTGAGACCCTTGTGATGGTGTTTAATTTATTTTCATTTTATGGGTTTGTAATTTTAAATACGGCCTGCGTGTCGTTTTTTTGGTGTAATTTTATTTTACTATTAGTTTTAGTAGAATAGTTTATTTCATTATTCTAATGAAGACAAAGGAATTTGATGAAAAACCATGAAGGGGATCAATCCAATTCCATGATGATGGAGGTGCAAAGAGGAAGTTGTTGATCAAGACAAGTTTATGTAATTTCACCTAGGATTGACCTTTGATCTTCCTATTTCCTTATAAAGATCTTATAGTTTTGGCCATGCTATGACACGTTTTATATATTGTACATATTATGTCGGTATGTGATGCGATAAATGATTATATATTTGTATGAGATGCCATGTATGGGATGATGCATGATATGTAAATAAATAGACATCATAACTTAAAATTTAAAAATCCCTCATTGAAATTTTAAGTCTTATGCTACCCATAATTATAACACCTTGTTAGAGAGTATGCCCTAGAGCTCATGTAATAGGGATGTATTTCATATGTATGAACTCATATTCTTAATAAAAGGCATCATTTATTTATTAATGCTATGTTTAAATACATGAGTTTGTAAATCTTAAATTAATAAATGAAGTCCTAAATATTATAAACATAGTACAAAGGCAATAATAAAAGTGTCCATAATGTGAGATGTCTATTGCATGCAAATGTGATGATATCTAAATATCCCTAGTCATAGAATTAACAAGATAGGACATTGTTAATTCGGATAGACTAGCACATGTTATGTTTCTTGAATAGTTCAAGCAATGGTTTTCATAACTGTGATTATGGAAGATGATCAAAGCTAACGTGTGGATACTTGTTAGAAGAACAAGTTCATTGGAGACCTGCAAAGAGAATCCTCACATGGATATTAAATCTATGTCAATGAGGAATCTTCATAGCGGTTGTGCAAGTATCCTTAGACTTGAGATCACCAAGGTTATATTAAGTAGCAAGTGATATACTTTGACTCTATAACTGATTACTTCTAACTGGAGGTGAACATAGTTAGGAGGTTGGGTATATCATGACCTACTTGAAGATAGTTGAGTAATTGACAAAGAATTCATCCTAGATTTATTAAGGGAAGTTATCTCACATGATTCTATAATTGCCTTGTTGAGAGAATCTCTAACCAGAGTAATATGCCAAGATGGATAGGGATCCATGAAGGGCATTTTAGGAACAATGGTTAAACTAATAGAACATACATAATTATATTTATATGAGTTGATAGAAATCCATACTCAGAATCTAATTGAAAAGGAGTAATTGCACGGTAACTGACTCTATGGAAGGGTATAGTCAAACCACTTGACTTTCCTGACATTTGGGTAGTCATAATGCCTAGCTAGAGGCCGTTCATGATTTGTATAATATTGTATCATAAATATCAATAGGGATTGATAAAATGATTTAAAGAAGTTTAAATCATGTGAGTTTTGAATAGAACTCATAATTACATATTATACTACCAATATGGACAGGAACCCAATAGGTCACACATATATAAAGTAAAGGATTAAATGGTAAAATGACAAGGATAATAATATTTGATATTATTATGGGAGAAGAAAAATGAATAAGAGAATAATTAATTAAAGAGTTTAATTAATTATGATAAAGTAGAATTATTAGTAGAACTTTTTAGAAATGTTTTGTAAAATGAACCTAATTAAAATATTGTATTTCATAATTAATTATTATTGGACTATAAGTGTTATAGGTCAGATATAATAATTAATAGATCCATTGGAGGAATTAAAAGAGGCCTAAAGAATTTGTTTTGGTGCAAAAACCCTCAAGAGGAAGGGTTACATGCCAAACCCATATAAAAGGCCTGAGAGGCCTAATTATTGGACCAAAACATATTAAATATATTTCATAAGTGTTATGGAGCCTACATATTTAATTTGGAAGGATTCTGAATTCATTTGGGTGATTAAATCCAAGTGTATGTATAAAGAGCCTAGTTTATGGGTTTTGTGCATAGTCCTTTATGAATTGACTTAAATTGGAATTAATTGAGCCTAAATAAATTATTAATAATTCCAGAATCCCATTTAATATTTCTCCAGCAATTTTAAAGATCCTAATCCCGTTATGAAGTTGGATTTTTAACCTAACTATAAAAATCCAAGTAATAGGGATTTTAGGATTAAGTGAACATTAGGAGAAAAGAAATTCTCTCTCTTTAAAAAACCCTAGTTGCCACTCCCTTGCTAGCATCAAGGGGAATTCGGCTAGACCTTGTGTTCCATCATTCTTTCTTCATTCAATCCTTCTCTAGTGTGGATTACTAATTAGAGGTGTTCAATTTTGGACACTGTGGTTTGCGACAACTTGGAGAGAAGGAAAATCAACTGTTCAACAAAAATCAAAGGTAATTTTTCTTATTCTCATTAATATTTATATTGTAATTCATGGCAAGATTAGATTTATTGGTTAAATAATTTAAAATTTTGCTTATGCATGTGATGCATGTAACCGATAATTTCCAAGACACCTGTCAAGACTGAGATCACCAAAATGTAGGTTCTGCCAAAGCGAAGTATATTAGGTTATCATAGTAAGATAGGGTGGGTAATGGTGTTACCCATATGTTTAAAAATGGTTAGACTTAATTAGGCTATCAAAATGGTTTTAGGCCTAAGGCATAGGATGGGATTATAACATGCCAAGACATATGATGCCAAAATCCCATAGAGAATCTAAGAGTTACATGAGATGTAATTGGTTAGGAGTTATCTACATAGATAACTTTATTTTAAGCGTCATGCCAATTCTGACTTAGAATTAAGTGAAATATGGATCTTAGCCCACTAAAACATTACAATTGTTGTAATTAACATTGAGGGTGAATATTTTAGTGGGAGTTTTAAGAAATACACTAAAATGAAATTGGTACTAATTTTAATATTTATTTTGCATATTTGTAGATCAATGGCTTCAAATAACACTTCCACACTATCACTACAATCAGTCCTTGAGAAGGACAAACTAAAAAAAGATGGTACTAATTTTCTTGACTGGTTTAGGAACTTGAGAATTATTCTCAAGCAAGAAAGGAAGCTATATGTGCTTGATGACCCTGTTCCTCCTACCCTGCTTGCTGATGCCCAAAAGGTAGTTAAGGACAAATCAAAGAAACATGTTAATGATTCTATTGATGTGGGATGCCTTATGTTAGCCATAATGTGCCTAGAACTTCAGAAGGATCTAGAGCATTTAGAGGCTTATGAGTTGAGTAGTAATCTCAAACAGACATTCCAACAACAAGCAAGGCAAGATAGGTATGAGACTACTAATGCTTTGCATGGTTGTAAAATGGTTGAAGGTGCATCAATAAGTGCTCATGTTCTGAAAATGAAAGGCTATATTGGTCATCTTGACAAGATTGGATTTCCCATCACTTTAGATTTTGCCACAGATTTGATCCTTAATTCATTGCCTAATAGTTATAACCAGTTTGTTTTAAGCAATAATATGAATAACATGGAGAAATCCATTCCTGAGCTACATGCGATGCTTAAGACAGCTGACCAAAGCATCATGAAAAGGCCTATTCATATTCTTATGGTTAATAAAGGAAATGGGAAGAAAAATAAAGGCAACGGTAAGGCTAAGGCAAAAGTTGCCGATAAGCCTAAGGCACAAGCTAAATACAAACCCAAGGCAAAAGCTCTAAAGGAGGAATTTTGCTTTCATTGCAATGAACCTGGTCATTGGAAGAAGAATTGCAATCTCTACTTGAAGGAATTAAAGAAGAAGAAGAGTAGTGAAACTATATCTTCAGCTATTTATGTTATAGAAATTAATTTATCTACTTCTACTTCCTGGGTATTAGATAATGGATGTGGTTCTCACATTTGTACAGGACTCAAAAAGAGTAGGCAATTGAAAAAGGGTGAAGTGGACCTATGAGTTAGAAATGGAGCAAGAGTTGTTGCTTTAGCCGTAGGGACTTATGAGTTGACTTTGCCCAATAGGCTTTTGTTAGTTTTGAACAATTACTTTTATTTTCCTACTTAAAGTAGGAATATTATTCCAGTTTCTTGTTTGGATGATGAAGGTTTTTCTTTTCTTATTAAGAATAAGAAATGTTTTATTTATTATGATGATATGCTTTATTGTATTGCTGATTCATATACTGGCCTTTACATCCTAAATCTAGAAAAATCTAACAATTAGAATATATATAACATAACTACAAAGAAATCCAAACCCAATAATTTGAATAAAACATACTTATGGCATTATCGTATTGGTCATATAAATGAGAAATGTATAAGAAAACTCCATCAAGATGGACTTTTGGAATCATTTGATTTTAAATCAATTGAAAATTGTGAATCTTGTTTATTAGGCAAGATGACAAAAGATCCGTTCACTGGATATAGTGAAAGGGCCATTGATTTTTTTGGCCATATACATGCTGATGTATCTGGCCCATTAAGTATAAATGCCAAGGGAGGATTTCAATACTTCATTACTTTTACTGATGATTTCAATAGATATGGCTATGCCTATCTAATGAAACATAAACATGAATCGTCTGAAATGTTCAGAACTTTCAAAATGAAGTTCAAAATCAACTTGGTAAAACTATTAAAGCACTTCGATCCGATCAGGGTGGTGAATACTTGAGGGGAGTTTGATGATCATTTAAGAAATTGTTGAATTATTTCACAATTAACTCCACCAGCGATGCCACAATGGAATGGTTTTTCTAAAAGAAGGAATCAAACTTTATTAGTATGGTTCGATCAATGATGAGTCAAACATATCTTCCTTTATCCTTTTGGGCCTATGCATTAGAAACAGCTGCATTCACTCTGAACTGAGTTCCATCTAAAGTGGTTAAAAAGATGCCATATGAGATATGGACTCGAAAAACTCCTAGTTTGTCTTTTCTAAAGATTTAGGGTTGTGAGGCTTATGTCAAATGACAAGTCTTGGATAAATTAGCACCTAAATTTGATAAATGTCTTTTTATGGGATATCCTAAAGAAACTAAAGGATATTACTTTTACACTCTCTTTAAGAATAATGTGTTTGTTGCTCGAAATGGTGTCTTTCTAGAAAAGGAATTTATTTCTAAAAGAACCAATGGGAGTAAAATATAACTTGAAGAAGTTCAAACACCACAAGATAGCATTGGACTATCGATGGAAACTCAACAAGTTTCACAAACAGTTGTGGAACCTATGCAAATTACACAAGAACTACGCATATCTAATAGGACATGACATCAACCTGAGAGATATTGATTTCTCATAACAGATAGTCGTGAAGTAATGGTCATGGATCAAGATAAGCCTACTTCTTATCAAGATGCTATGTTAAGTCCAAATTTTGAGAAATGGCTAGAGGCCATGAAATCTGAAATGCAATCCATGTATGACAATCAAGTTTGAAACTTGATTGATCCACCTGAAGGAATTAAAACCATTAGGTTCGAATGGGTTTTCGAGAAGAAAACTGACATGGATGGGAAAGTACACACCTTTAAAGAAAAACTTGTTGCATTACATGTTTGGTTGTGCCTATTATTGTTGCCCTCAGATACATATAGATAAGAATGCATGCATAAGCATGATCATATGATTCACCAATCAAAGGAAACTCGTGATATGTACAAGGACTTATGCCAAGGCTAAAAGCATAGATGCACGAAAAAAGAGAAGGCTATTAGAGATAAAAATCGTAACTGGCTCTCTAAGAAAAAGTTAGGCCAAAGATAGGGTGAAAACCTAAAAATAGACAGTTTGTCTTACAAAAAGAAGACAAACAAAAGTTGTCAGACTAGGTTGGGGCCATTCCAGGCAAAAATAAGGCACAAGATTATGTGAAAATCTTTAAATAGTAAGTATTTCCCACTAAGAAAAGCTAATGTAAAAATCCACAAAGGGTACTACCTTCAAATAATGACTACAGGCATTTGGAGAAATAAGGTATTGTTAATTGGGAAAACATTTAAGATAGCATCCCGAGGGCAAAAGGTACATTAATCCTTTAAGCAGGGGGTATGATCGATCCCGTATGAGATGGAAAATACAAAATTACACACATTGCAACCAATCAAGAAGCCCCAAGACATGGATCAAAGGTTGAGCTAGTACTCTCCCAGACTCCTCCAGGGGGCATTAAGTGGAACAAAAATGTAAAAATCACACAAAGTGAAAAAACCTTCAATGGAATGCCTACGAGAAAACATCGGTCGAGCCGTGTCCTCAACAGGCCCATAAACTACTTAAAGTGTGGTCTGTACATTCACATACATCATCATGTCTACATCACATACAACCTACATATAATTACACATAATTGATGTACACAGTTTCACACACGCACATAATATTTTGTATAGGAAAGAAGAGAAGCACATCCCTAAAAACGACACCAAATGTCACTCTAGGTAGAGTTGATGAAAGCAAGCAATGAAATACAATCATTCAACATTAGTTGATGAGAAACAAGCTATGAAATACAATCATTCAAAATTAGTTGATGAGAAACAAGCTATGAAATACAATCATTCGACATAAGTTGTGAGAAATAAGCTATGAAGTACACTCATTATGAACTCGACATGGGTGAATGGGAAGTACACTCATTGTGAACTTAACATATCTTTGTTGCTAAGTCTTGAATGGTGACCACATAAGAAGAATCCTATAGCAACATCACAGGCATCCTTAACAAGCCATTGGTTCCCAACACCAAGCTAAAGTCTAAAATTACCTTACGATTGAAACCCAAACCTCCCTACAGTTAAAATCTAAAAAACCCAAAACTACTTATGGTTGAAATTTAAGCCTACCTATGGTTAAAATCCAACTTACCCATAGTTGAAATCCCAACTCCCTACGGTTTAAAAGAACACTTTCTCACGGGTCACCAAAAGAAAACTTTCTCACGGGTCACCAAAAGAAAACTTTCTCATGGGTCACCAAAAGAAGACTTTCTCACAGGTCACTAAAAGAAGACTTTCTCATAGGTTGCCAAAAAAAGACTTTTTCACAAGTTACAAAAAGAAGACTTTCTCAAGGGTTGCCAAAAGAAGACTTTCCCATAGGTCGCTAAAGAAGACTTTCTCGCGGGTCACTAAAGTAGACTTTCCCACGAATTGCCAAAAGAAGACTTTATCACGAGTTGCAAACCAACCAAAATAAGACTTTCTCACGAGTCACAAACCAAGCAATAATTAAAAGGCCTTGTTACTTAGGCATTAGTGCACTAAACTCCATAAAATTAAGGGCAACTATAGACACCAGGTCCTGAGGCAGCCCAAATTAAAATTATCTGATGATGAGAAAATGTTCATATTTTAAAAGGAAAGCACAAGCTCCGAGCTTTATCTGTGATTTTCACAAGTTTTCCAAATATTTTTGTGAGTTTTAATCTTTCATTCATAGGGCATAAGAAAAGAGTTTTAAAAATATTGGTTTTTGGCCTTTTTTAATGATAGACAACCATCTATCAATAGCAGACACTCGCCTGTTGCTATCTTTTACCTAGCCATCTCCTGGAAGATGGCTTTGTTTTAGCTATCTATGGGGTTTCTTCCAACAATCTGCACATTTTCAACAACATTTAATACTAGATCAAATTTGAGTTTCAAAACTAGTAGATTTGAGGGGATTTCAAAGTAAATTTAAAGGGATTTCCACTTTTGAAATAATTTTAAAATATCCTTTGATTTAAATACCAAAAAAATCATAGATTTGAAAAGATGGGAAAAAAGAGAAAAAACACTTTTGACAAAGGCTACAGCTCTTGATATAGAAAATTAATTCCTGCTCCCAATAATACATAGACTCTTCCTCACATACTTTTTTCTCACACACAAACACAAAAACTCATTTAAGTTTTGTAAAACATGAAGATTATTGGATTGGAGCTTGGACAATGCTTTCAGAGTTACAAAATAAAAACTCTTAAGGTAATATTCTGGATTGCTTTTATTACCTTTCTCTCTCTAGATTTATACCTTAAGCATGTTTTTGTTTTGATTCTTTATAATTATGCCATGATCTATACTTTACTTAATTCATTGCTTTTGCTTTTATATGTTTCGTAATGCCATGAATATGTAAATAAATAATAAAGCATGTAGAATGTCATGTTTTAGATATTTTATCCTCTATTAATGCATGATAATTTATTAGTTTAGATTTTATTTTAACATGTTTATTCACTATATTAATTTGTGTCAACATGTTTTGATGTTTTAGATTAGTTCTATCATGTTTTATGATTGTATAATATGTATGTTTAGGTTAGAGTATTATTCTACTATTTCTCTGCATTTTCCCTTCCTGTTCTGTTCATCGCGTGAAAAATGGCAAGAAGGCTTCACTAATGGCCATCTGTTATAGTGACAGATCAGACTAGCGGAGTCTTCTTTTTGTCCTATCACCTCTGTCCTTTTGGCCATCAGTCATGCTTCTGAGTAGTCTGTGGCCACTGTTTGCCCCCTTTTATGTTATTTCATGTTTAATATTCATACTTAGTTTATTTACATGCCTAACTAAGTGTTTAAATGTTATTTTAATTTTTATTTCATAGATTTTAACATTCTGTATTTTTCTCATTTTAGTCTAAAATTATTTTATTTTACCTTTTAATTTTTGTTAATATTTTTTTTATCATAATACTAACAAATTGGTTTCTTTGTGTTTGCGAGCAACTAACTTTGTTTGCATGGATCCTTTTGGGGAAGTTAGAGGCTGAGACACCTTGAAGGATATATGTGAATGGACTTTTCTTTATTTATTATTTACTTTCTTTTATTTATTTTATTAATTATTTGAATGTATTATTATTTTAGTGGATGTAATAGTTTAGTAATAAAATAATTTTTGCACGTTAATATAAAATTTTACTTGAAACCATTTTTACTCATTAATTGGATTTTTTTTAATAAAGTGAGCCAACGCTCAAACTTTCAACCCAGCATCACATAACAAATAAAAAGAGATTTTTCTTTTATAAATATGCATTAGAGAACCAATATTTATAATCCAATTAACTCCTCATTTTATGTATGGTGATTTATTTATTTCTTTATACTCTTTGAACAATTTACTTGTGTAATGGCTTGTTTCTTTTATTTCTTTTATTTATTGTTTCCCTACATGCCCGAGTGTTTACTTGTTTATGCAATATATCATATGAGAAGGGAGGTAGTGTACAAATAATAAAAATCTAATTATAAGCAACATCTAACCAAGGTACAAGTAAAAGTGATGTCCCAAACACCAATCTCTATTTGCGCATCAAAAGGTTAAAAATCATTTTTCAACATTTTGTTAGGTGGTGACTCTATGATACCTGCCTCTTAAGCCTACTTAGATGCCTTCATGGGTTAACCATCAATAATAAAATTGGGCCTAACTCTTTTTTTATTATAAAGTGGCTAATTAGTGAGTATTGTGAGCGTCATCCAGTCTTAGACCCTAAAAGCAGGCCTCCAAGAACAAAACACAAAATCAAGTGGGGTTTCTACATGCATCACAATATATAAAAAAGAAATTATGGAAAGCAATCATATGAGGGAAAAGACAAAGGAAAACAATGGGATTAGGGTTATATATAAATATATATTTATATATAGATATATGTATTTGCATACATGTATATATATACAAATATATAATATGTATGCATGTATAGAGAATAGATATCATAAATAATTCATCTATACATTGCCTTATCTCTATCTTTGTAATTGATAAATATTAGTTTTTTGGTTCAATTTTATTCCAAAATAATTTGGTTTAGTTCAATAGGGTTTTTATTCTGGTTCTAGATAAAATATCCATATTTGTTTTAAATAAAGTCAACGATACAATTCAATTAAATTTTAGTCAAAAAGTCAATTGTACAATTTGGTTTTGGATCTTTTTCTTCAACACTTCGGTTCGAGAGCACCCACTTCATTTCTATACAAGGTATGGTCATAAAAAAGGTTTACCATGCCTAAACCAAGTTTTCTAAAAGCAGTAACTAGAGTAAAAACCAAACTATGAGTCTCCATCCATGCTTAGCGTAGTAAATCATGAATATACTCAAGCCCAAGACAAAAAAAAAACTAAATTTTTGCCATAAAGCATTAATCCCTAAAAAATAAGAAAGTTTTCCAAGATCACTATTTACAAAATGTTTTTCCAAATATCTAACCAAAGAAGAAACCAACGATGAAGAAAAACCTAATACCTAAATATCATCCATAAAAATTAAACAAAATAATTAGTGACCAGTAGGACATGTATTATAGTAAAAAGATGAGTTGGTTTTTGAACCTTTAAAATCAAAAAAGATGAAAGCATTAGTGAGGCATTTATTCCATTGGCGAGGAGCCTATTTCAAAACATAAATTGACCAATGAAGTTGGCATAAATAATTATGGTGAGAAGCATCAATAAAATGGTTGCTGCATAAAAGTAGGCCAATATAATTTCCCATAGGGCAATGTATTAAAAATTTCCAATTGAGTGATGGACCAGCCTTGAGAAATCACAATAGAGAGTGATAGATGAATAGTAGCTAATTTCACAACAAGACTAAAAGTCTCAAAAAAATCAATGCTAGGTTGTTGATAAAAGCCTATGGCAACTAAACATGCTTTGTATTGTTCTATTAACCCACCAAGTTTTCTTTTTATTTTAAATATTCATTTATCACGCACTAATCTCATTATATCACCGAATTTTCATCCTAGCTTGGACAAATAAGTTTGGTAGGCCTTTATGTACATTGATCAATCTTTAGAGTTCTACAGCATTCTCTAGAATGTTTCACACATTTCTTTACATGTAAATATCTAGATATTTTCTTAGAGAATTATAGACAAATAATGTAGACCATAAGATCAAATCAATCCTTACTATCCATTGAGGAGGTAGAGGACTATAAATAAGTGTAGTCTTCATTTATTGTGCACACTAAAGTTGAGTAATACAAAGCATTCTACCAAACTCTTATGTGTTATATTATTCTCTTACTTAGCTTACTTATCTTTCTCAAGCCTAAGTCAAGCACTTGTGGGAAAGACTTACTAGCATTATTTGAAGGGTTTGCATAAATTTTGCTAGCACTGCATGAAACTAAAATTTATGTGAAAGTTAGCCCATGAAAGATGGTATTAGAGCTTAGTTAGGTGAAATGTGCACAAGATAACGTCAAATGTGATTGATGTTTCCATAAGCAATAACCAACAAATACCAATAAGGGCAAAGAGAACTTAAGGGATCTAATCATAACAGTGGATGTCTACCACCATAATCAACCTAGGGGATAAAGTTGAGGACATGGACCAATGCATCGAAGGGTTAGAATCTAAGGGAGATGAACCCTGTGTAGAGATGTAAGGTGCCTTAAATGTGGTGATTGACAATTTCTCCAATAAAGTAAAGTCCTTTAAAGCCATATTGCTAGCTAAAGATGTCGAGCTTACTTTTTACAAATCTAAACTTGAAGCACTTAAGCTTGCTCATAATATGCTATATGAAGGAGCTCAAGGCTAAAGTTATGTATGGCTGTTGTAGCCAATGGGGGAGCAATTCAAGTGGCACCCACCCTAAAGGTGAATGTACCAAAGCCTCCTATGTATAATAGGGTGAGGAATGCAAGGGAAATTGATAACTTCATTTTGGGAATTAAAGCTTATTTTAATGCAATGGGCTTCATAGAGGATGCATAAAAGGTAGATAATACTTCTCTCTTCCATAATGATATTGCCTCCGTATGATGGCAACGTAGGTGTGATAATGTCAAGAGAGAGGCAAGCATTATGGACACATAAAATGCCCTCCCCAACCCCCAAAGATGCTAAGAACAAAGCTAGGGCTAAACTTTAATGCCTTTACCATAAAGAGGGCCAAATTCGTGAGTATGTGACGAAATTTTTCGAATTGCTCTTGAAGATTCCAACCATGGGGGAACAAGATACACCTTTTACTTCCTTGATGGCCTAAGCAATATGGCTAAGCTTGAATTGAAGAGAAGAGGCGCGCAAGACATTATTACCGCGATGGCCACCACTGAATTATTGATAAAGTTCAAGAAGGAGCACTCGAAAGGGCAAGGCAAAAAGCCCCATAATAGTGGTAAAGATAGGGGAGAGAGGGACAAATCTCCTAAGAAAGATAGGCCTCCAAAAGATAAGTGTAAGTGAAAGAAGGATGAGAAGGGAGATACCTACAAGTCTCCCCATCGATGGCATAACACAAGGCACCAACATTAAAATTTGCTAATGGAAAGGTAAGGTCAACATCACTATTACTCCCATTAATAATACGAAGTTTTATTTAGGAATAGATTTCTTAGACATGGTGAAGGCATTGTTGGTCCAGTACACCCACACCATGTTCATTATAGAGAACAGTTAACATTGTGTTGTGCCTGTTAAAAGAGAAATTGATAAAAGGAAAATGTTATCCACCCTCCAACTTTCTAAAGGCATAAAGACGAAGGAGCCAACCTATTTGGATAATCTTAGGTTAGATGAAGGGCTCATAGATGGTGGCAACAAAACACAAAAAGTGATTCAAGATGTGTTTGAAGAGTTTAAAGATGGTTATGACAAGCGCCAAACCTCATAGGCATTCGGTTTGCTCTTGAAAGCCCATTTTTAGGGCTTGAGGCCGGAAAAAGGTTCATTTAACTCGAGAAAGCTAGCAACTTCACAATAAATAGAATTGTATTCCCATCTATTGTTGACAACTAACCTACGAGAGTGTATATTGAGCACCACAAGGTAGGTATCATGAAATCACCACCCAATAAAAGATTAGGATAGTGAGTTCTAAGCTTATAAGGCTAAAAATAGAGATAGTTTAGGACCTCACTCTTATTAATACATTTGGTTAGTACTATATAAATGAGTTTTAATGATTAACTTATTTTACCTCTTTTCTCACACAAGTTATCGTGCAAGAAAAGTAAGACGCACTTAAGCATGTCAAAAAGCCATAATGCATTAATATTGAAAGATGTAAAAGCATAGTATGAAAAGAATTAAAGGATATAAGAATCAATGCAAATATAAAATCATATATAAATCGAAAAATTAATTTAGAATGTCCATTTTAATGAAAACGTTGATCCTCGCATACATATTAGAAAACAGAGTTTGCGGTGTATTTTGGATAAAAATGAGGGAATCAATCCCATGAGACTTTTAAAAAGGAATCGTGTATATAATTTTAAGGTAAAAAAATCATTTGTATTTATAAGAACGATCCTTAATTTTGCATGTTATTTTGTTGATAAAAATCAAAAAATTCCTTTTTATTATAGAAAAATTCTACTCAAACTTATATAAAATAGTTTAGTGAGTGTTTTTAGGTTAACACACTCGAAGAATAATTTATTTGCAACAAATAAAGAAAGGAATGAAAGAATAATAATACAAGAAAAATGACATAAATAAATTATGCTATTTATTGAATTGAGAACATTGGTTCCCTCGTGTATATTTATAAAAACCTTTTTGTATATTTTTGAGGTAAAAGAGTGGATATTGGTCCAAATTTATTAGAAAAAACTTGATTAATTAATTAGAAATAGTTTTATTGTTGTTTTTTATTTAAGCGCGTAAAAACCTTTATTATTACATGCTTTGTAGGAAATAAATAAAAATAAAGAGATAATTATATACAAGCCCAAATAAAAAATAATTGAGAAAATAAAATAAATCCTAAGCTAATCTGCTCCACCTTATCCTCTAATAACCTGACTTAGAATGCATAATATGTATTTAAATATGGCAAAAAAATATTAATTAATAAATAAATTAAGTCAAATAATAAATGGTAAATAATTAATTAAACCAAACAATTTAATCAAGTAATTAATCTCAAATATACAGAATGCATGATGCATCTGGAATTCATGCAACATGTATTAACAACATATGCTAAAGCAATAAATAGATACAATAATTAAGGAAATACATGATAAAAAAGGAAAAAGTTCATTAAAAACACCTAGCATATTTAATGTAAATAAGAAAATAATAATAATGATGATGATGATGATACCAATATGCATATTACACAAATAGATAAATAGAAAATAAGATTAAAATATAATTTACATGACTATAATCAATTAAATAAATAAGATATAAATAAATGCATAAATATGTAAATAGAAAAGTAAGTACTCAATGTATAATAAACTATATTTCATAAAATAACATAGATTAAAATAAATTAAAGTAAAAATTATCAATAATAATAAAAATATAGCAATTAAATTAAGGGGAATTAAATATATGAATGAATATATAAATAAAAATAAACAAGTAATAGCAAATATTAATTAATAGGTTAATTAGGTAAAAGAACTAACACAAATAAACAAAATAAAAAGACAAAAAAATATTAACAATATAATATTAATAAATTAAATGATATTATATAAAAATATAATATTAATAACAATATTAAATTCAAAGTAAAATAAACAATATTACATAAAAAAGAAATATAATAGTCAATTAATAAATGAATAGTAAATAAATAAAATAATAAACTAATATTATTTAAAATATATATCATGCAAATTAAACAAACTAAGTGAAGAAATGTGGTGTTGACAAAGTAAAAGAGAATGGAATTAAGATGTAAAAAACCTAATTTGGGCCAAGCTACATTAGAAAAATAATAATAAAATAAAGGAAAAAAAAAAGGGAAAGCGAGGCATGAGTAGAGGGCGAGTGACGCACAAAAATGCACGAGAGAAGGAAGCATCCAGTGCTAGTGATGCACATAAGGGAGAGGAAGCATTTGGGAAGCTGAGTCATAAGACCGAGTCGCTGGCCAAAGCTATGACTTGGTCCAACTGAAGGCCGTGACTCAGCCCTGAAATGCTTTATAGCTACTAATAGGATGCCAAAAGCTATGGAAATCAACTAAAACTCAATTCAAGTCATTTTAATGCATAAAAAGGCAAAAAAAATCATTAAAACACATGAAAAACATTATTTAAATGAGAAAAAATCAAGATTAAAGTAAGAAATATAAAAAATCAAGATTTTGAAACCAATAAAAAAGATGATGAATAGTAAATTCAAATATGTATTATGTAATGACCCAAATTAGGCCCTAGTAGAATTCAAGGGCATCTTCAAGGTATCAATATCTAATTATTCTTAATTAGATGAATTATTGATAAGTGAGACTTTATGAATTTATAATTTTATGAGATTGAAGGTGAAAAAGTCAAATTACGTTGTGATATATATAAGTGTGCAATTAAGATTGAACTAAGCTTTATATTATGGTAATAGGAAATTGAAGTAAATTTCCTACATGCAGTAAATGGTAATTTTACTATTTAATTTGAGTTTAGGATGAATTAATGGAATTGAAAATAAGTTTTAGGGTAAATGTTGAAATTAAAGAAGTATATTAGATCAATGTGTAAAATGGACTTATGCTAGGGTAACTGGTTAAGAGAGTTTGGCATGTAAGGAATTAGTGGGATATTTGCCCACTATTGTCTAAATAAAAAGGGGTCTTCACGTGAGGAGAGGGCAGATTTTTGCCATTTTCTTCTTCATCTTCTCCTAAACCAATTGTGTTAAGATTTTGTTGATTAAGGTCTTATGAATTGATAAGAAATTGGACAAGTAAAGGAAGGAGCAAAGCCATTTTGATTAAGTAAGAAGAGTAGATTTTAATATAGGTATGGGATTTGAACTTTGAAAATAATTTACATATATGTGATATCTTTTAATTATAAGGCATGGAAATTATTTTGATCTTGCATGTATTTATAGTGATGAGGTAGATATTGAGAATGGCAGGTCATGCATATGTAGATCATCAAATGAAGTTTCATGTAGAGGAATTAAGATTTTAGGCATTAATGTGAAAGGGATGTCCACAATTTGGATTGATCTTCAGTGACTATTTTGATCAAAAGTTGAGTTTTTGAACTCCAAATTTGATGATTCTAGTTAGGTTAGAACCAGGATATATGTGCCTACAAATGTTATAGAAATATCCATAACGAAATGTTGCCTCTAAGGTTCTCAAAAATGCCCAAAACCGTAGCCTTTTTTCAGTTGGCGGGTCAATGGAGCAGTTCTTAGTGATTTGCCAATAACTTGAGTTAGAGAGATGATATTAAGATGATTTTAAATGTTATGGAAAATAGAAACATAGGGGAATATTTTTTATTAAGAGAACTTGGCCTAAAAATGATGTTTTATATTTTTAATATTGGTAACAAAATGTAATTTGAAATCTGCCCTTGTACATAATGTTCGTCATGGAACCCTTGTTTCACATAAAATTTACTAAAATTTCTCAAAATGGTAGTAAAGCTTATTTAGACCTTCTTGAATGTTTTATAGCATCCTTTTATATAAATTAACATAAGAGAGAGATAATTACATGAAGTATGTGATGATATCATATTGTAAAGCAATATGTATGATTAAATGATGAAGCATGTTTATGGGAATGACAAGATTAGGTATGTCAACAATATTTATTTATTTAAGAGAAAGCATGTGTATGATTAATATTATATAAGCATGTGTATTGCTTATTTGAGATAACATAAGTATATGGGAAAGTATAGACATGAATAAAGAATGATCATGCATGAATGAGATCAAATCTTGACATATGAGTGACATGTATGGGAATAGCTCTTATGAACCTATTTCACAAGCTTAGTGATGAAGTGTACAAGCATAATAAACATGCATGCTTATATATGTAAAATAGTTAAGCATATATATATATATATATATATATATATATTATACAAGAAGTTTATGCATAGTAAAGTGAACAAATGTGCATTTTGCATTAATAGTATCCCTAAAAGATAATACATAGAGCATTATGAAATAATGGCAGTAATTTCAGTATAATTTGAGTTAGAAAACTTAAATTGAGGTCATTATAATTTCTAAGGTTACATAACATATATTCCTACAAAATTGTAGAAGGAACCTAGCATTGAAATTGCCTTTAAGACATCCAAATATTTAACTAAATTTCCTGTAAGCTGTTAATTTCGGTTCTGGAATAGGGTGAAGTAAAAAAGATGTATCTTTGTGTATATTTGTCATAATTATATGAAGTTTATTTATATGAAAAATAGACTCTGAAATATACATTTCATATGAAGGAAGTATGAATTAAAAATGTATGCAAGCATGTCAAATGTTGACTTGAAATTCGTAGGGATTGGATGTACTATTAGGGAACATATCTTAGTAAATTGGGCATAACTATTGGTAGAGTTGTTAAATTTCTACAAAGTAAAATTCTAGTAAGACTAAAGTCATGGAATTATAATTTTGATGAAGAAATGTTGGTCTAATTCCTTCTTCATTTTATTCTAAAAATCTTTATAAGTGGTAACAAACACTATTTTGGTTCTATGAATAGCTTATACTCTTTCTCAAATATCTTGAGCTATAGACAAGATATTAAGGTGAATTTTGATGATTTATAAACTATACACATAGGACAATAAAATTGTAGAAGATAATGTAGCCTAAAAATGATGTTTTCAAAATCATAAGTGGCTCACAAATTGGGTCCAGAATGCTGCCCAATGCAGAATTTTAATGTATCTTACATTATGCCTTTTATATTGTTAAGTTAAATTTGTGTCTATGTAAATACACAATGAATTGGATATGGCATGTGATATGACTATTAATAAAGGGTTATATATATATATAGGTAAAGATTATTGATAAAGATATCTAATACATATATATATGTGAAAAAACTTTTATACATGATTGTTATATGTAAGATAAATTTTGTGTATGTAATCCTATGATGAGTAAGTGTATATTTTAACATGTACCTACACTTTGAAATAAGAAATACAATAGTATGATCATGTTCACATGTAATGTCTTATGGATCACATGTTAAAGTATCTATTATGATGATATATGCACAATTGTCAAAATATTGAAATGTTAAATGGCAAATTGGTTACATGTATTTATATAAACTAGGGATTTTGGATCTTTTTACATGATCGCATACCTAAGTTGTGCTGTATTGGAAAGTTCTAAGAACAAGGCATGACTTATGTTGAACACTTGAACAGGTATGATATATTACATGATTGTTAGGGTATGTTCAAGCTAAATATGATGCCTACTGATAACATGATCAAAAACTATGTGAAATATTATATGAATTTTGTATACATAGTTATGCTATAGTAATAATATATCTGTACTTTGGTTATACATGTGCCTATTGATTTAATCAAGTGCGAGCATGATATATTAAAACAGAATTAAATAAAGTATCGCCTGTAGTTAGAGTTTAATTGTGGATAGATAGGCGCCTATAGGGATATTGCAGCTGCCCGGTGCATGAGCTAATGGACACACATGGGAAATAATGGGATAAGGTTGTCCGATCGGACAAGATAAGGCACACCTTTCTGTAGTCCACTGACATAAGCATCTTTTCCATCCGCTATTTGCTTCGCATCACATCACCCCAGACCTACTTTGACACCTAAAGAGACCATTTAAGTGGTTCTCTATACCCCTTGTAAGGCCCGGCATGTTCCCAAAGAGAAAATGCATGAATGGCATGTTGGGACATTGAAGGTATTATGTGGAATGGTAGCGATAATTTGGTAATTTGGCATTTTGGCATGTGCATACAAAATTTAAGGTTTAGAATGAGAAATTTATTGAAATGATTATTAATTTTGGGGCAGGACTTAAGAGTTAAATTAAATTAAAGGACTTAAATAGAAATTTTTCTTATAGCCATAAGTGGGCCAATAGAGGTGTGCCACTTATGTGGTTCTAAAATATGCAAAAGAGAAAAGTGATTTTGAAGAAAGAGTGGGTAGTCAGCCATTAAAGGCCATTCTCAGCAAGATTTTTCTTTAAGTTTTCTGCCATTCTCTCCATGCATACCTCACTTAACCTTGTTATTTGTTAGTTATGAATAGTAAGAGAGAGACATTAAGGGATTAAGGTGAGTTATTTTCTTCTTCACCCCTCTTCTTTTCTTTGATTTTTGTAAGTTAAATTGAGCTAGAGGAAAGGAATTTTATAAGTGTGCATGGTCTATTGCATAGGGAGCATTAAGTAAGAAGATAGTCAAGGAGGCTATTAAGGAGTAAGAGGACTTGATGAAACATTATAAGGTATGGGAATCTTCCAACCATTTATCTATTTGCATGTTAGGTTAGAATTACAGTAAATGTTATGAAAGTCATATGGGACTCTGTGAAGTTTGTAGGGGTCTAGACAAGCAGGTTTGACTCATTACTAATTGAGGAACTAACTTGGGTAGGTTGAGAAGTGTCTTAGCTAGGTCCCCTCCCTTATTACATCCTATGTATTTGTGTTTAAATAAATAATCAATGGCATTAAGGCTTTAATTAACTATCTATAACACTTTCATTGTTTATAAATGAATTAACAGATAACATTATATGATAATTTAAGCATAAATTTGTGTTAAAGTTTGTGAATGCGAAATTTGATTATAATTCATATTGGAAACTACACTTGATCATAAGCAAATAATAGGTACATGAATATTTCAATGCTTTTACCTTATGAATATATCCTATTACCATTTTAGCATGATTATGAGAATGTATTTCATGATAAGTTATGAGTTTATAAATCTGTGTACATACCCATGCATTTATGCACCTTACAAGCATAATGAATAACCTATATAAAAAGTAAAACAATGCTTGCATATAGTACTTGGTAATGGATAGATAGGCATGCCTATGAGGGTAATTGTAGCTGCTAGTGTTCTAACCCCGTTGGGTCTAAAGTTTGTCCTCGTTTGGGACCATGGTCTTGATTTCGTTTGGGTCTATAGATTTGATACCTTCGGGTATCCCGGTGATTAATACCTTTGGGTATCCATTGCAACCATTAACCATGCCCATAGAATGTAAGCAGGCATTTATACTATTAGTAATGGACAAGTGAAGAACATATAATATAACCAAATGCTTGATCATGGTAAAAGGACTTAACTATTATTTATTTTAAGTAAGCACTTTTACATGTAATTTTTCAACTACATAACAACAAGCATACCTCTTGCTATTTAGAGTTTGCATTTATCAATATTCTTGTTGTTATTATTTTCAATTACTATAGCTATCTTTTATTAAGAGGTAGGTATCAGTATATTTATTGCTTGCTCGTTTGTGTAGTAACCACTGTGAGTGGTTGTTTTACATTGATATTTTCTCCCCATTAAACTTTATGGGTTAGCATAGGTATTTTATCCATATAGGTACGTTTTCTCGAGCCACTCAAGGACAGAGCTTGTTTGTTAAAGGTCAACACAAGGATAAGAGTTAGAGAGCCTTCAAAGTACATTTTCTTTTGTTAATTGTGTTTAGTATTGTAGACATACATATATTTTATAAAAAAGCCTGAATAATAATAATTACCTTTACTTTATGCTAAGTAATATTATTTAGTATGTATATAAAGATTTAACTAAAGTGTATATAAATATTGTATTGATGATAAAATCACTGAGTGTAGAGGAACTACATCGATCTGAGTGTGAGCATGATATGTGTAGATGTTAATGCATGAATGCTTATGATGGATTGGATAGTTATATTTGTAGCTTCCCTATAGAGAGGCCTTTACACTTTTTATAAATACCAGGTCATCTCACACTTAATCACACATTACACTCCTTAGATTCTCTCTCTCTAAGTCTTTTACTGACTTAATCATTAGAGTGTAAATGCTCAGTCTAATCGAGCTAGCCCTTTTGTAGATTTTAAATATTTTTCAACCCGATCGAATCCTACTGCCATCCTCATTTTGAAAACACATCATCTCAACCACCATAATGGCATCTCCTCTTATAAAACCTCTAGATTTATCATTTGATGCTTTCGTTAAGACCCTATGGTAAGGTCAAAATGCTTAATCTAATAAAAGTAGATCCAGACCTATTAACAAATGGGACAAACCTCAAGGATCCCCACCAATAAAAATGAGTAACTCACGATGCCTAAACAAAGGACCCCGTGGAAAGACTCCAAACAAGAGCTGTAATAGCCTCAGAAAGGAGTAGTAATTCTTAGAAAAGAACAAAACTGAAGAAAGACGAAATATCCCTTACCAAAAACAAAGGAGGATGAAACATTCTTCTCCAAATTGTAAAAAAAAAAAATTGCTCATAAGGAGATGTAACATCCCTGCAAAGATTGAGGACTCTTTGCACACTGGCTCATGAGCCTCCCTGTACTCTTTTACTCGAAGGGCATTGAAGAAGGCCATAAAAGCTACCTCTGATGTGAGTTAATTGATTGTGAATGTTTTTATGAAGTAAATATCTAATTTTAATTAAGTTTTCATGTGAAACATGGTGTCTCTATGTGTTTTTATTGTAAGTGCGTGTAGGGAGTAAATAAGCTACAACAAATGGAGAAAAAGACAGAAAAACAAGCAAATGAAGAAGATCTGTCGTGGGCGCAGTGGAGTCATGAGCACGACAAAGCAAGGAAGAAGAGAGAAAAAGTAAAACCAAAATAAAGTCAACATTTAAAGCTCCGTGTCCTGTTGCGAGCGCGATAGGTGTCGCGGGCGCGACAGAGAGAGACGTTAGGTAGTTATTTTTTAAAAGGTAGTTCGAAGGGACATGATTCTTCACCAAATGATGTGTACTTATAGTGGGGTACTTGAAGAATTATGTTGCTTTGGAAGGGTGCTTGAAGGGTCATAATGCTTGACAAGGAAGTTATAAATATAAATAGTGGTTATGCAATTCAAATTTCAAATCAAATTTTAAATAGGCATGGCTTTTCATCAAGGGTTTTGTACCTCTAGAAGGATGTTTGAAGAGATGCAATATTTCACAATGAGTCTATAAATGCAATGAAGATAAGAGAGGAAAGAAGAGAGTTAGGAAATAATTCTTGATGATAGATGAGAGATAGAGAGTGATTAATTTCATCTTTTGAAAGGAAGTCAAAGATCAAAGAAGAAGAAGAAGAAATCTCTAATGAGTAAAGGATTGAGAGATTGTCTTTTTACTTATGTTTCAATTGATTCTTCTCTTCTTTGTAATTATTTAAATGGTGTTTTGTTGGAAACTTGAATGATATGTTAATGATTTGTTTATTCTTATTATTACAAGTAATCTTTAGTGCAGAATTTCTTAATAGTATCATTTGCATTTAAGTAATTGAATGATCATTATAAGAAAGAGTACAGATCGAGAGATTGATCCTTATTTACATCTATTAGGAATTCATTATCGAAACATCACTAGAGAGATCAAGATGTTAAGATAGTTGCTATAGGTTGGTGTTTATTCTTAAAATTTGTAAGTATGACAGTCTATATCATTAATGAGAGTTACGGGTTAGAAGTTATATTTACATGTTTTAGGCATTCTATTTTAATTTGAGAGAATGATTTAGAGCCTTATTCTAACTTGGCTTGCATTTTAAAGGTTTCCTTTCAATCAAAAGAATAATATCAAGTTTCATTTCGTTAATTTTTACATCATTATTTGTATTTGTCTTCTTTGACCATCATTAACTTAGGATTAATTAATAGTTTAGTATAACAATATTTGTTTAATTTAACAATAAAATTAATGATTTATTGTAAACAAGATTAAAATCAAGTAGTAGTGTGCACTACAAAAAAATACAGAATAGCGATGAAAATTAGCGAGGATAATAAAATTTGTTGCTAAATGGTACATTTAGCAACAACATTGTGATGAAAAATGATTTTTGTCGCAAATATTGTTAGGGGGCTAGTGGGAAAACAAATTTTGCAACTATTTAGCGATAAATATTTTTGTTGTAGCTAATTTTGGGCGCCAAAATTTTGGCGCAAAAAATAGAGATGACTTTGCGAGCATAAACCCCCCGCTAAAATTTAATTCATGGCTAGAATGATATATGAATCATTTAGCGAGGACATAATCCTCACTAATTTTGTAAGAAACAAATCCTTGCTAAATTAGCGAGAAAAAATCTCTCGCTAATGGTTAAATGGTTTGGCATTTAGAACATGAATCGTTTAGCGAGAAACAAATCCTCGCTAAATTAGCGAGGAAAAATCTCTCACTAACGGTTAAATGGTTTGGCATTTAGAACATGAATCGTTTAGCGAGGACTTAATCCTCGCTAAATTAGCGAGGAAAAATTTCTCGCTAATGGTTAAATAGTTTGGCATTTAGGACATGAAACGTTTAGCGAGGAATTAATCCTCGCTAAATTAGCGAGAAAAAATCTCTCGCTAAATTAGCGAGGAATTTGGTTAAATGGTTTGACATTTAGAACATTAACCGTTTAGCGAGGACTTAATCCTCGCTAAATTAGCGAGAATAAATTCCTCGCTAACGGTTAAATGGTTTGATAATTAGAACATTAACCGTTTAGCAAGGACTTAATCCTCGCTAATTTTACGAGAAACAAATCCTCGCTAACGGTTAAATGGTTTGATATTTAGAACATTAATCGTTTAGCAAGGACTTAATCCTCGCTAATTTTGCGAGAAACAAATCCTCGCTAAATTAGCAAGGATAAATTCCTCGCTAACGGTTAAATGTTTGAAATTTAGAACATGAACCATTTAGCAAGGACTTAATCCTCGCTAATTTTGCGAGAAAAAAATCATCACTAAATTAGCGAGGACAAATCCTTCGCTAACGGTTAAATGGTTTGACATTTGCTATATGAACCATTTGATATAAATTAGATAATTATGTTTTAACTATTTTTATACAATTTTAATTTTTAATATTTAAATTTTAATTATATTTAATTTTGTAAATTTAATTTTTTTAGCAAAAATTAAATAAACTAAATTATTATTAATTAAATTAACTAAATTAAATTATTTTGTTATATTTAATAATATTAATTATTAATAATTATAAAATAAAAATTTATATTATTAGGAAACTAGTTTTCGAAAAATAGCTAGGAAAAAGTTCTCGCAAGATTTGCAAGAGGTATTTCCTAGCTGATTTCCTTAAAATTTTGAGCGGGACAAAACTAGTGTTAGCGGGAGTTTTCGCACGTTCGCTCTCTTCTCTTTAGGCCTACAAACAAAACCCTAATATGTTCTCTACTTTCTCGTTCGTTCTCCTCTATCTCTTTCTCCTGCCTCTCACTCTTTCTCGCTCTTTCGCCTCATTCCATAAATCAAAAATCACAAAGTTGCTTTGGCCGGTGAAGGTATTGCATCGGTAATTCCCGATTCTGCCCTCTCGTTCCAAGATTTTTCCTTTGCTGAGCTCAGGTAATTCCTTTTGTATCGTTGAAGCCAGGTAAGCAAAATTAATTCTTGGCCGCGCATCTCGCAAACTCACTGCCAGTGCTGCCACCTGCCTCTCTCTCTCACACTATCAGTCAACCTTACTCGATCTCTATCTTCATTTCTTGCTTTCCCTTATTTGATCTCAGTCTATCTCAACCTCGCTCTCGTTTTATCTCGATCTCACTCTCTATATCCTAATCTCGCTCTCTTTCTATCTCTATTTCACTCTCCCTCACTCGGTTTTGTGCATTCAACGGATTGCTTTCCCTTGTTTGAGAATTGATTATCAGTTACTGATTCAATGGAGGGGTTCATTTTAAGTGAGTTTGGTTTTTTCGCTAATTGTGTGTATTTTATTATATATAAAATTTGATTGATAGCATTTCTTGAGTTTGTTCGGTTATCTGTATAAGATAATGAGTTTAATTTTAGAGGATGTCTGCTTAATTAAGATTAAAATTTAAGTTTAACCTCGATTGAAGTTGAAGTTCAGCATACTTTATGACTGGTATTGTTTTTGTGATGTGTTACATACTTTATGACTCTTTGTTTGTGATAGAGTTTTCTTTGATTTTCAAGAGCAGAATGATGCAACTTGGAGCTTCATTATATATTTGAAACCTCAGATAAAAATGTGTATGGTCTTTTAGACAAATCTATCATGCTTCTGATGGTGGAATCATTGCTTTGGATTGGCTGATGCATCATGAAGGTAAATTCAAAAATTTAAGCACTAATACATTGTTCTCTTTCTCTATGTGCCTTGATTGCTTTCTCTCATGCATGCAGAAATATTTTCATATGCATGTATAAGGTTTTATCTCTGACAATATGCATGTGCAATAGTGGTCTGCTGATAAATTTAGACAATTACTGTATTTAATATGCAATTGTGCTACATAAACATCTTGCACAATTATGGTAATTGTGGTACGAATAACGTCATTTGCTAATAATAATACTAATTTGCTAATAATATGGAGAGCAACGAATGACACTGATAATATAGAATTGAAAACCAAATGCTCTACACCATTTGCCAATAATAATACTAATTTATTCTTAGGTGCTTTAAATGCCTGCTGGATTCTGGTTTTATAGGTTTCTCTTGTTAAACCAGATTATTGCTTGCTTTTATGGATGAGAGTTGGATTATGTGTGTACATTAATATCTATGCATCTATGTAGTATTACAACTGTAATTGGCATCTTGATATGAATTATGCTACATAAACATCTTGTGCATGATGTACATATTCTTTTTATTTGTGTGCATAAACATCTTGTGCATGATGTACATATGCCTTTTTATCTATTTCCATGCAGTAAATATTGATGTAATATGAATTGCAGTATGTAAAGCATCTTGCCTTCAAGATGGCAGAAAGTGGGAGGAATACTGTTGTTTGCAATCATCGAGGACTGGGCGGTGTTTCAATTACTGTAAGTTTTATCTTTTAATTTGAAGAATTCAACATCATGAAATCTAAAACATATTATATAAGCTTTTCTTTTTCTCCTTGAAGATAATTAGCAATTATGAAGTTATTTTATTCTTGTATTTTGTTGAAAGATTATTTTATTCTTGACATGTTGATATTATAACTGCCCTGAGTAGTTGCCTTAACTGAATTATGCATTGTGTAAAAATGGAATATGTAAATTTAATTTAACATGTACAATGGAAATTGGATTTTTAAGCTTGGAATCTTTTGAGTTACAAGAGTGCTGACTAGGATTTAGACTCAAGTCTCATAACTCCAGGTCAAGACAAGTACCGTTAAACCACTACTCATTGGTTAAACTTCAAATTGTGATGCATTAAGAACAAGATCTACTAGAATTTGGTCATGGTGAAAGTATGTATAAAAATAAAATTAGTATGCATCAAAAGGTGAGTGTATAAAGCTGATAATAACTATGCATATTCATGATCCATCAAATAATTTGCGATTTCTTTAATTCTTCATACTGTAGAAAAATCTGGATTTTACACTTAAAGTGGTTGGTGGTGAGATATCAGCAATCCCCGGAGTTTCTGATGCTATTGAGGTTTGAGAATAAAACTTTGTTCCTTTGTTCTTTTACTGCATCTTAATGATAATTGCTTAAACAATCACTGATCTAAAAAAGGGACAAGTACTGTCAGAATTTTGGCAAGGGAAGACTCAAAATAAATAAGTAGAAATTCATAATTATGAGAGAAACTTTCATGAAGCTTAAGTGATCCTATTATTGATGACTACAAGATTGATTAAAACTACATGATCAATGCTTATGCTTATTCCCTGTAATGTAATGAGGCGTTACAACCACATTTTCCTGTTATTTTGTTCAGGAAATGATAGTGGATGCTATTGAAGATTCTATAACATAGCAAATCTTTGTTATCGGCTTGGTTCATGAATGGAAGTATAAATGAGTTCTAGGCTGTATAGTTTCTTAACATCTATTACGAACTGTAGGTTCATTTGGAGCTCTTGTTCTGTCTATTCGTCACGAAGAGCAGCTATAAAAATCCTTTTAATCCTGATTTTCAACTCACTACATTAGAGAGAACTATAAAGAGTGGTGCTGAAGAAGTAGATGAAACTCTTCTTCAAGAATCAAGCACAAAGAAGAAAGGTGTTATCGTTCGAGGAGTATTATCACTTAGTGTGATAGCTGCAGAAAATTTGCCAGCAGTATGCTTGATGGGAAAAGCTGATCCATATGTCATTCTTCAAATGAAGAAATCTGATATAAAAGTCAAGACCAGGGTATGATTTTAAATTCCCAATTATGGTGATCAGTTCTGTTTCTTCCTCTTTCTTTTACTTCATTTGTGCATTTTCTGTGGTACATTATGTTGTGAATGAGAACCTTAATCCTGTTTGGAATCAAACATTTGACTTTTTTGTGAAGGATGCTACATGATATATTGATTTTGGAAGTTTGGGATCATGACACCTTTGGAAAGGTAATGTTTTCTTGTCTACACCATTCATGTTGAATAGTTTATGGGTTAAAGTTAATTTTTTGCCATCAAATTTTTATACCGATTAGAAAATGCTAATAAATTGTTTGAGCAGTAAAAACGCTGATTATGCTGCATTATTTCTATGTGTGTTTCATTTGCATTGGATGAAGATTTGAACGAATCTATATCATAACCTTGTTCATACATACACAAAATAAATGCATTAACAAACGGAGGTAATAGGTGATCCAAATCTCACCCTACATTAACTCATATGTAAACATTTCAGTATTGCATGGTTAAATTAGGCATTGTTCAGCACTATTACTAAGTTAAAAATCACACTTTGATGGTATGCTACCTTCCTTATGATGTCCTGCTGATTGGCCTGAAGTTTATCTTTACTTATTGTTCTGAAAAGATTTTCCTTCTGCTTTTTATTTCTAGAAAGTGTAATTGTGTGGCTGATAGTTGACCTGGGGCCTGGGGATTCAATTTGTGTTGTTATGTATCTGGTACTTTCAGATACACAAAAGAATATTAGGTATCTATATTCATAAATTAGATGTTTTGAGGCAGAGGTATTGGAAACCTTTCTTATTGCGCAGATGTTGAATATATACATGCATGGTATATAGTTCTAAACCAATGCCTCATGGTTGAGGAAAAGTGCCCATTAGAATCTTTAAAGTATTTATGAATGGATTTTTTGTGAAGTTGCACAATGTAGAAATGTTTTTTTATATTTTTTTTGTATTTAATTATGAAAACATTGTGTTTTTCTAACCAGGTGGATTGACTTTTTTTTTTTATAAAAGGTTATGATTTTCCCTAACGTTTTGTTAAAGGAGCTTGTTTTCCATTAATATTTGTTTTGGATCTAATTTACACCCTAACATTTTGATATTGGATACTAAAATGTCCTTCCATATTCGCTTTGATTGATATTAAAAGTTTGGCAGCAATATTTTAGAGAAATTTCATAGTTTTCAGACTTAATTTAAAAGGAAAAATAAGTTTTGGGAAAGAAAGAAATTGAACTAGGATATAAACATAAAATTAAAAAATTAAAGGAACGTGAAGGACATTTTAGTGCTCAAGATCAAAATGTCAGGGGCTTCCTTTATCTTTTTGTTAAGTAATGGTTGTGTAATTCGTTGAACCTGTATGGATGTTTTGCACCATTCTTCTTATTCATTGCTCTTCTTTAAATTTTAAATTGCTCTAGTTTACATTTTAAAGTGCTCTAGTTAATTATCTATCTATTTGATCTCTTAATTCGTGAAATGCAGTTTCGGCATTTTGCAACCAAGGTTGGAAATCTTGAGCGCCCTTTTGTGAAATAATTTTTCCCTCAGTGGGTCTGCTCATGTGGTTGTCCAATTCTCAGGTATTGCTTCTATCAGACATACGTTATTTGTTTCTACATGTCTTGCATTTTTTTTAATGATTTGAAGAACTTTATTGGCCTCTATTTTTGAATTGCAGTTTTTTAATTCTACATCACGCTACTTAATATTTGCAGGCTCAACTTTAGTAGGAAGAGAAATTTTAAGTTTCTGATGACTAGTCTTTAATAGTTCCCATTTTGGTAGAGATTTGGTTGGCTGTGCTAAAAATTGCACAAAAATAATTGGACTTCATGGTTTGATTTGCTTTTGGAAGATTATCTTATGTCTTGGTACGAGTGCACGCTCTTTGTAACTTAGAAAATCACCTAAAAGAGGCATGCCTCATCTAAATATTCAACAAGCTAACAAATTTAAATGAAATTTTGATGATACTTGAGATTCTTATATTCAATCTATAAATATAGATACTCAATTTATTTGTTGAACTGAGTTTAATATAGAGTATAATATATTCATTATAAAAAAAATGGATTGAGAGAGAATATTTCAGCCTTGCTTTTGATATGCTTTATTTCTGATTTCTGTGGTTTTCAACCAAATTAATAAGATTGGTTTTTAAAGCAACCTTTTCTCCTTCTTTATTGGTCTATTTTGCAGTATCTTTGCTGGGATTCTGGTAAGACCCATGTATATCATTGCTATTTTTATCTTGACAAAAGTTATAGATTTAATGTGTGTATTTCTGCTGTCATTTCTAGTAATATACATGTATGCATTTGCACATCTATGTACAATAAACTTGTTCAAGTATTGTTTGTCAGAAATGAATCTCATCTATCGTCTGATTACTATCATTCTTTGGAATATAGGTTTTTCCTAATGTTATCAAAGACTATATGTGGGGATGTTGATTTATTTGGTATACAGATTGAAAAAATTAGTGGTCTATTTAGTCAAGTTATGCAAACACCGGATGGAGTTTTTCGTTATCTGCAATCAATCACTACACAACGATAGGAACTAAAAGCAACTGGTATTTTATGAGCTGTTTATGACTTTTAATTATTACTATTATATATGGATTTATTATTTTGGATATATTATTAGTAATGCTATACATTTGTAAATAAACAATTTATTCATTAATATATATATTTTTATATTAAATATTGAGTGAATATAAATTTATTATTTTTTTAGTTTATTATTTAAATAATAAAATTTTCACATTAAATTTAGAAAAAAAAAATTTCATATCAACATTTAGCAGGGATAAATTCAATTCTAAATTTAACAAGAACAATATTTGTTATAAAATGTATTCTAAAATTTAGCAAGGAATTTATCCAAGTTAAAATTTAGCGACAATTTTGTCCTTGCAAAAATTAGCGAGAATAAATCCCTTGCAAAACTTAGCGAGGAATAAATCCTCGCAAAACTTAGCGTGGACTAAATCTCACTAAAGTCCTCGCAAAACTTAGCGAGGATTATATCCTCGCAACAGTTAGTGAAAATTTTGCGAGGACTAAATCCTCGCTAAATTCAGCTAGGATGACTTTTGTTATAAAATTTTTGTCCTCGCTAAATTAATTTAGCGACGAAAAATCATTTAGCGAGGACTTTTTCCTCGCTATTTTGCACTTTTCTTGTAGTGGTGTGATAACCAATCTGATCCTCGTGGGAACGATATCTTAAGTACTATAATCAGTGAATCGTGCACTTGTTGATTTAACACTAACAAGTTTTTGGTGCCATTGTCGGGGCCATTGTTATGCTTGATTCAAAATTTTGGATTACAATACTTAATTAGAGTGTGTTTGTTTGTTTTGTTTTATAGATTTGATAGTTCGAGTTTATTTCAACTTTCATTTATTTGTGTTGTTTAATTTTATGTTCTTACTTAGTTTTATTGTTACTAATAAAGTGTGTGTTTGTTCAACAAGATTGTTTGTGATTTTGATAGTTATCATCATTGTTTTTTGTTGAAACTTTAAAATACTTTTCATAGTTTGCTCTCTGTCTCGAGTGCGATTACAGTCGCGGGTGCAACCCTTTCCTCATCAATTTTTTTTTGGATTTTGAAATTTTAAGTGTTTTTAAACTGTACAACTATTTGAATATCTTTTAAGTTTGAATTTTTATTTTCCTTTTCATTTTCTTTCTTAAAGTTCCAAATTTTATTTTCCCCCATAAATGATTTCTTTTATTTCTTTCTTTCTTTTTACAATATTTAGTTTTCCTCTTCCCTTTTTGCTATTTGTTTTCTTTGTTGGTTCTTTATATTTTATTGTAGTGTTGACCATAGTTCACTTGAAGAATATGGAGGCCTAAATTCAAGATTTGATTAGAAGCCACAAGAGTATGACTCACATGTTGATGTCATTTTTCCATAAGCAAAATATCGAGTTCAATCCTTATCCACATGCCTCTCCAAGTGAACATTCTTAAGGGCAAAACTTTACTCTTTTTCGTTTATTTCTATTTTTTTCTATTTTATTTTGTGTATTTGTGCTTTGTGTTTTTGTGCTTTCTTGTGTTTATGTTTCTATGATATTTCCTTGTACAACAGGGACATTGTATCCTTCAAGTGTGGGGGATGGTGTAATGTGTTAGTACATATGTGTTAGATTGTAATTAGTATAAGTGAATTGTGTTTTCATTTGTCTATGTTTAGATTGTTTAGGTTGTTGTGTATTTGCATAATTTTGGATCTTTTATAGTTGATGAACATTTGATAGTATGGACATGAGATAATTTTGTTCTTTCAATTTGTGGTCTAGTTAGCAAAACTCTTGAGGAATATCAGTGTTTATTTTACTTTGACGTCTTTATGTGCATAGTAAGGGTTATGATGTGGTAAAGCACTTTAGTATAGGTTCTTTTTAAGTTGTTTATCTTTTCACATGTAAATATGATTATTTTGGAAAATCATTACTTAAGGTAATTTGACCTATAGCTAAGTGAGCTTTTGAAGCCTTTTACATTGATATCTTTCTTTATATGAGAGCCTTGATATGACATATCCTCTAGAACTTATTTTTGGTAAACTTCGAGATTACATTTAGTATAAGTTATGCATGAGAAATGATAAGGGCACTAGAATATAACCAATTTAACTTGCTTAAATAGACCAACCTTTTTGACTTTAGGTAGCCAATTTTGAGCTTTTAGCCAATTTTTTGTTGTTAAGCACATAGATAGCCTTAATTAAATTTTTGAGCAATAAACTTTTCTTTTGGCACCCTTTATGTGTATAGGATTAGGATTACTATGTCATTTGAGACAATTTTTGTTAAGTATAAGCATAATGAATAGTTAGCTTCCTTTTTCTTTTATAAGTCCAATATTAGAACAAAAGCTAGTATAAGAAAGAAAAAATAGAAAATAAAATAAAATAAAATAAAATAAAATATTTAAAGAAAAGGAAAACTAACGTAACATTTGGACATTAGTAAGGGAGTTAGAATAGTAAAGTTGAAACTTCATATGATCATGCTATGTGATTACTTTAAGTATCTTATGATATGGTGATCACTTTTTCTCTATACATTATGAGCTACTTAACTAAATGTACCTACCTTTACCTAAGCCAAGTTGCAACCTTGAATAAGACCCTTTGATTTCATGCATTTGACTTATGCTAGTAGTGGAGATGTTTATTCATTTACAAGCTTATGGTATGTAATGGCATATTAAAGGAAAGAGTGAAACAATAACCCCTCAATATTTGGGTGAAGAAATAATAAAGTGTTTGAGTGAGAGTTAATTTAGGCAATGTTTTGTACGAAATAGTCTATACATGTGTTAAGATGTTCAATTTCTTGAGTACTTATATTCTTGTGCTTTGCAACTTCCTAATTTTCCAAATGTGCGTGGGTGTTAAGTTGAATAGGCAAGGATATTGCTTGACAGTTTGAAAATTGAGACTAATATGTTGAGAGATGAAGGTTGTCTATCAAATGTCTATCAAATATGAATGTGAGCTCCATAATTGTGTGAATATTGTCTATGTTTTAATTGTTACTTGTTGCTGTTTTCTTACATTTGAATTTTGCTTGAGGACAAGCAAAGGTTAAGTGTGGGGGATTGATGTGAGTTCATTGATGTGTTATTTATGAATGTTTTTGTGAAGTAAATATCTAATTTTAATTAAGTTTTCATGTGAAACATGGTGTCTTTATGAGTTTTTATTGTAAGTGTGTGTAGGGAGTAAAAGAGCTACAACTAATGGAGAAAAAGGCAAAAAAACAAGCAAATAAAGAAGATCTATCGCGGGCACAGTGGAGTTGCTAGCGCAACAAAGCAAGGAAGAAGAGAGGAAAAGTCAAACCAAAATAAAGTCAACATTTGAAGCTTTGTGTCCTGTCTCGAGCGCGATAGGTGTCGCGGACGAGACAGAGAGAGACGTTGGGTAGTTATTTTTTAAAAGGCACTTCAAAGGGACATGATTCTTCACCAAATGATGTGTACTTCTAGAGGGATACTTGAAGAGTTCTAATGCTTTGGAAGGGTGCTTGAAGGGTCATAATGCTTGACAAGAAAGTTATAAATATAAATGGTGGTTATTCAATTCAAATTTCAAATCAAATTTTAAAAAGGCATGACTTTCCATCAAGGGTTGTGTACCTCTAGAAGGATGTTTGAAGAGATGCAATGTTTCACAAGGAGTATATAAATGCAATGAAGATAAGAGAGGAAAGAAGAGAGTTAGGAAATAATTCTTGATGATAGATGAGAGATAGAGAGTGATTAATTTTATCTTTTGAAAGGAAGTCAAAGATCAAAGAAAAAGAAGAAATCTCTAATGAGTAAAGGATTGAGAGATTGACTTTTTACTTATGTTTCAATTTATTCTTCTCTTCTTTGTAATTATTTGAATGGTGTTTTGTTGGAAACTTGAATGAATATGTTAATGTTTTGTTTATTCTTGTTATTACAAGTAATCTTTAGTGCATAATTTCTTAATAGTATCATTTGCATTTAAGTAATTGAATGATCATTATAAGAGTATAGATCAAGAGATTGATCCTTATTTACATCTATTAAGAATTCATTATCGAAACATCGCTAGAGAGATCAGGATGTTAAGATAGTTGATATAGGTTGATGTTTATTCTTAAAATTTGTAAGTATGATAGTCTAATTCATTAATGAGAGTTAAGGGTTAGAAGTTATACTTGCATGTTTTAGGCATTCTATTTTATTTTGAGAGAATGATTTAGAGCCTTATTCCAACTTAGCTTACATTATAAAGGTTTCCTTTCAATCAAAAGAATAATATCAAGTTTCATATTGTCAATTTTTACGTCATTATTTGTATTTGTCTTCTTTGACCATCATTAACTTAGGATTAATTAATAGTTTAGTATAACATTATTAGTTTAATTTAACAATAAAATTAATGATTTATTGTAAACAAGATTAAAATCAAGTAGTAGTGTGTGATAACCAATCTGATCCTCGTGGGAATGATATCTTAAGTACTACAATCGGTGAACTGTGCGCTTGCGAATTTAGCACTAACAACCTCCTCTCCTATTTGCCCGTAAATCAATTAGAGTATAGGTCATGCAGTGGGAGGAATGCTCTCATTCCAAGCTAAGATAAACGAATGCACGCTCATTCCACGTTGAGATGAAATGAGTTGCGTTATATACCAATAGTCGTCCAGCTAAACAAAGCTCTCAAGCGCACTAAGGGTTAGTCACACCCCTCCAATAGGAAGTGTTCAATGGGAACAAAAATGAAAAAGAAGAGAATCTAATCAGTATAACCCGAGGGTGAACACAATAGGGTGAAGGCCTCCTACTCTTAGGGTCTTCTTCACCTGATGATCAAAAATATACCAAACTTCAACCTCAAAGCTCCCTTTTGTAGAAGTATTAAGGATGACCCAAAGTAGGCATAACAAAGACACCGCACAGGTTAATATTATAGTGCAAAAGCACCTAAAAGATACACCTCATAATTTTTTTGAATGTTAATACAATTTTTCATTTAATGTAATAGCTGTCAGTATGTATATGTAGCCCGATTGGTGTTTTCTCAATCGAGAAATGTAATCCCACTCAAAAGATTGATATACAAGTCATTATCCCAATCAAAAGATTGATGAAAAAACTATTATAGCCCGATCGATGTTTTCCCAATCGAAAGATTGATGTACAAGTTATTATAATTCCAATTGAAAGATTGATGAACAAACTATTGTTAATCTTGATCAATATTCTTTCTAATCAAAGAATTCAAGTCCAATCGAAATGATTGATGTACAAATTATTGTGTTTCCTGATTAATGCTCTCTCAGTCAATGAAGTTGGTCATGTGATTAATGAAGTTATTTTAATTGATGCTTGCCCCAATCACGCTATCCAATCAGGAAAAAGATCTTTATCTTTACCAATCAAGGCTTGATAATTCTGATTATTCGGTCAAATTAATTAGCTCATCCTTCAAAAAATTTCAGAAGTCATTAACATAATTATCTGCTTGTATTTTTTAGTTAATCAACTATCATTGCTATGCAATAATTTAAAAAAAAGGAAGAGTAGCAAAAATAAATTAGAAGACGGGAGCTTTATTAAAATTTTCAAGTATAAATGAGATACGTTAAAGAAAAATCTTATCTAAATATCTACAAGCAATGACTTGATGTTCTGAGACCCCACTTATCAACTCTTGAAGTGTTGCAATCCTGTCCCTTCAACATTATCAAACTCAAAGCTAACATCATGTATTATCTTTCTATAAGGCTCTTCATCATCTATCTGGACTTCAGAAGTGGTGAAAAATAGAAAGTAAAAAGGGAAAAGGAGAAAATAGAGAGGAAAATATAGATTCAATGGCCTGTCACTTTTATATCAACAGGTGAATCCATGGTAAGAGGAGACACATCAAGGGAATAAAGTTCATTCATCTTCCTAAATTGTGAAAATTAGAAAAATGAGGCTAAAAGCTTCAAGAGGCTCAAAAAATTCTATTAAGAAGTCACAAAAAAAGGAAAAGAGATAAAGGTTCTTAACACTTCAAGAAATTTTGAAAGAATACACCTATTATGGGAAATCTAGGAAAATCTGCCTCGCAACACGAAAAGCCTTTAATAAAAATAGTCACGTGGCAATCCTCAATTGGTAGAGAACTAAAATCAAAGCACCGTAAATTTAAAAGGATAACGAATCACCATAATAAAAGCACCAATGATATGACAATCATTAAATGCACCAGTTATTCAAAGTACAATTTTATGAAGTGACACCATTAAGAGGCATGATAAAGTAGGCATTTAAATCTAATGGATCAATTAGAAGAATTAAAACAATCGGATAACCTATGGATCGATCACTCCATCCTATCAGATCATTTCACAAGTAAGACGATTGATCATTTTTCTAGTCATAAAAGACTGACATTTATTTTACTATTTCTTCAATCGATATTTTCCCGATCGACGTATTGAATCCTAGTCATATGACTAATGATATTATTCATATTCCTGATTGAAGATTTAAATTCCACTCGCATGACTAATGATCCTATCAAAATACTCACTTTCCCGACTTATGCATTCCCGATCAATGAATTAATTCTCGATCCAATGATTAATGGTTAATCATTCTAGTATAGTCATCCTCGATAGTATCTTGAGCCATATCAAATTAAAATGTTAAGTGACCTTAATGAGGTAACAATTATTCAATTCTAGTTAAATTTATAATGATTTAATATTAGCTTCATACTCCAACCAATGGGATTAGGTACACATGCAACCTCAAATTCTCTATGGTCCCAAGTTAAAGGTTGCATTCTTCAATTAACATGCATTTAAAACTTGAAGAATCTACTTGAATAATTCTTGATAGAGATTATCTAAGAAAATAAGCATTTAGCAATGTATTTATGGTACTAAGAAAATATCACTGTTGGGGTAAACAAACAATGATAAAAAAAGAAGACTTTATTAATACAAAAGTTTCAATAAGAAAGTAAAGAAGAAAATACAAAGGAATTCCTAATTTGCATCTAATATTCAAGCATCCCCAGCATCTCCGCTCGAGCCTTCTTTTACTCCTTCTTCCCCTTTCGACAAGAAGCTTGGGAAGTAAACTAAGATCTTCCATAAAATTAAAATAATGATTAAAGAAGCACCTTTCACACTCTAGCTGCAAACAAGTGACAAGGTCACTTTTAAAGATCCATTAGCTAATTCATCTGCTGATCTTTTTGATCAGCTAGCCCTTCCTCCGATCCCATCTTTACGTGAAAATTTTTCACCTAAGCGAAAAGCTGAGCTATTTGGAAATACATCTATTATCAAATAGATTGAAGATGAGATGCATGCTCAACCTTGGAAGTCTTCACATCCTCTTTCAGTGAGTCCTTCTCTCAAAGTCATATTCTCACCATAAAGTTATGTGGCTCTTTGAATAATCTATTCAAGATTGGAAAAAGGTAATCTAACACTTTTTGATTTTGAATAAAGTACCCCTATTCAAATTTGTGGGATAATAACTCCTTAAAAAAAGAGCCCCGGTTTCTAAGGAAGGTATGATAGCTATAGCAGAAAGTTCTTCTAATATAGCTTGCTCGGATGGCACATCCCCACCAGCTTAGGTCGATCATGCCAATTGGAAAAAAAGCCTCTTTCACCCCCTTAAAGTTTCATCCCTCAAGGCTAGCCTTCTTAACCTAGCAAATCGAACAGTCGATTGCCTTTGTGAAATCTCCTCTTTCGAGATTGTTGAGCCTTTTTAGCTCATTCAACAATATGTCTTTTCACTTTGAAACCCATGAAAGCTAACAAAAAAAGAAAAGGAAGAAAGAAAAGAACAATAAGAATTCATGAAGTATAAGGAGATAAAATTCGAACGGAATAAACACTCATGTATGCAAAATAACATTAAGCCTAACGATTCACACTCATCAAAAGAATCTAGCAGGATTTTTGAACCGGTCAGATAAAATCCAACTTAAACAATGCTAGCCCAGAAGCTAGATCTTTCAACAGAGTGGGCTTAGGCAATCAATGTAAGCTCACACCAAAACCTCCTTTTTGCCCAAACAGAAGGAACTTCTCTCTGAAATCTTTTACAAATGAGGGTAAAGTAAAAAGCTTCCCTCTATTCCTTGATGTAAAATAACACTCTGTCCCATCCGCTCAACCAGATGAATAAAAGAAATAAGTGAAAGTTTAAGAGACAAAGCGATTCTGAGTGACTTACATAGAACCTTAAAATAGGCAATCATTCTCCATCCGCTGGGATTTTGTTGATTAGGAGTGATCCCATAACTTCGAAGAATGCTTCGATCAAAGGGATTGATGGAAATTAGAAATTGCACTATTGATGAATTATTCTAAAAGGTTTCCTAATGGTCCATCTGTCACCAATAAAGATAAATGATGGGATAAAATAACTATATCCTAGAACAACTGGCATCTCTCTTTGACTCTTTCAGTCGCACAACATTCAATCTACTATGCTTTACTATAAGATCCTCGGTCCTATAGGACTTTAGAAAGCTAAGGCCGATAATTGGATCGGCACTAAACCAACTTAGGTTACCCCACAAAGCCATTTCTAAAGGAGAAATAATAAGAAAAGAGCTCTTAATATGCTTCCTAAGAAGGAAACCCTGAAAGGGACTTAGCAAAAAATGAAAGCAAAGATGAAGATGAAAATGAAGATGAAGAAGGACCTGAGTTTGATATGTAAACGAAATTGTGAGACATCCAAGTGAGGGAAAACTTACTTGGTAGGAATTTACAAAACATTTGGAGGAAGTGAAGCAAATCTTGAAGCTGAAACTTGAAAAGCTTGAAGGAAGAAAATTTGCACTCACGTGCCTATGCATTAAACCCAAAATATGCACTGTAAATAGGTCATAACTCTTAAAGCTAGGTACATATGATTTTAAGACCTTCTTTCTCTCTCTCTCTCTCTCTCTAAGCTTTACTGACTTAAGATTTGGAGTGCTAATAGTCGATTAGCCTAGGCAAGCCTTTTTGTAGGTCTATTCAGTCTTGCTAAATCGATCTAATTACTCTCTCATCCAGTCTCCCTCATTTTTGGTATTTCAAGATTTATCATATACTACTTTTATTAAGAGACAATAGGAGATTTAAGATAATCAAGACACTCTAAGACTAGATGAAGTCCTCAATCTGATGATGATGGAAGAAGGCCAAGGTCCATTATAAAAAGAAAGGGAAAATTCCAACTATCGTTCGTTATACACGACGGAATAGGAAAAGAAAAAGGCATAGAATGTTGACCGGTGTCTAGCAAATGTACTAGATCAGCTAGCAATATAGCGAAATATAAATTAAGACCCCAAATATAAAACCCAAGGGAAACCATGTAAGTGCAACTTGTTTCAGATTTTATAGTGAGCACTGCATGCAAAGAATAAAAGAAATCCCAAATTTTGTGATGATGATAAAAGAATTTAACTAAGAAATGAAACTTAAACAATTAAAACTAATCTTGAATAAAGCAATTAATAAAAGTTGGTAAAAATTAATAATAAAGACAACTTCTGCTAAAGAACTATCATCCTTAACTAATATTGCAATGACTTAATTTTAAAAAAACACAAGTGATTATGGAAAAACTAGATAAAAAAAGCTAGATATCTTAGTCAAGAATATCATTCTAAGCATTAAACCTTCTTGTTAGGAATAATTCAATACTTAGCATACAAATTCGATTTTATACTCCTAGATATTCATTAAATCCTCTTTCAAGTAAACTTAAATCCAACCTATTCTTAGCTCACCTTTTTTAGTATTAATCCACTCCTACCAATACATAATTATATCTAAGTTAGAAAATAATCATGCATCAACACTAATGAATTAATCTAAAAACATGCATATCATAGATCATACATTAATCAATCGTTAACTATTAATCAAATAAATTAACAATGCTGATGAGTACTTAGAATGGGAGAGAAAAGTTGAAATGATCTTTGAATGCAATAAATATTTTGAGGAAAAGAAGGTGAAGATTGCAGTTGTAGAGTTCACTGATTATGCAATGTTTTGGTGGGATCAACTCAATATGAGTAGAAGGAAGGTAGGGAGGCACCCCATTAATAATTGGGAGGACATGAAGGAAGCCATGAGAAAAAGGTTTGTTCCTTCACATTATTTTAGAGAATTACATCAAAAATTACATAGACTTATCCAGGGAGAAAAATCAATGGAGGATTACCATAAAGATATGGAAATGTGCATGGTGAGATCATTAAGGAAGATGAGGAGGTCACCATGGCTTGATTCCTATAAGGGTTAAACAAGGAGATTGCTAATGCCATTGAGCTATACAAATATGATTCTATAAAGGAGATGTTGAATATGGCAATGAAGATTAAAAAGCAAAAGAGGATTAAAAGCTTTAATAAAATCAGCAATAACTCAAACAACACATTAGGGTCTAAATGGAATAAAAAGGAGGAGAAGAAAGACTTTAAGGTATCCCAACTCTATGGGATAAATTCGGGTTCGAAAGAAATAAGAAGTACCCAAATCTCATCTAAAGGTGCTATAGGTAATTCTAATACTCCAATCCCTAGTAGAGAGATTAAATGCTTTAAATGTTTGGGAAAAAGGCATATGGCATGTGAATGTCTTAATAAGAGGGTAATAATAGCTAGGGATGATGGAAAAATTACTTCTGAATTAGAACATAGTGGTAATGGAATGCCTTCTATAGAAGATTGTAGTGATTATGATAGTGAGGGAGAGTTGTTAGTTGCTAAAAGTGGGAGATCTTTAGTTGTTAGGAGAGCTTTAAATTTGAATATTAAGGAAGAAAGCCTAAAACAAAAAGAGAACATATTTCACACTAAATGTTTAGTTAAAGGAGAGTGTGCATGATCATTATTGATAGAGGGAGTTGCACAAATGTAGCTAGTGTGAGTATGGTTGAGAAGTTGAACTTGGCATCTGCAATGCATCCTAGACCTTATAGATTGCAATGGTTAAATGACACTAGATAGGTTAAGGTGACACGCCAGGTTAGAGTACCATTTTCTATTGGAGGGTACAAGGATGAAGTTTTATGTGATGTGTGACGCCCTAAATCTCGGACATCAAAACATAACCATACAATAATATCATGCTAGAAATTATCATCAACATATATAAACTAAGGTGGAAACTACAATATTTTTTTTTTAACTTAGACATGTACTATAAATTATAAGGTGAACATAATACATCATTAGATACTAGCAGATCTATCATTCCTTACATAAGCTTTAAGTAGAAAACTTTACAAATTTTTTTATCAAAGTAAAACTATAAAACAAATAAAGACAAACTCAAGTTGGCCTTATAAAATAGACTAGCATTTCAGAGAAAAATCTTCCTAGCGACACCTATATGGATAAACACCCGTGCTAAGCTAAAAAGCTTAGTGGAGAACAACAATAACATATGGACAACCCCTAGAAGAGGTCGTTAAAGACATATATAACACATGAATGTTTATATACATATGCATATATATAAATACTAAATATAAATGTATATATGCATATACATTGATTTATTATTTGTAGTACAAAACTTATTTTAAAATAAAAGAAAAATTAAATATATGTATAACATATCAAGGTATTTCTTAGCTTATGCATTTCTATAAGAAACAATAATCATAGTATTACATCTTTAAAACTCTATGTGAATTCCTCAAACTTCTATACTCTTTCCATATACCGGTTATATCCAGATTATAACAATACTCACAATATATTATAAATTAACAATGTATAAATTATAATTAAGCATCCAGATAAAGCAAGCTCACAAACATAGATTAATAAAACAAAGAATGCATGTTATTCCATAACCTTCAATATATTATAGGTTCTTTATCTTTAAAAAAAATCCATATAATAATCTTTTATTAGGCTTTTAATTAAGCTTGCACGCTTTCTAAAAAGTGGATAACATATAAACGATTATACCCAAAGGTACCAGAACATATTCGAAGACATGAAATCAGAAAGACCAAAACGGGGCCGATTATACGGTAAGACCAGTCAAGTAGACCCAAACAGGGCTGTTCATGATCCAATAAGATCAACGGTAAATTAAACCCAAATAGGATCAATGATAGCAGCTGCAATATCCCTATAGGTGCCTATCTATCCACAGTCTAGACTCAATACAAGCAAAATTCCTCTTTTCATTATTGTTCCAAACTTTACTTTATTATTCTTTCATAAATATATATAAGCTATTATATAGCAAAGCATCAGATAACACTTATTTGGATATCATTGCTTTGTCATTCTTTCCTTTACTATTAAATCCCAAAGATTTTAACTTTTAGTATCAACAACGTATCATGTAACACTTGTTATAGACCAATATGCTATTAAGGCTTGTAGCTATATACAAACCAAAGACATGTATCTACTTATACTTGCATGTACCTATAAAGATACCACCCAATAACAACACATAGACAAGTAATTTAATTATATTATCATACCTATCAAAATGGCATCATATAAAACGCAAATCAATATGTAAGGACATACCTTGGCAATCCTTTATTTAGCTTTTATGCTTCCTATTACTTAATTATGTTATTACTCAACCAATTTGAAATAATAAACTAGGCAAATTATTTAATTGGTTCTTCATACAATTACATGGAAAGACATTTAGAATCTAGTATAGAAGATATGATATATCCCTAGAGTGTATACATGTAAGCATAATTTCATATAATAAGCCATGTACATAAATTTGGACTTATATGATTATACATATCTTTACCATCAATCATATTACATGCTATTTATAATTCAATGTGCTTCCATGTAGTCATTCATTTAACATAACATTTTAATAAGATAAATATAATCATAACTCAATTTATATGCCTTGTTACATGGTGTTTTCATATTAAGAATTGCTTTATTTATATTAAAGATGGTTTAGATGAACTTTACTATCAATTTGGGACCTTTAAGTGAACTTAATTTTGGAGGCAGAATTTTGGATCCAACTTGTGTTCCACTTTTGATTTGGAAAACTTCATTTTTAGGCCAAATAGCCTTCTACAAACTCATTTCCCTATGTTTCTAGTTTCTAAAACATCAAGATAAATCTTAACATCACATCTATAACTCGAAATATTCAAGAAAAATCATAGGCTGTTCATAATACCAAAAATAGTTTTTCTTTAGTTTGTAACACTTATAAAACTCATAGAATAAAATGAGAAAAGAATTAGACTAACTTTCCTTCATAAAAGTTATACTCCTATGTATCTAGTTTAATAATAATTTTACAGCATAGAATTTTACCTCCTCTACAAAGACTTATGCCTGAAATACCAAAATCTATTCCTTGATAGTAAAAACAGTTCCGACTAGATTCAAGCTAAAATTTGACATACATGGAAACAAAATTAGGCACTGCTTCCTTCATATGAAATGTATATTTAGAATTATATTTTTCATAGAAATTAACCTCTTAGAATTCTGGCCAATATACACTAAAACACATTATATTTTCTACAACCTATTCCAGAACCGAAATCAACAACTCACATGGTGCTCAATTAAATATTTGGATAACTTAAAGGCCAATTTAGTGCTAGGTCCCTTCTTCAAATTTGCAGACATATTTCTTATGTAACCTTGGAAATTAGAATGGTCTTAATTAAATTTTTCTAACTCAATTTATGCTGACATTATAGCAATTAGTTCATAGGGTTTTCATCTCTTCACTTGTAGTAACACTTCCTAAAATTATTTCTCTTTTCAATTGTTCATACTATCAAACATTTAAATTATATTTCTACTCAATTCATCTATATACAAGTATGAGAACCCCAATCCCATACCTTAGCCAAAATCCCCTTAACTCTTCAATCCTTTGCAAGACCCTTTTAAATCTCTTCCATTTCATACATTTATATGTTAGAAAATTAACTAACTAGAATCGTTACATCTTAGTTATTTTAATTTCTAGGTTCAAGACTTAATCGATTTAATCAAACACTATTTTACCATTTGTTTCATACTTTAACTTCTTAATGTTCTTATCTTTTACACACTATGATAATTGCTATTATCTTTTCTCTTACAAGACAACTACATTATACTACATTAATATTAACAACTAGTTGTTGCTCTCCCGTCCTTAAGTTGTACCACTGAAATTGATATGAAATTACCTTCTTTTGACAAAGCGGTCATATTAACAATTAATCCTTAAGATCCTAAATTTATGCCGGAAAAATTTCAAGTCATTTTAACAAGTATCCCAGGAGTTATAATGTAAGAAGCACCTACTGCTCCACTGACTTACCAATTGAAAAATGGCTACAGTTTTGGGCATTTTTGAGGATCTTAGAGGCATAAATATGTTATTATTATTTCTATAAAATTTGTAGGCACAGATGTCTTGATTCTAACCCTACTAGAATCATGAAATTCAGAGTTCAAAAACTCAACTTATGATCAAAATAGTCACTGGAGTTCAATCCGATTTTCTGGACAGCATTATTACATAATGCCTAATATCCTAATTTTATTACATACAAAATCATTTGTGCTCTACACATGTATGGCCTGTTATTCTTAATGTTTACTTCATGTCAATATCTTATTTCTTCACCATCTATTATAACAAAACACAAACATAAAATCCTCAAACCAATTATATACTTTACATGAAAATGAATCTCCCTAAATAACTAAATTGACATGCATGGCATAATTATAACATTATTACCAAATAATTCATGAGTCCACGTTAATCAAGTGTTTATCTCTCATTAACCTCCATTTAGAACTTATAAACATATGTGAAAATAAGTAAAATTTCCAAACCTATTGTTGATGTTCTAGCCCCTTTCATAGCCTCTAGTTCCCATTTTGCTCCTCTTAGTTGCTTCTTTAACTAACTCATGCATTCTTTTTCTTCCTTAACATAACCCAAATTCTCTCTACAAATTTGCTTAAAAACATTTTTAGAGAAACCCCTAAAGAAAGATATATTTCTATACTTATGAAGGATACTTGCATGTTGCTTTTCCTTATGTTAAGACACCTCTCCTCATCTCTTGCACATGGGCCGCCCTCAAGCGAGTGATTGATATCAACTTCCACTACTCTTTCCCTTTTTTTTTTTGCCAACATCCACTCTTTAACTATTTATATTCCTCACAACATTACATGGACAATCTATTTAGAAAGTGGATGTTAACTCATCAATTCCATTTAATAAAATCATACTTTTAATCTGCTAATTATATACACATAACTTATATACAATAAATTACTAATTTACCCTTCAATTTAATTTGTATGATTAGACATTAATTTAATCATAATGCTATGTAGGAAATTTACTTCAATTTCCTATTACCATAAAATAAAGCTTAATTTAATCTTAATTGCATACTTATATATCACAATGTAATTTGAATTTGTCACCTTCAATCTCATAAAATTATTAATTTACAAAGTCCCGCTTACTAATAATTCATTTAATTAAGAATAATTAGATATTGATATCTTAATGATGCCTTTGAATTCTACTAGGGCCTAATTTGGGTCCTTACATGTTGTACCTATGTATGCAGGTCATTTGCTTTTGGGGAGGCCTTGGCAGTTTGATAGACAAGTTTTGCATAATAGGTACTCTAATAGATTTTCTTTCTTATAAAGGCAAAAAGGTTGTTTTAGCCCCGTTATCTCCTCAAGAGATTTATGAAGATCAAAATAAAATATTTGAAAGAGAGAGAAAGGCTTCAACTAAAAGAGAAAAGGGGAGAGAGGTTTTGGCCCAAGGGTGAGTGAGAAAGAAAAAGAAAGGAAAAAGGGAAAAGAGGCTAGAAAAGAAACAGAAAACAAATAAATGGCCCATTGGTAAGAGAAAACAAGCAAGGGGGTGGAAAAAACAAAATTTTTATATGAGAACAAGAGAAGTTAAGAGTGTTTTAGCATTAAGGCAACCTTTGGTCCTTGTAATCTACAAGGAAGTTTTTATTTTTGACACTAACCTTAATCTTGATTCTTTGCCTCCTAGTTTTAGTTTTATGTTGCAGGAGTATTCTGATGTCTTTCCTTATGAGATGCCAGATGGATTACCACCTTTGAGAGGGATAGAACATCAAATTAATTTTGTGCTAAGATCTACCATTCCTAATAGATTGGCCTATAGAAGCAATCATATGAAAACTAAGAAGATGCAAAGGCAAGTGGAAGAACTCAAGGGGAAGCGAGTGGTGAGAAAAAGCATAAATCTATGCGTAGTGCCTGTTCTCTTGGTGCTTAAGAAGGATAGAACATGGAGGATGTGTGTTGATTGCCATGTAGTCAACAAAATCACTGTAAAGTATAGACATCCCATTCCTAGGCTAGATGATATGTTGGATGAATTATGTGATGCTGTGTATTTTACTAAAATTGACTTAATGAGTGGATATCATCAAATTAGAATGAAACTTGATGATGAATGGAAAATAGCTTTCAAAACTAAATATGGATTATATGAGTGATTAGTCATGTCATTTGGGCTATCTAATGCCCCTAACACTTTTATGAGGCTTATGAAACATGTATTGCATGCATATTTAGGAAAGTTTGTTGTTGTGTACTTTGATGATATACTCATTTATAACAAGTCTTATGAAGAGCATATTGAGCATGTTAAGTTAGTTTTACAAGCTTTAAGGTCTGAAAAGTTTTATGCTAAACTTAATAAATGCACATTTTGTATAGATAGACTTGTGTTTCTAGGTTTTGTGGTGAGTGTATAGGATATTGAAGTGGATGAAGAGAAAGTGAAAATAATTAAGGAATGGCTTATGCCTAAGACTACTTTAGATGTGAGAAGCTTCTATGGCTTGGCAAGCTTTTTATAGGCATTTTGTGCAGGGTTTCTCAGCCATTGCTATACCACTTATGGAAATTATCAAGAAGGAGGTTGGGTTCAAATGGGGAGAAGCACAGCAAAAGGCATTTGATACTTTAAAAGGGAATTTGTGTTCTGCTCTTATTTTATCATTACCTAACTTTGATAAGACATTTGAAATAGAGTGTGATGCTTCTGGTGTAGGTATTGGGGTGATTTTGATGCAAGAAAAGAAGCCAATTGCTTATTTCAGTGAGAAGATTCATGAAGCCTAACTCAATTATTCAACCTATGACAATGAGTTATATGCCTTAGTGAGAGCTTTGGTCGTGTGGCAACACTACCTCTTTCCCAAGGAGTTTGTCATTCACACTAATCATAAGTCCCTTAAGCACTTAAAGGGATAAGGTAAGTTGAACAAACGGCATGCTAAATGGGTTGAATTTATTGAATAATTTCCTTATGTTATCCAATATAAGCATGGAAAAGATAACATTATTGCTGATGCATTGTCAAGGAGATATACTTTAATTTCTACACATAGTTCTAAGTTGCTTGGTTTTTAGCATGTTAAGGAACTATATGTCGGTGATCTTGATTTTGGTAATGTGTATGCAGTATGTGAGCATCAAGCTTTTGATAAATTTTATAAGCATGATGAATTTTTGTTTAAGGGTAGCAAGCTTTGTTTGCCTAAGTATTTTATGTGTGATTTGCTTGTATTAGAGTCTCATTGTAGGGGATTGATGAGACATTTTGAGGTCAATAAGACTTATGACATGTCAAATGAGCATTTTTATTGGCCTCATATGAGCAGGGATGTGGAAAAAGTGTGTAATTCATGTGTTGAATATAAGGAAGCTAAGTCAAAAACTATGCCACATGGTTTGTATATGCCTTTACCTATACCTAGTTCTCCTTGGATTGATATTTTTATGGATTTTGTACTTAGATTACCTAGAACTAAACGTGGTAGAGCTATCATTTTTGTTGTGGTAGATAGGTTTAGTAAGATGGCTCACTTTATTGCTTGTCATAAATGTGATGATGTTGTTAATATCGCTGACCTATTCTTTTGAGAAGTAATGTGTTTGCATGATATTCCACACACTATTGTTTCATATAGGGATACAAAGTTCCTTTCACACTTTTGGTGTGTTCTATAGGGTAATTTGGATACAAAGTTGTTGTTTTCTACTACTTGTCACCCATAAACAGATGCCTAAATATAAGTGGTGAACAAAACCTTGGGAACTTTACTTCATGCTATAGTGGGTAAGAATCTTAAGACACGGAAGGATTGTTTACCTTCCATTGAATTTGCTTATAATAGAAGTATTCATTCTTCTACCGGTTTTTCACCTTTTGAGCTTGTTTATGGTTTTAACCCACTGACTGTGCTTGATCTTTGTCCATTGCCTTTACATTAGTTTTCAAGTTTGGATGGTAATAGGAAGGCAGAATTGGTAAAGACTTTACATGAGAAAGCAAGAGATAATATTGAGAAGAAGAACCAAAAATATGCTGAAAGAGCATATAAGGGAAGGAGATAAGTGGTATTCAGCCCTGGAGATTGGGTTTGGGTACATTTTCACAAGGAAAGGTTTCCAAACCAAAGTAAGAACAAATTGGATGCACGTGGTGATAGTACTTTTCAAGTCTTAGAGCGCATCAATGATAATGCTTGTAAGATAGGCTTGCCACGTAAGTATGGTGTTTCTGCTACTTTTAATGTTTCTGATCTTTCTCCTTTTGATATGGATTCAGATTTAAGGATAAATCTTTCTAAGAAGGGAGGGAATGATGCGGATTCATCATCAAAGACATTAACCCAAGATCCATTAATGATGCCTAGTGGTCCAATTATAAAGAGGCATGCTCAGAAGCTTAAGATGACAATGTCATCTTATGTTCAAAGCTTTGTTACACAAGAACTTCATGAAGAAGCCTTTAAAAAGTGCTATGGAGAACTTAAAGACAAATATAAAGTACTTAGCCTATTAAAAGCAAGTTAAGGAATTGGGCCAACTTAAGTGATTTTGGTTTTATGCAACTTTAGGCTTTAATTGTACAAGTCACGTGCCTCATTTAAAATTCACATGATTCACTTAAGTTGTAAGGGAGATGGGCTATGCGTTTAGGCCTTCTTATTAGTTAGTGTTTTGCTTAGTTGGGTTAATTAATTAGCTTTAGTTTAGGCTTGGATTTCGGCCACTATTCTTTAGTTATTAGGCTTTTTTTAAGTTAAGTTATTTTTATTGGAATGGGCTTGTTTTGCCTTGCAAAAGTCTGAAGAAATTCAGCCACACCTTGTTTAAGGCCTTATTAGTATTTTATTTTTGGTTTAAAGAGTTAATTAGGGTTTTTTCTTTAGGGTTTGGTGGCTATAAATAGGCTATTATAAATTATAAACTACAAATTTTGATGAGTTAAACATTGAGAGGTTTCTCTTTCTTGGCTTGGCCAAATTCATTAGAGGGAATTGTGAGTTTACTTGCTTTTCTTTTTTATTGTATGAAGAATTTTATTACTTATCAATTATTTCGATTGTAGCATTTTCATCTTCTTTGTTATCCTAATTATTTGTGTTTCCAATCACTTGTTGTTTAGAGGTTCAATAAAGAGGGTGTTTATCTACTTTGTTTTTACCATCAAAGTGTATGTTCAAGGGGTTTTAGATTCTTTAGCCTTGGGAAATCGCATTAGAAACTCCCTTGACAATTCTATAGAACCTTAAGCAAAGTTTCCAAAATCCAAGCTTTTGTATCTTAAAAAATTAAAATAAAGCTAATATAAAACTAACTAAAGAAAATCAGTATCTAGAATGGCTCTCTAAGTCTTGGTGCCTTCAACCCTTTTTATAGCCTCTAAAGGAAGAGTTTTACACCTTCTGTGACTTCCTATACTGAAGGAATTTGTGTTTTAGTAAAATAGAAAGTCTTTTATCACCTAAATAGGACACCCACTCAAGAGAGTGGTCTTGGTCACTCGAGAGAGTGCTTAATTTGCTTAGGAGAGTGACTATCTCACTCGGGAGAGTGCCTTAATCCTATAGAACACGCGAAATTGCTTGGGTGAGTGCCAAAATCACTTGGAAGAGTGCTAAATCACTCATCCGAGTGCTTTTTGGCTATCCTTCACAAGCTAAAAACTAGCTTTCTCCATTATTATAATTTTGCCCCTGAATTTCTTCTTTTTGCAATTTAACCCCTTTTCTCTTCGATTTGCCCTAAAAAATACCAAAACTAACAATTAAACCTAAAAACACACAAATTAACTAATTAATCCTAAAATCAACTAAATTAAAACTAAATTAACTCAATTAAACATATAAACACACACTAAAAACATGGTATAATTCACACTTATCAAATACCTCATACTTAGTCTTTGGTTGCCCTCAAACAAATTTGAACAAGCCAACTCCTCAAAATTTTCAAACTTAAATGAAGAATTATGTAATTCAAAATCAAGTTTAGCAATTAACAAGAGAACTCAATAAAATTCCAACTAGACTGGATTCAAACAAGACAATATGAGTTAGTTTCGTCTGTGTGTGTGCAAGATCAAATTATTTTAAGCAATTTTCAAAAATTAAAATATCAATGCAAATTCATAGTCAAGCTTAAAAATTTATGTACACCTAAGTGTGCATACAGTTTTGCACTTAAAACTCAAAAAACACCATAAGCCTCTCCTTTAGCACCGAAGCCCGAAGGTCATCTCCACTAAAAAACTCAAAAATAAAACTTAGAATCACTTAGGCTTTAAAGGTTGTAATAGGGTTCGGGTATTGGTTATCAAAGAATGGACAACAGATGATTAAAATGAATAACCACTCTATAACAAGATAGATCAATCTTTCTAAAATTTCAACCTATTAACTCAAAATTTTAAATACTAAGCCAGACTTGGTCACCCTTGTATATTCACAGTATCCTTGAGTTCAAAACTATTATAACTTTCACAAATTCATAATTCAACCCTTTTTTTTGAAATTACAACTTCTTTTCCTTATGACTGTTGGGTTTTGAAATATTAAAATTAAAATTTTTTAGCAAAAAAAGAAACCAATCATGGATCCAAGCAATCTAATTGATTCAATAGAAAGAGAAGTGTAATGATTACCAACCTTTCGAAACAAAGATAAATCGAATTGTAGGTGCGACCTCATATAAAACGACACCCTTTACTAGTATCCACATGCGAATGCAATAAAGAGAATCGCCATGGGTGCTAGCTCCCTTACTTGGAGGCTAGGGTTTGCTTTCTCTCTTTTGAGATTCTAGAAGAAAACAATTTTCTTTTCCTTCTCTCTTAAGTGACGGCTACAACTCACTCTTTTTGCTTAATTAGGATTATATATATATATATATAGTTGACCTAACCCTAATTAAGAGAGAGAAAACTCCGGGCTCACTTTTCTTATTAAAATAAGAAATACCTTATTTCTTATTTAAAATAAGAATAATAATATTATTAATCTTAAATATTATTATCATCATTATTATTATTATTATTATTATTATTATTATTATTATTTTGTTTATTTCAAATTTTAATTTATCACAAAATAAAATTCGAAATGCTCGATTTAACCCTTAGTCCATTCATTACATTCTATGTGTGCGATCCAATAGGTTCATATTATATTAGCAGTGGACCCCAATCCCATCTTGAGCCCACAAGTCATAAGCGGTCTCTAGTAAAACATTATGACTACCCAAATAATATGAATATTGATAATTTGATTTTAACCTAATATAACATGTTATAATCCCTTTGTCACACGATATCTTGTTTAAACATAAGTCATGGTCCATGTCAAACTTATATAGTCCAAACATATAATTTCTCGATCACTAAGTAAACTAATAATATCAAATGATATTGATCGCTTCATCAATTCATTTGAGCACGGCCATGCATTTCTCAGTCTTACTTATCGAGGGGCCCAATAGATATCTCTCTCATAAGAGAAGGACAAATTCCTTCTTAATTATTTACTATCCTCTGCATGATTCTCATTATGTCCAATCATACTATTTATAATTATCCGATCAAAGATAGTGTTTGATTATATCAAAATATAATGTTCATCATGTAGGATACTGTGATAATCTCAAGTCTAAGGATCGATAATATAATTATTATGAGATCACTAATGACATTAATCCATGTAGTATCTCATTGCGAGTCTATCCAGTACTCTGTTCTCTAACAAGTACTTATAAGTTTAATTCATATCACCATATATAATCATCCCATGATTATCAATCAAACTTATACTAGTCTTTATTTATCATTAATCATTTAACGATAAATGACTAAGAATAGTCAAAATAACATTAAATTGTTATTTACAAATATTATTATAATGTAATATACCAACAATATAATAACATGAAGAAAACCCAATTTTATAAAATGAAATGTGACATTACATAAGGGGCCTAATGTTCTGCCTAGAGCATAACCACTAATAGTGACTACCCCACACTTAAGATTTTTGCCAAGAATGCTAACTTAATTTCTTTTCTTTCATGCCAGAACTTTTTTGTTCTTTTTTTTCACATTAGCTTTAGGCAATAAAATGAAAATGAGTAGTCACGGGAAAAATTATTTACTATTATTTTGACTTCATTTATAACCTTTGCCAATTATTTCAAACTGTCTCATTACACCCCTCAGTGATCTCAAATAAAAGTCAACCTATCTAATTCTAGAGTGGATAATTCTAGAGGAAAAGATAAAGGTTTTTTAGGTTATATGGTTAATAATTGTGTGTAACAAGAAAAATTAAGATGGCATGCCTTATTAGGCTCAAAATGGCTTAACTAAAAGGGTAGGTAAAAAGTCTTTTTATGGCTCATCAAGAACAATTATGCCTAAATCACTTTCTAATTTGTTTGAGTTGCTTTTATGCTTCGAAGGGTAATGAGAAAGATTCTAGTTTTCTAAAATTCCTCACTTAACTAAATCAATGCATTAATTTTCTTAAATTTAAAAATTGATCTTTAAATGCTCAAAGAGTGGAAACTCACAAATATAAGTCAAGTTGAATATTACACTAGCTAAAATTCCATTAAACAATATGTTTACCTTAGTGCTAAAAAAAAATTTGAACAATGTACATTCTAAGTTGAAGTTCAATAAGTTCAATTTTTAAGGATAAACTAGGGCAAACTAAATTTAATGCAAGCTAAATGACAAATTTGAACCACCTATTTTCTAGCATAATTAGACAATTAAACTAAGAATTATTGTTATTACTAACTTCATTACAAAGTCTTTAAAGATACTTCTAAAACCATGAATAAAAACATAAACCAAAACTAAAAGCACTAAACAAAAACAAAAACAAATTGCAAAAGCAACAAAAGAAATTTTCATGAATTAAAAGAGGAGAGTGAAAACTTGTCTACTTCCTGAACAAAATTGAGCTTAAGTAAGCTCTACCCCCTTTTGAAAGTTTTGCTATCCTCAACAAATCACTGTAGTGGTGGAGGTGGTGGTGGAAATCTTTTCCAAAAGCTATTGACGAGCCGTTTAGATAGATAGATAGATAGATAACAAGTGTACTAAATCGGCTAGTAATATAGGGAAATATAAATTAAAATCCCAAATATCTAACCCAAGGAAAACTATGTAAGTGCAACTTGTTTCAGATTTTAGAGTGAACACTGCAATCAAAGAATAAAAAAAGTCCCAAGTTTTGTGATAATGATAAAAGAATTTAACTAAGAAATGAAATTAAACAATTAAAACTAATCTTGAACAAAGGAACTAATAAAATTTGGTAAAAATCAATAATAAAGACAATTTCTGATAAAGGACTATCCACCTTAACTAATATTGCAATGACTTAATTTTAAAAGAACACAAGTGATTATGAAAAAACTAGATAAAAAAAAGGCAGATATCTTAGTCAAGAATATGATTTTAAGGATTAAACCTTCTTCTTAGGAATAATTCAATACTTAACATACAAATCCAATTTTATACTCCTATAAATTCATTAAATCCTCTTTCAAGTAAACTTAAATCCAACCTATTCTTAGTTCATCTTTTTTAAGTATTAATCCACTCCTACCAATACATAATTATATCTAAGTTAGAAAATAATCATGCATTAACACTAATGAATTAATCTAAGAACATGCATATTATAGATCATACATTAATCAATCATTAACCATTAATCAAGTAAATTAACAATCAAAGATAAGAAAATAACTAAGAAATAATCAACTTACATTGAATTTAAGCTCCAATTAAGTCATTACAATAAAAGTATAAAGATTCAAGTATCCTTTAGCAAAAGTTAAGAAAACTACTCATACTTCATATTAACAACCAAACAAAGTAAATAAAGATGATACAAACTCGTAGAATTAAGAAATTCCCTTGACAATTCTGTAGAACCTTAAGCAAAGATTCCAAACTCTAAGCTTTTATATCTTAAAAAATTAAACTAAAGCTAATATAAAACTAACTAAAGAAAATTTGTACTTAGAATGGCTCTCTAAGTCTTGGTGCTTTCAACCCTTTTTATAGCCTCCATAGGAAGAGTTTTACGCCTCCTGTGACTTTCTATACTGAAGAAATTTGTGTTTTGGTGAAATAGGAAGTCTTTTATTGCCTAAACAGGATACCCACTCAGAAGAGTGGTCTTGGTCACTCAGGAGAGTGCTTAATTTGCTCAGAAGAGTGACTATTTCACTCGAAAGAATGCCTTAACCCTGTAAACACATGAAATTGCTTGGGTGAGTGCCAAAATCACTCAGGGGAGTGGTAAATCACTCATCCGAGTGCTTCTTGGCTGTCCCTCACGAGCTAAAAACTAGCTTCCTCCATTATTACAATTTTGCCCCTAAATTTCTTCTTTTTGCAATTTAACCTCTTTTCTCTTTGATTTGGCCCTAAAAAATACCAAAACTAACAATTAAACCTAAAAACATACAAATCAACTAATTAATCTTAAAATCAACTAAATTAAAACTAAATTAACTCAAGTAAATACATAAACACACACTAAAAATATGGTATAATTCACACTTATCAAATGTCTAATGAAAATTTTATTCACAACTTATCTACATGGCGAATCGACAAAAGAAGGCATAAAAAATGCCTAACAGATTTTCATCCACCACTTGTTATACACGATAGATAAAAAAAAAGAAGAAGGCATAACAATGCCTAATGAAAATTTCTTCCACTGCCCATTCTACACGACAGATCGAAAGAAGAATAAAGCATAAGAGTGTTTAAAAGATTTTTCATCCACTGCCTGTTCTACACAGTGAATCAAAAATAGAAGCAGGCATAAAAAAATGCCTAACGGATATTTCATCCACCACTCGTTATACACGGCGGATCGAAAAAAGAAAAAGGCATAAGAATGCTTAAGGGAAATTTTTTCCACCACTCGTTATACATGACAGATCAAAAAAAAGAAGTAGGCATAAGAATGCCTAAGGAAAATTTCTTCCACCTCTTGTTCTACACAATGGATCAAAAAAGAAAGCATAAAAAATGCCTAAGGGATTTTCATCCACCGCTCGTTATACATGGTAGATTGAAAAAAGAAGAAGGAATAAGAATGCCTAATGAAAATTTTTTCCACTACCCGTTCTACACAGCAGATCGAAAAAAGAAGGCATAAAAAATGCCCAATGGATTTTTCATCCATTGCTCATTGTACATGGTGGATCAAAAAAAGAAGAAGGCATAAAAATGCCTAAGGAAAATTTCTTCTACCGCTTGTTATACACGACAGATCAAAAAAAGAAGAAGGCATAAGAATGCCTAAGGAATAATTTTTCCACCGCCCGTTCTACATAACTAATTGAAAATAGAAGTAGGCGAAAAAATTGCCTAAAGTATTTTCATCCACTACTCGTTATACACGACGAATCGAAAAAAGAAAAAGGCATAAGAATGCTTAAGGAAAATTTCTTCCACCTATCATTATACATGGTAGATCGAAAAAAGAAGAAAGCATGAGAATGCCTAAGGAAATTTTCTTCCACCGCTTGTTCTACACAACTGATCGGAAAAAAAAGGCATAAAAAATGCCTAATGAATTATCATCTACTGCTTGTTATACATGGTGGATCGAAAAAATAAGAAGGCATAAGAATGCCCAAGGAAAATTTCTTCCACCGTCCGTCCTACACGGCGGATTAAAAAAAGGAGGCATAAAAAATGCCTAATGGATTTTTCATCAATCGCTCCTTATACATGGCAAATCGAAAAAAGAAGGTATAAGAATGCCTAAGGAAAATTTCTTCCACCACTCGTTATACACAGCGAATCAGAAAAAGAAGAAGACATAAGAATGCCTAAGGAAAATTTCTTCCACCACTTGTTCTACACGACGGATCGAAAAAAGAAGGCATAAAAAATGCCTAATAGATTTTCATCTAAAGCTCGTTATATACGATGTATCGAAAAAGAAGGGTATAAGAATGCTTAAGGAAAATTTCTTCCACTATCGTTCTGCACAATGGATCGAAATTTAAAGATTCAATCTTTCATCATCCGTTCTTCAAGGATTGATCAATCTAGATGAAGCGTTGACATTAATGGCAAAACTAACAACTGTCCAACATTCGAGAGTATCAAAATTCAAAATCGATTCGATCGGATTTTTCAGGAGGGTCAAATGATAATACTCATATTATTTGGGCTTGATATTCTCTCAACCCCAGGCCTAACTCCAAGCAAAAGTTCAGGCTCATTTCAGTCACCATATCAGTACAATCCGATCAACCTGACAGGATCTCACCTTGTCAAATCCTTTGACACACACCGCCTATTATGCCACTAGATCAGGCTATCTCTAGGCACTCAAGTGCCTAAGTATTAGCGTTAGGTTTATGAGGGAATAGGAATGATCTTATTTGGAATGACAAATTTGGGATCGTTTAAATATGGCTCAATCTGGTCTTGTTTTGATGATATGTTGGTGTTTATGGAACAAAAAATCTTCTCTCATTCTCCTATTACTAGTAATGCAATGGTCCCTCTACCTCATCCTCACTGTTTTAAACATCCAAATGGTTGGGTTAAATTGAATGTTGACGCTGCTATTTTTGCAACCCAGAAAAAGTTTGGTTTTAAATTTATTTTGCGTGATTATGAGTGGCCATTTCTTAGCTGCTGGTTGCTGTTCCTTTTTTGGGTCTCCTAATCTGCAGATGGCAGAATGTTTTGCCGTAAGAGAAGCCCTTAGTTGGTTAAAGTCAAGAGGCTAGGATCAAGTGTTTGTTGAGTCTGATGCTCAACTGGTAGTCTCTTAAATTCCAAAGTTCTTAATCACTCAGTGATACTGATGGGTATTTTTATTAATGATTGTATTACTTTTAGTTACTCTTATAAAAAAATTAATTTCTGTTTTTGCTAAAATGTCAGCCAATCTGGCTACTCACGCTTTAGCTGGGGCTTCAGATTTTATGTTGGTTCTTCATATTTGGCGTGGCTCTCCTTCAAGCTTTTTGCATGCAGCTTTGTCTGGTAACTTTTTTTTTTTTATTAGTTGTGAAAGTATTCCTTTTTTCTTTTAAAAAAATAAAATTTGAAAAAAATGTATGGTATTAGTCTCTGTGAAAGGAAGACAAGTTCAAACTAGGAAAAGAAGGAATAAAACATGGTATGTACCTGGACCAGCTTTGATCTATTAAAAAATTGAACCATTTTGTCAAAAAAGCAAAGTTTAAAAAAAAAAACAAAAACTAGGGAAAAAAGATATTGAAATATAAACATATTCTTGAGAAATGGAAAAGTATAATCCAGCTTCGTATAAAAAGAAAAGCAAAAGCAAGATGAAGAGTGTGTAAATAAAAAAAGGAATAGTGTTAATTGCTGCCCATAATATTTTAGTACTGAATTGTCTCATCTTTAAACTACCAACAAACATTAACAAGACTACCACAACCCTTTCTTTTTTACTAGTAAAGCTGTTCTCTCTTGTCATGAAACCATCTCCACCTGTTTTTAAAAGTTACGCACAAAAAAAATTAATAATAATTAGTAATTACGTCCTAATTGCTTGTATTAGAATATACATATATGATAATTAAGAGATATATATTAAAATGAATACGCGAATTCTTAGTCTCGAAGTAAATTTGTTAAATTGTTCAATTGAATCACACAACTAAACTGTTATTTAATTCATTAAACTCTATTAAAACTTTATTAGCATAAAATAGTTGAGTTCTTTCTAGTAAATTGATGCAAAATTAATATTAAACATCATAAAAAAAATGCATTGTCATCACCTAAAGTTTTAAATTTATCTTATTTGCCCCCTCAACTTTCATTTGTGTTCAAATGAGTCGTTGAAAAATATACATTCTTTTGGGCTTCATTGGGGGTCCAATATATGCTAACTTTCTCCATACAATAAGGGCATAATAAATCGGAAAAATTGAGTTGAGGGGCTAAATTGAACAATTCTGTGAAATTAAGGGTCCAAAATGCAATTTTTTATTAAAAATTTTAAAAAATAAATAAATAAAACTCACCAATGATAGTCCCATCTGGGTCTGACTTTGGTCATTCTGTTTTCACCGTAAGGGTAATCAGTTTGAGCCCTTCTCGTATTTCTAAAAGCACAGCATCCAACAGAGTAAATCCCAATTAGAAGCACAAGCATGACAATGTTGAGAACAGAGAGCTTGTGCCAATCCCTTCTCACACTTTCAAGAACTCCAGCTTTGCATGAATCGCACTCATAGCATAGTAAAGTTAGGGCATTATTCCATCTATAGCAATCTGGGTCTTGTGCTGCCAATGTTGCCATATTGTAATTACATGAAGTGGGTGGCTTACAACATCCTGACAGCACCATAATTTAATTATCAAAGTTGAACCAAAAATAAAAAAGTGAAAACAATAAAAATCTTTAGGGTAAATTACAAAATTGGGCTAATCTTTGTGATCCTCTTCGATTTTAGATAAAACCTACAAACTTCTACAATTTAAGTTTCGAAGGTTAACTGCAATTGTAATTAAAAGACTTTGTTAAAATATTTGAACGTTAAAAACTAATGAAAAACGCTGACTCAACTTCATTGTTGGGTCCATTTGTGTCTTAAATTGATAGGAAAAAAAAAATCATATCAGCTCTTTTTCTCCAAAAATTAAAGCTTCAACCCATGCTCTTAGAGTTTTCTTGTGTATTTTGGAGAAGGGAGGCTGAGTTAGCTTTTTCTATTAATTTAAGACATAAGTAGAGGCCAGTAAAGAGCAGACTAAGCAATTTTTGTTTGTTTTTAACGTTCAAATAAATGGATCCGTTAATTATAATTAAGTTGTAAGATTTTGTAGGTTGAATTTAAAATTGAAAACATCCTAAAAAATAAGGCTCCGGTTTATAATTTGTCCAAATTTTTAATATAAATCGAAAGCGCATGTAATAAATACTTATAAATTATTATATTTATTAAAAAAAAAATCTCTGAGCTAATTTTACATACAGTTTGTGATGGGGAAAGAAAATATTTTTGGCCAATTCAAATTGAAGATGGTAAAAGAGAGAAGAAAAATGATTGAGTACCTGAATAGGAGACATGTCTTTCTCCATGTAATCAAGAGGAGTCCAAGTAGCAAGTTCAGCACAAGTTTTAGAACCCAAAATACAACTTCTAATAGTTCTCCAATATTCAGGATCTTGAACTCTCTGTCTCAACCAAGGTGAATAATCTTGAAGCCTATACTCCTTATAAGCTCTACCAGGAACACCAACACCACCACCTTGTCCAGTAACCACAAACCCAAAGACAGTTAAACCCATTAAGGTTGCAATGAGGAACAACATCACCACTAAGTATACCCAAAGTGCCCATGCTACATGAAAGCAAGCCCCAATAAAACCAGCTAATGATATTATTAATACAACAAAACCCACTACTAGAAGTGGCGTTTGAAGAAAACTTTCACATGTTGTGCTGCTTCTTGCCATCCATAATCCTCCTCCAATTATTGGTATTGATGCTAAAAGAGTGAACAGATTCAAGAAACCTATCACAGTGTTGCTAAATCTATACATTTTTCTTTTCTTCTTTTGGGTGTAATTTTGGCTATGATATTTATACAATCTTGGTGGAGCTTCTTTTATTGTGGTTTGGTGTCTTCTTCAGCTTTTTCTCTTTAACTCATGGGTGCAAATTGCTTTATATATATTTATGTTCCTCCTAATTAAAGATTCAAGAATTCAAAATGTTTGTCGCCTTTTCTCTATTTGCTTTTACAAATAATCACTAAATTATACTTAGTCAGTAAGGCACTTTGCTAATATTTGAAATTATGAAATTACTTGATTGCCCTGTTTGAATGCTCTGGCTTGCCTTTTGTTTCAACGTATAAAAAATATATTTCCTATGAAATGAAATGACAAGGACCGTTTTCAAATTTATCAACCATCTTTTTGGATTTTGGCCCTTTAACCCTTTTTCTTTTCTTTTCTTCTCTTTTTAAGAGTAAATCAAGCAAGAATAAAACTTAGGCTTCCCATATTAGTATCTACTCATTTTATTTATTTATTTTAATACAAGCTCTAATCACTAAATCAATACCACTAATCTGAAATTTATTGACATAATTACTTTAATAATTTTTGTCAAGTGTAATCATAAATTATATTTCAAGTAAAAACTTTTACTCATAATATTTATTTTCTTTTATCTTTTTTCCTTAGGAATTATGAAGAAGCTAAGGCATCAGATTTTAGTCATTTGTAGGAGAAACAAATAATTTCTGTTTAACCGATTGAGGATGAATTGTTCCCATTGGCAAACATTCCAAAAGGAAACAGGTTAATTAGCAGAGGCACTCAAGGCAAGCAAATAATTATAGTAAGACGTTTTTTGTAATTTTATTTTCAAAATTTGTAGCTTTATTTTGAAGCATGATGAGAATCAGAATTAGGTTATAATATCTTTAGGGTGAGTGAGATCATCATAGAATATATTTTATTCTTCTTCTGCTCTTATCCCCTCGTTAGTTCTTTCTGTAATTCTGTTCACGGCTCCACTAGTGCATCCTTCTTTCTTAATGGAAATTAGATTTAATAAATAAATAAATTCCATAAAGTCTTTTAAGAGAATTACGTAGCCAAAAATTATCATCTTTTACTTGATAACTAAATGAAAAGACTAGAAATGCTTTTAATATGCCTTTTCCGTGGTTGCCACGTCAGAAACAAACTAGTGGATAGATAAAGCAGCCATAAGGAATACAAAATTTTTGTTATTAATTTTTCTTTTTTTGTCTGCTTTTGCATACGAATCCTACTAAATGGATCAAATTAAACAGTTTAAATATCTTCTTGATATATATATATATATATATATATATATATATATATATATATATATATATATATATATATATATATATATATATATATATATATTTATTTATTTATTTATTTATTTATTTATTTTCAGTTTGATTAGAATACCTAGCTACTAAATCGATAAATTGGATTAGAGGCAGTTTTTGTTTTTTCTAGTTAACGTTTCTTATAAGCTTTTACACTCCTAATAATAAAAATCCTAGTTATACTTCTAGAAATGATCATGGAGCGGCAAATATCCAATCCTGAGGGATCAGAACAGGGCAAAAAATCCCCAATCTTTTTTCCTACAAGAACGGGGATGCGAATAAAAAAATCCTCGATTTTGATTTTTGGGCGAGCGCAGGGAATGGGGTTTCCACCCCGTAGGGATCACTGCCCCGGTATTATATATATATATATATATATATTAAGGCCCTAGGTGAATGAATATGTATTTTAATGATAATATTATTGATATATGTTAGGTTGGTCAATGAATTATAGGTTGAGGACATATAGGTAATTATTTAAAAAGAATAAGAGTAAAATGATCATTTTAGATTAAGTTATATGTGCGATAAATTTTGACAAAATGTAAGTTAAGGGATCCAATTGAAAAGTAAAAGAGAGAGTTTAGGGGACGAAACATGAAATTGAAGGAAAGTAGGGAGTTAAGTGTAACTTTTACAAAGTCAACAAGTGGTCCAATGAGAGGTGGACACCTAGCCATTCTACAAAAGTCTTGAGAAAAGGAAGAAACCCAAGTATTTAAGGTGTGATGGTCGGCTACTTCAAGGGTCTTCGAAGGCAGCCAATTTTCTCTAAAAATCTAGCAATTCTAACCCTTAAATAACCTCCAAATTCAACCATAGCTATTAGAGAGGAGAGAGAATTCGGTAGTTAGCTTTCTTAAGGTAAGGATCCTCTCTTCTCTTCTTATTTTGTTTTTCATAATTAGATATTAATTTCAGGGATTAGATGAATCTTTAAGCATAATAATTTCCAATTTATTATGAAGAAAGAGAGATAAGCAAAGGCAAGTAGCAAGAGGAGGAAAAACTTAAAGAAAGTGCTATCAAGAGGTATGAGAACTTCTTGCCATTCTTTGTGGGTGTTTGTTTCATTCTGGTGTTTATAAGTGTTAAATTGGAAGTTTTAATGGAAGAATATATGAATTTGAGGTTTGATTTTCCATAGGAACCGAAAATATGTGATAGACCCTCTTTTTGGCAAAAATATGTCCCAGGTTCACTAGACCCAGGTAAAGCATGATCACAATATAAATAACATAGGTTTAAGACATATGAGTGATTGGCTTTAGTGCAAGTGGGAGATTGTTAGAGAGTATGCCCTAGAGCCCATGTAATGGGGATTTATTTTACATGTATGAACTCATATTCTTAATAAAAGGCATCATTCATTTATTAATGCTTCTTGTTAATTTAGACAGTGCAAAGGCAATCATGAAAGTGTTCATGATGTGAGATGTCTATTACATGCAAATGTGATAATATCTAAATATCCCTAGTCATAGAATTAACAAGACAGGACATTGTTAATTTAGACAGACTAGCACATGTTATGCTTCTTGAATAGTTCAAGCAGTGGTTCTTATAACTGTGATTATGAAAGTTAATCAAAGCTAACATGTGGATGCTTGTTAGAAGAACAAGTTCATTGGAGACCTGCAAAGAGAATCCTCACATAGATATTAAATCTATGTTAGTGAGGAATCTCTTCATAGCGGTTGTGCAAGTATCCTTAGACTTGAGATCGCCAAGGTTATCTTAAGTAGCAAGTGATATGCTTTGACTCTATAACTGATTACTTCCAACTGGGGGTGAACATAGTTAGGAGATTGGGTATATCATGACTTACTTGAAGATAGTTGAGTGATTGACAAAGGATTCATCATCCCAGATTTATTAAAGGGAGTTATCTCGAATGATTCTATAATTGCCTTGTTCAGAGAATCTCTGGCCAGAGTAATATGCCAAGATGGATAGGGATCCATGAAGGGTATTTTGAAAACAATGGTTAAATTAATAGAACATACATAATTAGATTTATATGAGTTGACAGAAATCCATACTCAGAATCTAATTGAGATAAGAGTGGTGAAATGAGTAATTACACGAAAACTGATTCTATGAAAGGGTATAGTCAAACCACTTAACTTTCCTGACATTTGGGTAGTCATGATTCCTAGCTAGAGACCGCTCATGATTTGTAAAATAGTATATTATAAATATCAATAGGGATTGATAAAATGATTTAAAGAAGTTTAAATCATGTGAGTTTTGAATAGAACTCATAATTACATATTATATTGCCAATATGGACAGGAACCCAATAGATCACACACATATAGAGTAAAGGATAAAATGGTAAAATGAAAATGATAATAATATTTGACATTATTATGGGAGAAGAGAAATGAATAAGAATATAATTAATTAAAGAGTTTAATTAATTATGATCAAGTAGAATTATTCACAGAACTTTTTAGAAATATTTTGTAAAATGGACCTAATTAAAATCAACTGTTCAACAAAAATCAAAGGTGGTTTTTCTTATTCTCATTAATATTTATATTGTAAATTCATGGAAAGATCATATCTATTGGTTAAAAAATTTTAAATTCTGCTTATGCATGTGTGCATGTAACTGATAATTCCCAACAAGTTTTGACCCCATTTAGGTCTACAGATTTGATATCCTCGGATATCCATAGGATTTGATACCTATGGGTATTTATATGACTGATACCTAAGGGTATTCACAATTCTCATTATCCACACTCTTAGTGAAAGGTGCAGGCTTATTAAAGAATGCAAGTATAGTAATATGAAAGTAATTGATAGAAAAGATATGACTTATCATAATTTGATCCAAATATTATTTTACTCAACCCATGTATAGCACATAGGGAACATAAGATAGAATGCAATGTATTCAAATATGAGGTATATAATACTATATAATGCTATAGTAACTCTTGCATATAGTAATAATGACTGTGATTACCTAATGTTTGCTTTGCTTAAGACTATTGTTTTTACATGTATATCTATATACACAGGTGAGCTCATATAATTTAGTTAATGATTGTCATTGATTACAGTATGCACTTGCAACCTTAGTAATAATAAGTCTTGTATTGTTGTTATGAAAATTTTATACCGTGGCTCCAAATTGCATTTGACTAATATTGTGTCTAATTGTGGGAGGCAACTATGGCAAGAGATTATTTTAAAAATATATTTCTTTGTTCCCCACTAAGCTAATAAGCTTAGCATGGGTATTTCTCCGTGTAGATACTTGAAGCTAGAATTCTTCCTAGTGGGACAAGATCTGCTACAGCAGTTTATATATATATATATATATATATATATATATATATATATATATATATATATATATATATATATAGTTGTATTTTATTTTGTCTTTGTAATTATATTGTACCAAGTTGAAGGTGGTATAAGAATGGAATAAGAGACAGTGTAGAATAACCTACAGTTTTCTTTGTAGATTTCTTATGATGATGTGTTAAGAAATGTTATGCTAGATAGTATGTATGATGACAGGTATGAGCAGAGATTAGAATAATATAGCCTTAAACTTTTTTAATATTTATACTTATGCCATTTGTATAAATAGGGGTATCAACTATCAAAACCCTACTTCATTCTTCTCTTTGTTGCTCCTCTTCACGGCCAAGCTAAGCAAGGAAACATTCTAAACATTAAAACATTTGATAGGTCAAAGATTGATTTTTTTTTATATATAATCCTTGTACTGGTATGTGTTTAAGGATTTATAAGAACAGGTAATTAAAAGCCTTTTTTTTTACCATAATTAGTTCTGTATAAAGGACTAATCTTCTCTAAAGATCTTTATTTTCCATCACTGTAGATATTATACTTTAAAAATCTATTTTTTCTTTGTTGTTGTTTAGAAGGAGTGGTCTTTGTTCTTCTGTCATTTACTGCTAAAAGATGGAAGTAGCAACCATAACCCAACATGGATTTTTGTAGGTCGGTAAAAAATATACCTAAACTTGCTTTCTTCATCTATTTTTTAGATTTGTTTTCTTCACATCATTGAGTAATTGGTGGTGGTGGTGTTGATGAATGTGATTGCAATTGTAGATAAGTTGGCAGCCAAGTTTATTGAGTCAGAAACTTGTTTTCATCAATTTTTTAGATCTATTTTCTTCACTTATTTTAAATATATTTATTTATAATAGTTTGATCTATATGCTATTCATAATAGTTTGATTTATATGGATTTTATCGATTGATTTTAGTTTTTTCTAATTATTAAATATTATAATTTAATTATAATTAGTATTTAAGTATTATATTTTAGAATTTAAAAATATATATCTTTGGTCGGGACTAGGGATCCCCGCTAGGGTGGGGATGGGGGGATTTTTTTTCCTTGTAATCCCCAATCAGGGACGGAGAATTCCTAACCTTGGGAGGGGTAGTTGGTGGGGATCCACTCTCTGCTCCTACCCCATGATCATTCCTATCTCCTTCTAATCATTGGAGAGGTGGATAGTGTAATCAATCCCTGCACCCTCTTTGGATGAAAAAAAAAAAAGTAAACATGCATATGTTTTAAATCACGGATTGGAAGTTATTTTTAACTATTTTCGTGTTGAATGCTAGCATATATATATATATATATATATATATATATGACTAACCTAACAAAAAAAACAAAACAGAGTATCATTGAATTTGAAATTGAGTTTTCAAATTTAATTTCAATTAAATAAGATTGAATTTTTCAATTTGGATAATTTATGTCAATTAAAATTGAATCAATTGAGGATAAATTGATTCAATTGATTTGAAACTAAATTTTAATTAATGTATTTGGATTTGCATTTTATTTTTAATAAAATAATCTCAATTTGAATAATTGATTTTTAATGAAAATTGTTTCAATTGAATTTGAATAGATTTAATTTATTTGAAAGTTCAATAGAATTATATTATAATTCAATTAGTTATGATTTTTTTTCAATTTTGATATAATTGAAATTTGATTTAAATTTACGTAATTAATTTTCAATTGATATTGAATCAATTGAGTTCTAATTGATTCAATAACTGAAAATTGACTTTCAACCAAAAATATCAATTATTTAAACTGAAATTAAGTTAGTCATATGTGCATGATGTGCATTCATGGATGTATATAGTTATATATACTAATTGTACATATGACCTTTTGATTGATTTTATCTCAGCAAAAAAAATCTTCACTTTTGTTCCACCTTTTTCAATATGTATCATGTGCTAATATATTTACTTATCCTAGCTAAATTCCTTATTTTGTTACAAATTTGTTGAATAAGTGTTAATCAATTTTGTTAATTGTCTATTTTATATTGTTGTAACTTATATTATTTTAATTCAATAATTAGAGGAAGAGAAGAAGTCAAAAATTAATTTTTGGTAGGTTAGAAAAAATATTTAATTTGAAGTTTAAATTAATCAATTTAACTTTTAGGCTAAATTAACAAATAATTTCATTTTTTGGCAAATTTTCCTTTTCATCACAAAAATAAAATTAAATTCAATAAAAATAAAATTAAAATTCAAAATTGTGTTAATTGATTCAATTTTAATTTCAACTGACAATTTAAATCAATTCAAATTCAATTGAAAAAAAAATCAGTTATCCAATTTGAAATAAAAATTCATTAAATTGATTCAAATTTAATTTGAATTTAACTTAATGGAAATCGTTTGAATCATTAAGACTCATTTGTTCAATTTCAATTGAAAATTAATTACTTTTATTTAAATATAATTTAGACTAAAAATTATAAAAGAGAATTGTGGCTAATTCAATTTCTATTAGATTCAATTGAACTTTTAAATCAATTGAACAAATTCTTCTTCTTCTTCTTGTTTTTTTTTTTTTGAAACTCCCAATATCCAAATTCAATTGGCATGACTAATTTAGATCAGGTACTGATGCGGAACCCCAAGGTTAAAGAACCCGAAACCCCTTAAACATACGCTTTGATTTCAAAAGACAGAAGACAAACACCCTCCCTATTGAACCCCCAAACAACACGTGAATGGAAACGCAAATAATCGGGATAATAAGAATAGGAACACGCCACAATCAAATGATTGATAAGTAATCCTAATTCTTGATGCAATAGAAAAGAAAGCAAGTAATCTCACAATCTCTCTAAAGAATTTCGGCTAAAGCCAAGAGAAAACTCTCAAAAGTTTATAATTTGATTCAATGATTATTCTCCTGTTACAACTCATAACAAGCTATTTATACTAAAACCCTAACACTTTACTTCTTAAACAAGCCAAATAACCTCTTTAGGAATTCTAAAGACTCTTTACTTCTTAAACAAGTCTAATAACCTCTTTAAGAAGTAATAAATCACCCTTAGAAGCTAAAACAACCCCTAAAAAGGCCTTAAACAAGGTGTGGCCGAATTTCATAAGACAAAACAAGCCCATTCTCCTACTTAAAGAATTAAAACAAAACTAAAATGATGGGCCTTAATGAAGGTGGCGTGTAGCCCACTTAAATAAGGCCTTATTTGTTCAATAAACCAACTAAACATAATGAATTAAAAGCCCTAACTAAAAACTAAACAAATCAGCCCCTTAAACCCATTAAGATACAACTTTAAATGAGTCATGTGAATTATAAATAAAGCACATGACTTGTACAATTAAAGCCCAAAGTTGCATAAGCCCTTTATGACTCAAGTTGGCCCAATTCTTCATTTGCTTCCAAAAGGATGAGTACTTTATGCTTGTGATGCTGATTGACGAAATCATCATGACTTGCCCTCTCCATGGTCGTATCATTCCCTCCCTCTTTAGAAAAGATTCGTCCTCGAATTTTCGTCTTGCAATAGTTGGGAATTGACACTTGAGGAATACATTCATCTTCGTAAATGATCTTCGGCATTGGTGGAAATAATATGAATGTTTCTTCATTGAGGAACTCATCATGATCCTGCAAATTATAAACAAAAGAACTATGCAAAACATGGTTAGTCTTTAATATAGCGGTATGATTTTGACTTTCTCGACTTCCCATGTGCAACTCATTCTTCTTAATCAATAGAGAATCAACTGTAACTTGCGAATCTTCCATCTCAACTAAGCAAACTTCTTCATCTGCACTTAAACAATCAACAATTTCTTCACTTTCAATTATTTTTCCATTATGCACAACATCATTATCCTCTTCCACCTCTAAAACAACCTTATTTAAATTTTTAACCACGTTCTCCACATCTTCAACTTCACCCAAAACCTTTTTTTTCTCATTAAGCTCATCAACAACATCCTCTTCATGGTCTTGAGTAATCTCACTATCAAAGCCTATATCTATATCACCCTTTTCAGGTTCACAAATTATTTCTTCCATGATAACTTTCTCCTTCTTTCTCTTCGCTTTGCTCTCCTCCATTCTAATTCGTGGTTCGAAATATTGTCTAACCAACCATTCAAAATTATTAAGGTCTTGCCTTAACAAATTTATATCTTCCTTAAATGCATTCCTTTCATCTTGATGTAAATGTCGTTTGGACTTGTGATTAGACATCCTCACATTCACTCGTGTTTCACTCAAAATTTGGCTTTTATCCTCTTAATGTCCTCTCACTCTCTTGCCTTTTTCCTCTCAAGCTTGCAACTTCAAAATTGCACTTCAGAATTTAAATCACAAATTAAAAAACTTGAGCACGTTTAAGAAAGCAAGGAAATAATAACTAACAATAAAAAGAAAGCTCAAAAACTAGAAAAGAAGACTCTAGACACAATGGAGGTGGTACACGGACAAGAGTGGTGTACCACTTGATGATAACAAAATTAGAGTATTGGACAAGCAATGATACCCTAACAATGTAAATGGAACAAAAGCTAGCATAAAACAAAGAAATAAGCAACAAGAATCAAGGAAAATGACAATATGGATAAAATGAATGAATTTGATTCACTACAAAGTAAACCAAATATAGAACCTAAATATTCCACCCAACAAAGCAAGAAATCAACAAAGAGACCTAATTGAAGTAGGTTGCATGCAAAAATAATTCAATTTAGAGCCAAAATTATCACTAGGCCGAATGATGTAACAAGCTTGATTAGTGTATCAAGTTGTGTGCAAAATGGTGGCAAAGTGATGGCAATTTGATGGCAAAATGATAGAAAAAAATGGTGGCAAAAATGATAGCAAATGATGCCAGAAATGGTAACAAAATGGTGGTAAATGATTGGGAAAATGATGGCAAAATGATAAAGAAAATGGCAGCACAAATGATCAAATGATTCCAAAAATGATGGAACAAATGGATAACAAATGGCAGCACAAATGGATAACGAATGATATAAAAATGGTGGCACAAATGGATAGCAATTGGATAGCACAAATGGTGGTTCAATAATTGCAAAGTAAATCCTTGGTTAAGTAGGACTAGGATTGTAATTCCAAATCAGATATGGACTAGGATTTTTTTGAAAGCCTAAACCCAAAGCAATAAGGATTGTATTTCCTACCCTTTAAAGGATTCCCAAAGGAGTTTGGAAAAAAGTGTATATGCTGCTCCTCCCAATCCTAAAGCAAAAACGATTAGTTTTCCCACTTATGAAAGGATTAGGCTTTTTCTATATAAACTACCCTTGCTCAATTGCTTTTTAATTTTTTTCTTCTTCTATTTTTCTTCTCTTTCACGTTTTTCTCTCTTTTTTTTTTGATGAACAGTACCGTGAACAGTGTGACGAACAGTGTCGTGAACAGTACCACGTTTTTTTTTCGTTTTTTTTTTCTCTTTTTTTTTTAATTCACTCACTAATCTAAAGGCTTACTACTACTAGAATTTGTTTGTTTTTTTTTAATGAAACAAAACACAAGGTAAGGAAAAGAAAATGCTAAATTTACCACACAAAAGCACACAAATCAAAACTTATCACTACCTAATTCGGCATAAACATAAATAAATCAAAGAAAAGAAAACACAAACTCACTAAGATAAATAGGAATTTACCTTACTTTTGGCTCTGATACCAAATGATGCGGAACCCCAAGGTTAAAGAACCCGAAACCCCTTAAACATACGCTTTGATTTCAAAAGACAGAAGACAAACACCCTCCCTATTGAACCCCCAAACAACACGTGAATGGAAACGCAAATAATCGGGATAATAAGAATAGGAACACGCCACAATCAAATGATTGATAAGTAATCCTAATTCTTGATGCAATAGAAAAGAAAGCAAGTAATCTCACAATCTCTCTAAAGAATTTCGGCTAAAGCCAAGAGAAAACTCTCAAAAGTTTATAATTTGATTCAATGATTATTCTCCTGTTACAACTCATAACAAGCTATTTATACTAAAACCCTAACACTTTACTTCTTAAACAAGCCAAATAACCTCTTTAGGAATTCTAAAGACTCTTTACTTCTTAAACAAGTCTAATAACCTCTTTAAGAAGTAATAAATCACCCTTAGAAGCTAAAACAACCCCTAAAAAGGCCTTAAACAAGGTGTGGCCGAATTTCATAAGACAAAATAAGCCCATTCTCCTACTTAAAGAATTAAAACAAAACTAAAATGATGGGCCTTAATGAAGGTGGCGTGTAGCCCACTTAAATAAGGCCTTATTTGTTCAATAAACCAACTAAACATAATGAATTAAAAGCCCTAACTAAAAACTAAACAAATCAGCCCCTTAAACCCATTAAGATACAACTTTAAATGAGTCATGTGAATTATAAATAAAGCACATGACTTGTACAATTAAAGCCCAAAGTTGCATAAGCCCTTTATGACTCAAGTTGGCCCAATTCTTCATTTGCTTCCAAAAGGATGAGTACTTTATGCTTGTGATGCTGATTGACGAAATCATCATGACTTGCCCTCTCCATGGTCGTATCAGGTACTGCAGAGGTCCATTACTAGAAACGACCCTCCCAATGCCGCAATTTCTATACACATACCGAATTTGCAGATCGAATTCAAAACATATTTTAGGGATACCGAGCCCTCATTCACTCCAACCAATGGACATTGGTGAACAAATTCATTTTTTATTGTTGTAGTGTTAATATATTATCATTAAATTTCAATTGAAATTTCAGTTTTAATTTTAATTTTAATTCAATTTTAATTTTAATTTCAATTAAATTATAATTCCAATTTTTATTTCAATTCGATTTTAATTTCAATTGAATAAATTTCAATCTAATTCTCAAAATAATTCCAATCCAATTCTCAAATTAAATCAATTTCAGTTCTAATTCAATTTCAATTGAGTCAATTTCCACTCATATTCTCAAATCAAATTGATAGGTCTCAAATCATCGTAGAGGTGGGTGTTTTTGGCTTATAATGGGTGGTAGACAGGTTTGAGGAATAAGGGGTTGCCCCCGATCGGATCCTTGTATGCAAAACCTACAAAGATGCTTAGCCCAGTGGACCTGGCCTTCAGCACTCCGACACTTATTAAGTTAGCTATCAGGATAAGAGATGATAAGAAAGAAATATTTTACTAGGAGAGAGAGCTAGAAGGGGTGTCCTTCTCAGAGGGAAACTTGTTATTTATAGTTCCAAAAGAGCTTGGAGCAGTCTGCTCAACAATGTTCTGCAGCAGGCATGGCCTACTTCTTTAGGCAGCAGTGATTGGACAGTGGCGTGTATCAGATTTTATCAATAAAACGTCCAATCCGATCGAACAGCCTCGATTATTGAATTTTCCTTCTCAACCGAAGGAATTTTAATAGGCTTTTTCCTGGGCTTCTTCCTGTGATATTGGGTTGTTGGTTTTATTTTTTCGAGTGTTGTCACATGTCCCCCATCAAATAATTCAATGGGAGATCGAAGTAGCAGTTATATGGCCAGATCGCCTGCGAGATTTTGTTGTCGATGGTATCCCTAACATTTTGGCTTCAGACATTGGGTGAGCCAATCAAGGTGGTTTGTTGATTATAAAAGGCAGTGTTTTCCCCCAGAATTAGTGAGGTGTGAGCCATGGTGGACTAAGTATTGAAGGAACATCTGCCTTGAGACAATGGGGTTAACTAGCCTTGAGAGGCATTTTTAAAAGACATCGATCGAGATGATTCATCTATCAGAATCAGAGAAATATTAGCATTGGGCTGAAATTGATTAGTCTTGAGAGACATTTTTAAGACATTGATCAAAATCATAGAAACATCAGCCTTGAGCTGGAATTAATTAGCCTTGAGAGGCATTTTTAAGATATCGATTGGGATGATTCATTGATCGAAATTAGAGAAACATCAGCCTTGGGCTAGAATTTATTAGCCTTGGGAGGCATTTTTGAGACATTGATCGAGATAGTTTATCGATCAGAATCAAAGAAATATTAGCCTTGGGCTGAAATTGATTAGCCTTAAGAGGCATTTTTGAGACATCGATTGGGATGATTCATCGATCGAAATTAGAGAAACATCAGCCTTGGGCTAAAATTGATTAATCTTGAGAGGCATTTTTTAGATATCGATCGAGATGGTTTATCGATTAGAATCAAAGAAATATCAGCCTTGGGTTGGAATTGATTAGCCTTGAGAGGCATTTTTAAGACATCGATCGAAATCAGAGAAACATCAGCCTTAGGCTGGAATTGATTCTATAAAATAGCTTTTATTTATCATAAATTTTATATTTTGCTTTCTAACCTATTTGAGAAGATTTTTTGATTTTCCTTCGCTATTGGCCCTTTGGACTTCAGCCAATATATCTTTTCTTTCCTTAGGGGACTCGGCGACTGATGAGTTAAGAATCGTATCTTTTTGATCCACCATTCTTTTTGTATTTGCTATAAGCGCAGATTATAAATAATGATAGTTCGAGAAGGAAATAGAGTTACCTGATGGGATTGTTGTTTGTCTTGCATTTGCTTGGTGCATGCTTTCTAAGCGGTGTAAGTTTGACTAATGGGTTTTCAATTATGTACGCCAACCGACTTATCCCCTATTCTTGTCTCATCTAGGCCAGCCTTATGTGATTGGTTAGTCATCCACCGGTCATTTGTCAGGCATCGCTTCATCTCCCTAACTTGATGGCGGATGCTTCGTTTCTCGTGTTTTGATGGCCGATTTTTCTTTTGACGCTTTGGTTTCTATATGTGCATTAATGAGCTCTTAACGTGTGACATCCTCATTAATGCCCTTAAAGAAAATTTGGAGTTGCCTATAAAAAGGGTTTCTTTCCGTTTTTTCCATGCTATCTCCTTTTATTTCTTCCTATAACTCTTTTTCCTTATGTCTATTGTTTCTTGGCTATTGAGTTTGACTATAAGGCCTCCAGACTTTTTACTTGTTATCATCAAATTCACCATTTTAGGAAGATGAATGAAGAAAATACCCCTTTGTCTTGTCTGAATGTGGCTTGTGTTAGCAAGTCATGTGATCTGTTGCCCCGATGGCTCCTCTCTGTTGGCATAAGGCTTTCGCCTGATCATAGTTGTGGACACATATCTATACTTTCCTCTCCATTTATCCTGGTGTTGCTCTATTGTCAGGGGACGCTATAAGAGGTGGTCTCATTGTGGCAGTAGTGATCGAGGTGGCAGCGAGACTCTTTTCATCCTTTCTCCCCATTGTCTTTCTTTTTCGCTTCTTCTCTTCTTGTAATTAGCCTCATTCTTCTCTTTCTCTCCTCCTTTTTCTTTTGGCCTCTTTTCTTTTCTTTTGTCTTTATTTTTTGCTTTGTGGGAGGGGAATCAGGGAGTTTCAACCGTGTGCCTTTCCAGACAAGAAGAACGAAAGTCAATCGACGAGAATGCTATTTATGTAGATCATAGGAAGAGCATTATCAATGTACTCTATACTTTGAATGAATATAATTTCTTTATTACAACATATCTATTCTTTTCCATTCTTCTTTTTTATGTGTCTTGGCATTTTGTGATGGCAATAAAAAGGAATTACTAAAACTATTGAGCAGACGATAACTTATACCAAAATAATGATGATCGAGTAGCACTTATCTTTTTTCAAAGGCGTTGCATTGTTCCGAACAGCTTGTCGCCCTTTTTTCTCATCTTTAACATGCTCCGTAGTCTAGATTTTCTCTGAGACAGTGGCCATGATCGGATTTTTATTGGGGAAGTCTCTTCGTTTTTCGATCGGAGATAGTGGATGTTTTATTTGATGGCAATCTACCTTTACTCTGTGTTGGCCATTGTGACGAGACCGGTGTGTTGTTGCCAGTGGATCGGGATAGTGATGTTCATAAATGATTTTAGTGTTAACAAAGGCATGCAATCAATTTCCACTTATATACTCAAATCAATTCGCAATTCTCAATTAATTGTCCAAATTAAATTTAATAATTCAACTGATATTTCAAATTTTACAAAAAAATCAATAGAAATGTAGTAATTCAATTTGATTTAACTAATACAGAAATGCAATAATTCAATTGAAATTCAAATTTATTTAAAAATTTATATGAAATTGAATATCAATTGAAATTAAAATTTAATATTGATTTTGAAAATCAATTTCAACTACATCAATTCTAATACAATTTTTAAATCAAATAAATTTTTAATTCAATTAATGTAACCATGTATATTGCTATAATATGTTTTGCATGAAAAGACCATAAATATTTAGCTAGGATCAAATCTGTCTGTAATAAAGTTAAATTTGCGAGAGAAATTTTAAAAGACTCCTTTTATGAAAAAATTATTTTTTTTCATGAATTAAAAATAATTATAAAATTTTTATACATAATTAGTGTATGATAAATATTATCATAATTTTAGTGATAAAGATAATTTTTTGATATTATATATATATATATATATATATATATATATATATATATATATATATATATATATATATATATATATATATATATATATATAGTATTTGAAATTTATTAACCTGATTAATCCAACTCTATGCCCAATAGACCCAAAAAAAAAGAGAAAACGATTTTTTTAATTAAATAAGAATTTTAATACTAAATTACTAATAAAAAAAACCCATGTGATAACTACAGAAAATACATTCTTAAAGGCCCAGTTAGTCTGGACCAATAACATTTGAGACGGCCCAAAGTTCATTAACAAAAAAGTAAAGCGTGAGCTGGAAGATAGCACCGGAAAGCGTGGTGTTCGATCGGACTGATAGGATAGCCCGTCCTATCAGCCTACTGACACAAGCCAATGCCCACACTCTCCATCTACTTCCTGTCACATCGCCGCTCACCCACTCTGTTTACCAGTTATCGCCCCCCAAGGTACTTAAGTACCTCTCCAAATATCGCCCCCCAAGGTACTCAAGTACCTCTCCAAATAACTCCTATAAATAGCCCGAAGCTTGATGGCACTAGGTATCGAACTCCTGAGACTTTCTTACTCTTTAAACACTCTCTCTAAAGATACTAACTTAAGCTTCAGAGTACTAACGTCCGGGTCTGATCGGGCACTCCCTTTTACAGGTCCAGCCATTTGACCGGCCTTTCAACTGCCAGCTCTCCTCTTATAGATAATCCGGTATCCAATTAACCATTGCAGCTTTTACTCCTTCTTTCGCAGATAAGCCACTTTAGGGTTTATCATTTGGTGCTTTCGTTGAGAGCCATGGCAGATTCAAGATCTTGTGAACATGCAGCTTATGGAGAGCGTAGTCACCACAACCTGGACAGAACTAAACCTTCAAGGTTAAGAGAGAGATCTCTCAGGTCACCAGTCGGAAGCAACCCCCTCTTAAGTCTCGATGATATGGTTGCACGACAATAGGAGAATGCCCTTATTACTGTAAGTGACATGCGCGTTGTACTTGGTCATCTCACTGAAAGCGTGGTCCAAGGATTGGAAATTGGGAAGAGCGTCCAAAACTTTTGAAGGCGATCAAGAAATGGATTTGATAGCTGAAGACTTCGGAAGAAGAAGGAATAGAAGGATTTCCCTGAGAGAGCCAAGTGCTCATGACGGGAGGACACCAGCACAAGAATCACGAATAAGTACGATAAGGGGAAGGAAAAGATGTTTTCGAGCAGAGATGCTCCTCATATCCCCAGTAGATTGTACACCTCGTCCTTTGATGAGCAGGGAGGATGTGCACCCAGTCACGCTTGCTTCCAAATGACAAAAGAAGAGTTCACCCCTATGGCGATGAGTAACGAGGATGAATGGTTTAAACAAAAACTTGAAAGGTTTGGACTGATAGAGCAAATGAGAGGGATGTCTGAGGGGAACGCTTGCAGCGGTACCTCCCCTTTCTGCAGGGAAATCATGGAGTTCAAGCTGCCTCTTAGATGGAGAGACGTGGCGATGGACAAATATACAGGTAAAAATGACCCCACCATTCCCTTTGCGGAATTTTTGACTAAAGTGCAGGTCTATACTTTCGACGAAAGGATCGCCTGTAGAGTTTTTCCAACTACCTTAGGAGGGGACGCTTTGAAGTGGTTCCTTTGACTCCTTTATGCATTGATCGCCTCTTTCAAGCAACTCAAGGAATTGTTCGTGACACGATTCCATGCGCGAGCACGCGCATCAAAGACGGTCAATAACCTGCGCAACCTCTACCAAAGAACCAATGAAAGTCTCAGAGATTACATTGTTCGCTTTCAAGCTGCAATGTCAGAAACAGGGGATCTAAGCGTGGAATTGGCATCAAATGCTCTGGAAAAAGGTGTCGCGGATCGCCCGTTTGTCGAATCGCTGACAGCAAGGCCACTAAGTAGTTTTCTCGACCTAATGAAGAGGATCAAGTGACGCATCCAGCTAGATGATGCTCTCAGATCCAATAAAATTGGGAAAACTAACGTGATGGGCAGACTACGATATTTAGATAGTCGGCCATTCAATAGAACCTCTGCTTCCGATCGAACATAAGGGAAGCTGAAATGGTCGGTCTTCTCAAGGATCTCGAGGAGGGGAAATGAAGACGAGCGGAATCAACCCGACCGTCAAAATAGTTGATCTACTGGGACTTCTACCCCCCTCAGTGCCGATTGTCTCCAAACGCCATTGAGTGCCAAGAGAAAACATGGAAAAACCAATTGACTCAAAATGGCCAAGCAAGAGGAGAAGCAGTGGAGGCCGCGACAAAAGTCATGAGTTATCCAGCGAAGGGATCAGCAGATAACGACAAATTAGGTGCAATTATTATAATTTGAGTTTTTTTTAAAAAAAGGCATTTGTATTAAATTTAAACAATTTTTATCCTCCTATAATAAGTGTTGGAATATCAGTTTGTTTTAATATTACCTGTTTACCATTTAAAAATATATTCTCAAGTGACAGCAATAAAAAGGGGCTGCAACATGCAAAAGGCTGCTAAAAATATGCGCACAAAATAAGCGCCTCCACAAAGTAAAATGGCTTTAAAAACAAAAATAGGTACGTGCCCAAAACTCGCAAATTTAATATTTATCATTTGAGTAAACTTATTAATTCTCCAGCAAACCGATTTTTCGGATCGAATGATTTGATCATCGAGAGCTCAAAATAAAGGCCTTGGAGGCCCATAGACCTCATCCCGATCGGATAATATTTTCCACCACCAAGAGCGGATCAAAAGAATATCCATCCCCAGGAGCGGATTAGAAGAATATCCATCCCCAAGAGCAGATCGAATAATATTTCACCACCGCCAAGAGCGGATCAGAAGAATATCCATCCCCAGGAGCGGATCAGATAATATTTTGCCACCGCCAAGAGCGGATCAGAAGAATATCCATCCCTAGGAGCAAATTAGATAGTATTTTGCCACCGCCAAGAGCATATCAGAAGAATATCCATCCCTAAGAACGGATCGAATAATATTTCGCTACCGCCAAGCATGGATCAGAAGACCATCCATCGTTAAGAGCGGATCATATGTTATTGGATGTGATTTTTTCCACCGCCAAGAGCGGATCGGATGTGGTTATCTCTCAGACAACATAAGCAACCGTAAAGCAAGTTAGTAAATATTTATAAAATTATTTGTACAATAAAATTGCAAAAATTACTTGCATGACAAAAATCTCAAAACATGTAACTCCCCATAAGCGGATAACTCCCGACCCAAGGTATTCTCTAAATGGGTAACTCCCAAAATTATCGAGCCTTCGATCTCAAAGATCGAATTGCGTGAAGGGGGACTAGAAGTGATAACATCCAAAATGAAATTAACTATAAGTCCAGCTCATTAAAAGCCCACGAAGAGGCCTAAGGAGATCGAGGATAAAGTTCGTACCTATAACCCCCCTGGGCAGTCATAACTCCATCACCAGGCTTGATGTCCATCTCGAGAGTGGAATAAGAAAGCTCCCCCTTTACCGTAAAATTCATCTTTTAAGTCTAACATAATTATTGAATCCAAGTTACAAGACGCCTCAACTTGATCTCCATTGGCCTAATCACCAGATTCGACGCCTATCTTGACGATCGACACCACTATCTTAATTCCGGTCGGATAAAAATGTCTATCCTAATAGATAACTCCCTATAAGTGGATGACTCCCTTAAACTTTTAGAGCTCGAATTCCCTACTCGGCACAACTTATCTATGATAGTTTGACGCTTATCTCAAGCTCGGGATATGAAGGGCGCTTACACCCATTCAACCTCTGTCAATCAATTCGCTAGATTCAATGTCTATCATGAATCCAAGATGCGAAAGTTGACAACTGAGTTAGCCAACTCCCTCGAACAAATATCTGATCAAAACAATGAAACGCCATCTATTGTGCCTGATGTAATAAATCTGAGTCACCAATTATTGACCAAATGGTTCGCTTTTGTACATCCGACCGTGTTAAGCAACTGTTGATATAATCGTATATCGCAATGCTCGAAAAGGCAAATTGAGGTTCAGGGAGTATTTTTCCTTGGTTCATACATTCTCCGTGATTGGCTTACACGATTCTTCCCAGTTAATTTAATATTTTCTCCTTAACTGATCTTATAGTGAATATTTATTGAAATAAGAATTGCAGTCTACAGACGAGGTTGAGAGAAAGCTCCTCTATTATATATGAGTAATTCTTACAAAACGGAGACAAAATCATTACAGCAACAAGCTATGCCTCTATATTTGTTATTTCTTACAAGACCCGTGATGTCTCCCTTTTAGGCAGAAAGCCCTTTCTCAAGCTTCTTTCTATACGCCACCTCCTTTTCCAAGGCAACTTGTAATGAATCTCGCTCCCCACATAGAACGTCACGCTCGAACTTAGCCTTGGAACATTCAACCGATAGACGGGCTGTATCATCTTTGAGTTGATCCACCTCTCTCTGTCGAGCTTTCAGATCCTAAGAAAGATGAGCGAATTCCTCTTTCAGCTTTTCAACTTCCGATCTGGAAAGCAGAGACTCTTTTCTCGCCAAATCATATTTGGCCTCCGCTTCCTCCTTAGCCCGATTGGAATCTTCCCATCTCTTTTTACAAAGATCAGCCAAGCCATGCAGACGCAAACCCCTTTTATCAACTAAAAAATTATAAGAGGAGACAGGTCGGGGAATCAAGAGGATAACAGACTGTAAGACGAATATTTGTTTGGGAATGAACATTTTGAAATAATACCTCTAGGCTTTGTCGTTGAAAAAGGCTGTGTTCTTGGGACAATATGTCAGGATCTCCCATTGCCTTAAAATCATCCTCTTGGAGCATGGCTCGGCACAAAAAGTTTGCGACCGTCCTATTTTTAAGGGAACAGCCATCGCCAAACTGACCTTTTAGAATTTCTCCCAGTGATGTGGCACGCCTTTCAGAAATTCTTGAAGTAATGCTCCTAAAAGACTCATCTTGAAGTGGCTCCTTGCCCTTGGCAGCGACCCTAGCGCCCGTAGCAGCCTTTAATTTAATAGTTTCTTCCTTAGCTCCTTCTTCAGCTCTCCTTTGTGTACTTTTATCTCTTGGGGGCGTATTGATTCTAACTAACCCCGTGTAGCATTGGAAGTCGCGACGCCCGACCGGATTGATGGGACAGCTCATCCCATCAGCCCACTGACACAAGCAAGTGCCCATGCTTTCCATCCTCTCCCTGTCACATCACCACTCACCTACTCAGATTGCCAGCTATCTCCCCCCAAGGCACTCAAGTGCCCCTCCGAAGCTCTCCTATAAATAGCCAAAAGCACAATGGCACGAGGTACTGAGTATCTGAAACTTTTTCTCCAAACATCCTTTATTTAAAAGGTCACTGACTTAAGCTTCGGAGTGCTAAGGCCCGGTTCCGACCGGGCCCTCCTTTTCTCTTGCAGGCTTGATCCATTGAACCAATCGGCTCCTTCTTATAATAACTTCAACTACTTGGGTGGAATTACCTAATCCCACGGTTGGTACCCCCTCACTTTACAAGATAAAGCCATTTTGAGCTTTATCATTTGGTGCTTTCGTTGAGAGCCGTTGTTATCTCCAACTCACGAAGAGCATAGTCACCACGAGTGAAGCGGATCTAAACCTCCGGAGGAAAGAAAGAAGTTTTTCAGATCACCAGTTGAAGGCAACTCCTCCTTGGGTTCAGATCTAGGCCCTTTCACTAAAAATAGGGCAGGTAAAAAAGATCGCGACACGAGCCTTGGGAGGTGAGCAGGAAATGGATTCGACGGACAAAGATCTAGAAGAAAGAGGGTCAGGAAATGCGCGTTCACATCAAAAGTGTGCCGGCGTGATAAAGGCGACCATTGAAGGATTGTTTTGGGAAACAGATCCTATCGATCTAATGCGGGGTGAAAGCATTCATGTTGCCCACATGCTTGAGCAGCCATTCGCCGTCACCGCATCCGATGAAGAGGAGCGGGACGTGTTACTTCCTTATGAGGACACCCACGTTATCAAAGCGCGGGCCAATAACCCTGGCAAAAGAAGGATATCAGTAAATGGCAAAAGTGCGAAAAGGACGCCTACCCTACGAGCCGATGAACCAGTAAGCCTTCCAAACGCGGGACACAAATCAAGCCTCCTCAACAATATGGCCACTCCAAGGGAAAGGTCAGTTGAGTTCTTAGGCGAACCCGGCCCGGAGGCTCTAATCTGTGCCAGTAAGGTAACCTTTGTAACCGCCATTATAACTCCTGCCCACCTCACCTTATTTGGCAGGTCTTTACTCTATCAAATTGGAGCTATCATCGGCATACGACGTATGACAACAAAGATCCCATTTAGGGAAGAAATTGTTGTCCCAAAGGGAACCGGAGAATTATATGTTCCCATAATTAAGGGTCACGTGGAAGCCATGATGGTAGGACGACCCGTACCAGACGCCCAACTCGGCACAAAGGGAGGCTCATCAGGCTTCCATTCAAGCTTTGAAAGCTAGTTGGGCACTCTATATCCGAACAAAAGAGTGTGCCACCCTGCTCAACCCAAACACAAAGACTTGACTCTTATGTTGATCCGACAGGCGCCGGTATCCGAGCATGACATTAATGCATCAGGTAGGGATACCTGCAAATAGTAGATCACTGGCTATAACGACTCCTGTACCAAGGACGGCTAACCTTAACGTCTCGACGGCATTAAGCCCCTTGAGGGGACGGATATCACTAGAAGCCGAAACACCGGCATACTTAAAAAGTGTCATGTATAATCATATATCATGTTTATCTCCAATAAAGAATGTTCTCCATTTTTCTCCGTCTGATCCATTCCTCTTCATCCTCATAGAAGGTATGCTTTCTTTTCTTTGCTTGCTAGGTTTAAATGTGTGTTTTCAGGATATCTATTTGGCTCATTCAACGAAATACGCTACTCCCGATTTGAATAAACTCGATAAGAGTAAATAATGGCTATTTGTCGTAATTCGACATCTATTTTAAAGCCAAAGTATAACTATTTGCTTTGCATCATTCGCCGGGCTCGAAGTCCATCCCGAGCGCACAAAAGTCATCCTTATTAAATCTATCTAGAATGACTAACTCACTTGCTAAGCTCGATGTGCATTCCGAGCCTAAAAAGCAAGGAAACAACAAACGGATCAATCGCTTCCTCGCGATTATGAAATCGCCGATTCTCCATAAAGAGTTAAAGGCCAGGCGCCTTCTCCATTCAAAAAAGCTCCTCGAAATCATGAAATCGCCGATTCTCCATAAAGATTTAAAGGCCAGGCGCCTTCTCCATTCAGAAAAGCTCCTCGAAATCATGAAATCGCCAATTCTCCATAATTAGCCGAAAGGCCAGCCTTCTCTATCAGGCAAAAGCTCCATTACTAAGCTCGAAGTCCATCCCGAGCATGAGATAAGAAAAATCTCCATACAAAGACTCCCTCAAAGAGAGGAATAAATCCTCAAGGGTAACTCCCCATCTGAGGGTAACTCCCAAAGAGGACAATGTGATCGAAAAGATCCTTGTCGAAAGCAATCCTATTTAGCCGATTGGCTAGTATGACAGTTGAAAATCAACAAAATCATCTATTGCATTCGACACAACGAATTCGAGCAATAATTTACGCTCGATTGACAGATTTGATCCGATCGGATCAAGCACCCTTAATAAAGTTATGACCCTTAAGTAACAGGGAAAGTATGCCTGCATTCAGGAAGTATACTCCTTTACGTATTCTCCACGACTAGATCCCCAAAATCTTAAGTGATTAATAACTATTATCCTTCATTGATGATCTTTTTTTATAGATTATGACACGATGATAATACACGGAAAATGTTTGGTCATACTAAACCAATGATGGCCTCTATAGTAGCCGACCAGGGAAGTTTTATCCCCAATTATTGCGATCGAAATGATCGTTCGCCATGAGTGACATCTTTGACAGCCCAACGACTAGTATGATATTTGAAATCATCTATCTCGTTCGGTATAATAATCCTGAGCGATGATTTGCGCTTGTCAAACAAGCTTTCTCCGACCGGATAAAAAACCATGGTAAATGGTGCCACTTGCGTGCATTCAAGAAGTAATCTCCTCGTTTGAATTTTACGTGACCTCCATACTTAAAATCTCCATTAGTAAACGTTATTCTCCGCTAACGATTTTTATGACAGATTATACATAAGTTGAAGCCACGATGTAAAGGTCATATAAGGAAAATGCCCTGACTAATCAAATGTCACAAATATAAAGATCGTCCTTACCAAAATACAATAAAAAAAGGAGAAAAGAGAGAGAAAGATCAATCATCTATATCTACAATCTCCACAAAGATGGGAGGAACATCCAATTCGGCCGTAGGCTGCGAAGATCCCGGAACATTCGCAGGGCTAGGGTTTGATGGCGCCAGAACAATCGCACCAGGCTGGGTCGTTCTAATGAAGCAGCTGGTAGCGACTCAGGATCTTGAGGGTTATCATCCTCACAATCGACAAAAGGGGGGTCAGGCAAGACTCCCGGATCTTCCATCCAGCTAAGGTCAGCTTCAGGAAAGCGTTGCTCGGCTGCATAAATCAACCGAGTCAATAGTCGCCTCTGCACTTCTCCCAGCCGCTCCATCAGCTCTTCCTTTTGGACAGTAAGATCGTCCTCCAGCTTTTTATCCCACCCTGCCTCCTTTTCAGCCAGTAGGTTTTTCAATTATTCATGCTCGGCCAGCAGACGTTCATGCTCTTCTCTAATCTTTGAATAATCAGAAGAGAGACGTTTACACTCCTCCCTCTGCCTAGTTGCCTCCTCTTCGAACTTCTGTATTAGAGCATTCTCGGCAGTTAAACGAGCCACGTCCCCCTTGAGATAATCCACCTCTCTTTGCCGAGCTTGCACATCTTGTAAAAGATGGGCAGTCTCCTCCTTCAGCTTTTCAAACTCTGACCAAATGCTAGAGGACTTTCTCCTCATAGCTTCACACTTATCCTCTGCCTCCCTCTTTGCCCGCTCGAAGTCTTTGAGCTTCGTTTTGCAGAGGTTGGCCATGCCATGCAGGCGCAACCCCCTTTTTATTAACTGAAAGACAAAAGAAACGAAGGTAGAAGGTCCGATCGATCTAAAAGGTAACAGTCGGATGGAGCAAAATTAATAAAAGCAAAGATATGGAAAAATAGCCCCAAGCATTGTTGCTAAAAGAGGCTGCACTCCCGGGATAATACGTCAGGATTTCCCATTGTCCGAAAATCATCATCTTGAAGCATGCCACGGCACAAATAGCCTGATACGGCTTTATTGTCGATAGACCAGTCAGGACCAAACCGGCTCTTTAAAACTTCTCCTAGTGAGGAAGCCTGGTCCTCAGCAATCTTCGCAATCACATTTGGCATGCCTCCTTTGCTTCTCGCAGCAACTCTTACATCTACTGCGGCTATCAGTTCATCAACCTTCCTCCTAGCCACTTTTTGCAGGGCTCCCTGGATATCTTTGCCCACAACAGCTGTATCTGACTGAATTGATTTCCACGCTCTTGAGCTATTCGCTCCCTATCTGGGTCAGGCTCGTTCCCGAGAGTCGAATGCGATGAGGAATGACCCCCAGGTAACGGCTGGTCGGAAGATGGTCCTGGAAGAACCTGAGAAGGGCAATCAGCAATTGCTACACTGTTACCAGGCATGGCCACGGGAGCATTAATAACAGGAGCAGAAGCTTGAGCTTCCAAAGAGGATGCAAGCCTCATCCTTTTGTTCTTTCTTTCTTCTTTTGCAGCTCGATCGGCTTCAATCACTGCCTTGGCCCAATCAGCCAACTGTTTAGCAACGTCATCCCCTTTCGCCATCACTACTGCAATTGCATCATGGAAACAGAAGATAAGTATCTCTCCAGTTAGTGTGTTTTATAAAGTCGGAATTTATGATTCTATGCATAAGTAGTGAGATTCACATATATGCTCCTCCTATGCTTCTACTACAATGATCCTACTTCACATCAACAATAAGTAGTGAGATTCGGATCATCAGGCCAATCGGCCGCTCAATTTCCCAAGTCTCTCTTTCTCATAAACTCGCAAAAATATAGCATTCGCAAATTAATTATAAGTCATTTCTGGCAGAGACAACCCCAAAAGCATCAATGGGCCGCCCATCATTCTTACAGCCGAAAATAGAAACCATCACAAAGGTTCTCATAGGAAGATTGTTCAACAAAAATAAATCTTGATCAGCATCTCTCCTGCTGGCCCGAAATACTATAATCACATAAAGGCTGAATGAAGACTCTTGTTTATGGGTTGGTGGTCATTCAAAATCACTTCTTTGGGGAGGGGAAAATTGGATATGACATTTCAGTTTCAAAAAAAAAAAAAAGAAAGAAGAAAGAAGAGAAAAAACACCAAAAATCAATCAAGTGTTGGCTGCTTACCTGAATACTCCTGTAAAATCTTCGAAAATGCTGAAAGAGCAAAGTTCAGGTAACTGAAATGATAGAATTTGTGCAAAAAATTTGACAGAGCTTCGCCAAGAATTCCAGAAATAGGAAAAAGAAAACCGCCACAAGGGCGCCTATTTATAAGCGAAGCGATTCTAGAAAGCTCCGATAATTGTCCCTTGGATGATCGCCACGTGTATTTAACTTACTAATGGCGGTTACGAAATACGAAGTGACGCCTCTAAAATGCACAACGGTAGTCCCAAAAGGCACAAGGCACAAATTTGAAAAGTTCGTTTAAAAATCCCACCAAGATTCGGGTAATCTCCTGATCGGATCCGTTGGAGGGGGGACAAGTGATAACTACCTAAAAAACATTCTCTAAGGCCCGGTCGACACGGCCCAGACGACTAAAGCGGCTCAGAGATATGACATATAGATTGAAAAGTAGCATTAGAATTCGCGATGCCCGACCGGACTGATGGGATAGCTCATCCCATCAGCCCACTAACACAAGCAAGCGCCCATGCTTTCCATCCTCTCCCTATCACATCGCCGCTCACCTACTCAGATTGCCAGCTATCTCCCCCCAAGGCACTTAAGTGCCCCTCCGAAGCTCTCCTATAAATAGCCAAAAGCACAATGGCACGAGGTACTGAGTATCTGAAACTTTTTCTCCAAACATCCTTTATTTAAAAGGTCACTGACTTAAGCTTCGGAGTGTTAAGGCCCGATTCCGACCGGGCCCTCCTATTCTCTTGCAGGCTTGATCCATTGAACCAATCGACTCCTTCTTATAATAACTTTAACTGCTTGGGTGAAATTTCCTAATCCCACGGTTGGTACCCCCTCACTTTACAAGATAAAGCCATTTTGAGCTTTATCAATACTATATATAAATAATACTATATAATTAAATAGATGAAATAATATAAAATTAGTTTAAAGTATTATATAAAATTTATAGGAAAATATGAAAATTTAAGGTGTGTATATATATATATATATATAGTGATCTGGTTAATCGTAGACTAACGGTTAATCGGTACATAAAAATCTAAACTGTAATTATTAACTAAAAATATAAAAATTAAAAGCCGTAATTAAGTCCATCAGATCAGTTAACTGTAAAATTCGGTTTGATTTCGAAGCGATTTTACAGTTAACTATATTTTCAGTTTTTTTGCTCACCCATAACTGTGCCTTATAAATATATATATTTAAGCATGAATATTTCACTTCATTATTCAAAAAAATTCATTTTTGCATTTTTTTTACTTTTCTAAATATTTTTTTATTATTTTTTACTAACTGCAAATTTAACTGTAATTTATTTTTCTTTTAATACTAAATTATAATTCAAACATAAATATTATTTCAAGAAATATTATTTTATGACTATTTTTTGAAATTATAATTTTATAAATATTGAAAAATTTTTATACTTTTCAAATAAAAAATATAATTATGTTCATAAAAGATAGCATTATCCCATTAGATTGGGTCGGATACACGAAGTGAAAAAAAAAATAATAAAATACTGCAGTTGCCACCCCTGAATCTCAACCGACCTACTGGAATATGCGTTATGGACTGTAGCTGAAAAAAATATGAAATGCAAGTGATAGCACAAAGCCAACACGAAGGAATGGGATTCACATTTGCAAATATTTTTAACTAGCAATTTATTTTTTTATTTTGTTTATTTCAGTAGGGGTAGTAGTTTGTATAAAATAGAAAAAAGTAAATTTATAGTTTCTCATGTCACACGAGTCATGTGTTTTAAAAATGGCTTGAAATGGCTCACTTATAGCCGTAAGCCACTATAATGGCTATATAAAGATTATTCTTATTAAACATAATATTAATATTTACGCATTTATATTCTTATCTCTATTTGAGCGGCTAAATTTATCAAAATATTATTATCTTAAGATCATATATTCAAAGTGTGTGGATGCTATGCAGAATCTGATTAGCTAATTCCTGCATAACCATGGTTTATTATTTATGCAAACCTGACCCTTCAAACAAACTCTTGTTAAATATAATTATTCACATATTCTCCTGATTAAAATTATATTTAATAAAGATTCTCAAAATCTTAACCTAGCTAATATGCAACACGTCGTCATTTAAATATTCCAATTGCATTTTTATGTCCTTTAGTTAATTATTAGTCTATTCATCAAGCTACCTAACCAGCTAGTAACATACACACACACACACACACACACACACACACACACACACACACACATATATATATATATATATATATATATATATATATATATATATATATGTATGTTTAAAGTTCTGTATCAAAAGAAAATAGTTAACATACATTAGAAAAGTTCTGGTGCTAAAAGTGTAATAATTAACTAAAGTTTGTTCAAACAAAATAATAATAATAAACTAAAGGTAACTCATTCTTGGACCCTGGATTTTATTTTCTTGAAATTCTACTTCCATAGTATTTTTAGATGCTAGAAAATTAGAATATGAACTTACAAATTAAATACCAAACGTGTTTGATGCAAATGCTTAGAGAATATTGTAAGGGACAAGAAACCTTATATGCATCTTTTGGCCCTTCAATTTTTCTTAAAAAAGAAAATGTAATCATTCCACTACGGTAAAATTAAATTTATTCAACTAAGGTCTTAAATTTGGAAATTTTGTTCAATTGTTTCTCTTTTAAAAATTAAAATTTTTATTTTCCAAAAACACCGTTAACTTTCAATTCTTTTTTAATTGAGCCGTTAAAAAAGTATATCTTTTATATTCAATATCATCGCGTAAATAAAGATCTTGAAAAAAAATAGGGTGAAGGTGCAATTTGGTCTCTAAAATTTGGCAAAAAAGGCAATATAGTCCCTAAAGTTTCGTTCGGTGCAATATTATCCCTTAAGTTTGAAAATCGGAGCAATTTGGCCCCTAAAAACAATTGGTTAAATCCTTGTGTGACACGTGTCAAATTCTTAAGCATTAATCGTCATTTCAGGCATCAAATTGCCCCAATTTTAAAATATTAAGGGTAACATTAAACCAAATGGAACTTTAGGGTCTAAATTGCACTTTTTGCCAAATTTTAGGGACCTATTTACACCTTTAGCAAAAAAAAAAATGATGGTTCCTTTTGATGAGTGTACTTCCTCAGAGATGGTTTTGTCCTTCAATCCCATGACATCGGTCAACCATTGACCACACCTTTCTCTTTTTGTGCGAGCAAGAAAGTTCGTGTTAATTGTGAACATTCATTTGAGGATGTGGGAGAGCCTATGTTGGAAGCCCATACCCATGAAAAGGCGTTTAAGGATATGCTGTTGTAAGGCAATAACAGTTTCTGAAGTCCCTGTGTTGGACTCTAAAGGGGATTTAGCTTTCGTCCTTGTTAAGGGAGATGTAGTTAGTAGCAAGGATAATAAAGTTCCATCTATTACCTTTTTTAATTGAGTCCAAGAAATCCTAGAAAAGTATATGGAATAGATGTTAGTGGTTGAACTTTTAGGGAGGATGATTGATTATAGGGCCTTACAAAGTACAATCTAAGCTTTATGGAATCGTGCTATAGGTTTTTAACTTGTTGATCTTAAGAATGATTATTTCATTACCAAGTTAAGAGACAGAGAACTATAAATACGTGTTAACTGGTGATCCTTGGATTGTTTATAGTCATTACCTTATAATAAAGCCTTGGTCTCCTTCCTTTTTTATTAATAAGGAACATCCATAAATAGGAGTGTGCAAAACTTGATCCAACCAGACAGATCCGAACAACCTGACTCGACCTTAGCAATTCAGGTGGGGTTATTTAGGTTGGTTCGAGTGATGAGATTTGATTTTTTTGGGTCGGGTTAAAACCTTTCACAACCCAACCCCGATCGAAAATTACATATATAATGTTTTTTTCATTATGTATTCCATATCTCTCTCTCTCTTGCTTTCACCTCTCTTTCTTGATCTCTCCCTCTGCTTCTCTCTTTCTCTTTCTCTCTCTCTCTCTCTCTCTCTCTCTCTCTCCCCCTCTACTTCTCTCTAGCTCACTCTTGGCTTCCCCTGCTCTCTTTGCATCCTTTTGATTTTCCATTACTTAAATCTTGATAAGGATGAGATGGAGGCGATTTTGCCAATGCTGGAGTTTGATGGTGGAAGAGTAAATCCATATTTACTGTTTGTTGTCTTTTTAATCTAGATCTGGATCTACTATTTTGATGGTGGAAAAGGAGATAAAGATAGATATACACTATTTTCTCTTTTTTTTTTTGAATTTTGTGTTTGATTAGATTTGGCATTTGGGTAGTTTTGCTTTGTTGCCTTCTCTGCTTCTGCTACTTTGATAAAAATACATCTTTTATGTAAGGATCTAAAATAGGCCCTAGTATAATTCAAGGGTAATTACATGTTATTAAAGTCTGATTAAGCATTATTCGATGAATTATTAGTAGTTAAATTCTAATGAATTCATGGTCTTATGTGATAGAGTATACAATGGTCAATTGATATTATAGTATATTGTGCATAATTGGAACAAAATATAGTTAAGATATTGATCGGGGCATAAATGTTATTAAGTTATAATTAATTATGTGATAAATGTGTGAATTATATGGTATGAAATTTATAAGGGCATAATTAAACTATTATTGTTGGTTTAATAATATTCAAGGGTATAATTAAAGCATGAAGTATTAATTTAGGAGTTAATTTGTTAATATGGCATTTTAAGGGTCAATTGTAAATAAGGAAAGAATTGAGTGGTTGATTTAAGAGAAAAATAAAATGAAGAGCTCCATGTATAACATGCAAAAAGGTGAGAAAAATATTTAAGACATGCAAGTTTTTAAGGGACCAACAAAGGAATTTTTCTTTCCTTTATAAAGGCTAAAAGTTTTATGAAGGAAAGAAAAAGATAAGAAGAGGGAGAGAGTGGGACGGAAATTGACAAGAGAAGTCCTTAATTTCTACTCTTTCATTCTCTGTAAAAATTAAGAAATGAAGCTTGCATGTTGAATGATTCAAGAACAAGTTAGTGTGTAACATGAAGGTAATCATCTTAATTGGTGTTCATCATCATCTTTTTCTTTATTTTGTTGATTGGTTGGTTGAGTAAAATGCTGGAAGTTCATGTTAAATGGATGGATTGTTGTTAAAGGAGAAGAAGAAGGTGGAAAGAGCAAAGAAAACAAGGGTCTTGTACAAGATTGAGAGTTAAAGGAGAAAATTCGGCCAAGGTATGGGATTAGGATTCTTATACTTGCATGTATTTGATATTATTAGAAACATGATGGAAATGATTTGAATTTTGAACAATTAAAAAGAGAGCAAGTTTTAAGAAGTGTTGCTTGAAGAGATGACATGAAACATTATGACCTAGTGACTGTAATTCCAGGATAAATTGAATTAGAAAACTCAAATTGAGGCCATTCAAATTTCTAAGGTTACTTAAGAGATATGCCTACAAATTTGTAGAAGGGACCTAGCCCTAATTCTGCCTTTAAGTCATCCATATGATTTATTGAATTTTAGATGAGCTGTTAATTTCGGTTCTGGAACAGGTTGTGGTAAAAATGATATATCTTTGTGTACATTGGTTAGAATGTTATGAGGTTAATTCCTATATCTACAATTCGTATAAGGAAGCTAAGCATAAATCTATCTTTAAGCATGTTAAATTTTAGCTTGAAACCAGACCTGCTCACAATACCGTTCTTAGGAACAGTACTCAAAAAAATGTGAATATCTTGAGTTCTAAAGATGCTATTGAAATAATTTTTGATGTTTTGGAAACTAGAAACATAGGGAAACAATTTAGCAGAGGAATGTTTTTGCTAAAAATGATGTTTTATAGGTCAAAAATGTTATACAAGTTGAATTCGGAAATCTGCCTCTAGGCAGATTTTATGTCATGGTTACTAGGTTTTTATTAGTAATCATGAGATAGTCCAGTTTTCAATCCAAAATCAAAATGCAACCTATGTCACAGTTATCAGGTATTACCTAATGGTCGTAACCCCTTTACTCTTCACCTAAACTTCACTTAAAGGTCCCAAATGGATAGTAATGGATATCTAAACTATTTTCATTGTAAATTAAACAATTTCCAGCATAGAAATACATATATTAATGAATATAATTTTAGTTATGATTATGTATATATACCTTATTTACATGTTGTTATGTTATATGTGTGCTAACATGGAAGAACATTGAATTATGTATGGCATATGATATGTTTATTGATAAAGATATATATATATATATATATATATATATATATATATATAAACATTCATATATGATCAACTTATGAACAAGCTTGTTATATGCAAACATACTTACATGTATGTACATCTATGATACAGTAAATGTTTATATGAACATGCACTTATACTATGATATAAGTGATGCTTTAGCATGACTATAAACACATGTCACTACAAGAAAATCTGAAAATAGCAACGGAAAAATAGCAATGAAAATGATTCTGTTGCTAAATTTTTCGTTGCTAATTTAGCAACGAAAAATAATTTCTGTTGCTAAAATTGGTTAAACTTTGTAGATTTAGCAACGGAAAAAATTTTGGTTATCTTCCGTTGCTAAAAGTGGAGGGAATTTTTGGCGCCAATATTTAGCAACGAAATTACTATTCCGTTGCTAATTAAGGCGTCAATAGATGGCGGAAAAAATTGGAATGAAAAATAATTCCGTTGCTATTTTAGCAACCGAAAATAAATTCGGTTGCTATTTACCAACGGAAATTATTTTTGGTTGCTAAAATAGCAACCGAAATAATTTTTCGTTGCTATTTAGCAACCGAAATACAATTTCGTTGCTAAATAGCAACCGAATTAATTTTCGATTGCTAAAATAGCAACCGAATTTATATTCCGTTGCTAAATTTGCAACGGAAAACAATTCGGTTGCAAATTTGCAACGGAATTATTTTTCCGTTGCTATTTTTACTGAACCCTAGGTATAAATACTGTCTCTTTCTTTGTGTTTTTTTCTTTTTGCGCCATTCGCATGCCTCCCCCCCCCTTCTCTCTCTCTCTCTGTCCTATTTTCTCCCCCCTCGCTCTCTCTAAGATTTTGAAGATTTTCAACAGAAATATGGTCCAGATCTGAGGTGGATTTGATTACTTGAGTTTGGTTTGCTAAAGAAACAAAAGAGAAAATGAGATGGTAATTTCGTGAAGGTATGAACGGTACCTTTAAATCTGCAATCACACGCCTTTTTTTTTTTTCTTCTTCTTGGATTTTATTGTCGTTCTGGGTTAGGTGTGTTAGATCTTTTGTCCTGGTTTATGTTTTAGTTTTGAGATTTTGGTTTGACCGGGTAAAATGAACTCCAAAATAAAGTTCTGATTTGGAATTCCTTGTGGTCAAAGAACTGTATATGTTTGTATTGTCTATTTAATGTCCTCGTAAAATGAGTACTACATATCTGTGAATCTAGCATATATTTAATATTTTCTTAGTGGTAACATGGAGATTTTTCGACGGCTAATTGCACCTCTTTTGTTTGTTTGTTTTCTTTTTATTTTAATTTGGAATTCCAGTATACCTTTTCTTTCTGCATTATAAGTTCCTCAAACTAACTTACTTTGAAACCCCTATTAACTTCTCAACCCAGATCAAGCTTCTTTCTTCCTACAAATTCTGTAGCTATAGGTTTCACTGTCCCATCATTTGGATCTAGTATGTCCATCTTAAGCAACAATTTTTAGTTGTAGGGCTATTGATTTAACGAAACTAAGATTTATAGTAGTTTTTAGAAGAATATTTTGTGATTTTCTGTCTATTTAGTGGCTTAACATCTGGTACGCTGACGCCATTTGTGCAGGTTAATTGATGAAACAAAGCATCACATTTTGAAGGCAGCACATCCTTCTGGTTTATCTGCAAACAGAGGCTTCTTTGGTTGCAGGTTAGGCTTTCTATCTGAATAATTATCCTACTCCAAGTTGATGCACTGCAAAATAACTGAATTTTTATCTTTAAATAGTTTGTCACTGCCAACTATTATTAGCTTATTGGACTTCCTTGGATTTGAGGCAAAACAGTTTCTTATTTTCCTTTACCTAGATTTCTTTCGGAAAAGCATGCTAAAAGGGATTGAAATGATAAGCTAGAAAGCTGGATAACTATCCTTCTTTATAACGGTGAAGTATGATTCAATGTGAGGGAAAACTGAGATATGGAGAAATGTAAAAAAATAAATAGAATACTTCGTTTATTCAACAACTGTGTGTAAGTAGTGACATTGGGTTTGCATATTATATATATATATATATATATATACATATGCAATTTTCTTGTTGAAGAACTGCCAATAGTAGATATTGTAGTCTATGTGTTTCTGAATGCATTTTGGGTTTTTTTTTTTTTTCTTTTTGGTTGTTTTTGGCTAGGAGCTGTTGTTTTGTATGAGTGATTTGAACTATCAATTACTTTATTGGGCTTTTTATCCTTTTGGTTGTATTTGGTTGGGAGCTATTATCGTGTCTGAGTGTTTTGTATTGTAATTATCTCATTCAATAAATTCCATTAGCTTATCAATAAAAAAAAAAAACTAACAGTATAGCAATGTATATAAGATCAATCAATACACATTTGTGAAAATGGGTTTTCATTCAATTAGTCATCTAATTCTAGGATGTTCTCTTCCAGATAGCAATCACAGGTGAGCAAACTGAACCAGATGTAAGAACCACGTTTCTTTCTATTTTTAAGTGTTCCGGTGAAGAAGCTTCACGATTTAATGGTTTTAAATTGCCTTAAAACACTGGTCCCTTCATATCATTCTCAGAATTTATTAGTAATTAATATTAATATTGCACTATTATTTTATTCATAAGATAAAAATTAATTGGTGGCTTCCTAAATAACTGATCTGTTATTCTCTGATGTCCTTTACTATCCCTTTCGAGTTGTCCCTTTACGCCTTTGCTTCCTAGGCTGCCTACTGTGGACTCCCTCTGCCTGTAGTTTGACCAATTTTACAAATCTATGCCCACAGTTTAGTTTAATGATTTATTTACAGTGAATTATGCTTATACATTCCACAATAAAGTTACATCATGAAAAATATTTATTTATTAATTTTTTTTAAGGTTTAAAGAGTTTGGCCTATGGTGTCCTACTTTATTATTTTCATATCAAATCAATATACCATAGATTTTTTATTACTATTATTATTTTGTAAGAGAAGAAAAATTTGAAAAATATGCAGTTGACATTTCAATAAAAAAAGTATAGATTAATATATTTAATAAAAGAAAATAGATATATAGTTACGATAATATAATTAAACATACTAATTTAAAAAATCTCGAAATACATATTTAAAATATAAACACCAAAAATATAACAATTTTTTAATCCGACTCCAATAATTATCTCCATAATATATTATGAATAGGAATCTTTTCTTTTGCAGGATTTTTTGTTCTTACATGCCAACTTCCTTTTGGCCGTATTAAAAGGTGCAAAATTCAAATTAAATTGTCTACGTTTTACAATAATTATTGGACCCTATTTTGGTTTTCTTTTCCTTTACTTGTGGTTTTTTTTTTATTCTCATTCAAATAATTCTTTTTATTCCTCTTGAAATGGAATAGCACGAATTTTCTTTTTCTTAACAGAAATCTTTACATTTGAATCTTAAAAAATAAATATTTTTAAATATTTAGAAATGATTATTTTTTTATTTTCTTTTATGTACAAATAAAATCAAGATTTCTTTCTTGCATACTTGGAGAGATTCTCAAAATCTCTGGTGAAGTACGTTAGCTTATTGACCTATTTTATGTACAATTGATGTTATTCTGTCAACTATGATGATTTTCTCTCATATCTGTTGAGAGTTAAAAATTCCTAAAGTTTGCCTCCCTCTCTTTTCTCTCTTTTTTACCCAGGTAACAATTTGTGGTACTGCTGCTTATGTCTCCCAGTCTGCATGGATACAATCTGGAAACATTGAAGGAATACATATTGACAGCACTGGCTTTTTGCTCGTTTTGCTAACTTTTTTTCATTGCAGGTCGTAGCCATCGGTTATTCTGTTCTTGCATTCATCAAGTTTGAAGTTCAGTTTTGATATTCCCTAGTGCGCTAAGCTGCTTCTTCTTCTTATTTAAACTTCAATGTGCTAAGCTTTTATTTTGTCTTATTATGTTGATTCTCTTTCATGTGTAACTTCTTGTTCTTCTTCGACTACTACTAATATTAATTATGCTATAATTAGTAACAATGGTTAAAGGTTTTAAGGTACATTTATATATCAATAAAAAATGTGATTCAACCGGAAGTAACCTTGACAGTTTGGCCAAGGAAGTCCAAGAGAGTGCATCTGCTTCAGATCAGAAAGCAATCAAAGAGAAAAAGAAAGCAAAACGGTCAAGGAAAAAGTAGCTTGTTCAGGAAGAGGAAAGGGTGAGAGGGAGAGTCAGCATGAAGGTTTACCTGTCATATATGGCCGCAGCATATAAAGGCTTATTGATTCCACTAATTATCCTCGCACAAGCATTATTTCAGTTTCTTCAAATAGCCAGTAATTGGTGGATGGCTTGGGCGAATCCCCAAACCGAAGCTGGTCAACCTAGGGTGAGTCCTATGGTCCTTCTTGGTGTTTATATGGCTCTTGCTTTTGGGAGCTCTTGGTTTATATTTGTGAGGGCTGTTCTAGTTGCAACATTTGGTCTGGCAGCTGCACAGAAATTGTTCAAAAAGATGCTCAGAAGTGTGTTCCAGGCACCAATGTCTTTCTTTGACTCTACTCCAGCTGGACGGATCCTGAATCGTGTAAGTATTTCTTTTTGCTGGAACAACATGTCGGCAGTATTTACGTGGGTTTGCCTCCTCTTTTCTTCAATATTCATATATTATTGATTATGTATGATTGTACAGGTATCTATAGATCAAAGTGTTGTGGATCTTGATATCCCCTTTAGACTTGGTGGCTTTGCTTCAACAACAATACAGCTTCTTGAAATTTTTAGTGTGATGACCAAGGTTACCCGGCAAGTTTTGCTTCTTGTTGTTCCTATGGCTATTGCTTACTTGTGGATGCAGGTGATTAGTTGTTGTTATTATTATTATTATTATTATTTGAAAAGGTTTGAATTGGTTTTTAGATAAAAATTAATGAGATGAAGGTATATTGGTGCTTGTTTATATGTTTCCTACAACTTTGTGTTTGCTGCATGCTTCTATGATTTTGATTGACAGTCAAAATGTTACTGCTTTAAATGTAGGGCACCTAGTATGTTACTTCTGCTTTCTGCTATATATTTACACCTGCCTCCATATGGAAAGACCATACAAATCAGTACATGTCTTTTTGACATAAAGTTGAGGTTGCTGTATCATAGTAATATGGAATGCATGTTTCAAAGTTTGAAACCGCATTGTTCATGTCTGTGTAGCTTGAACTGATTCAACCATAACATCTGGGATTATTTCCACCGGGTTGTGAGACAGGCCTGCTGTGTCTTAATAACTGAGAGTTTAGACATCAAGTCTGTCTTAAAACCTGTTAATATGGCTGAATAGAATTGAGAGGCATGTCAACTAATTATTGTATGCCTATTTGTAGAAATACTACATGGCTTCATCGAGGGAACTGGTCCGCATTGTTAGCATCCAGAAATCTCCTATCATCCATCTTTTTGGCGAGTCAATTGCTGGAGCAGCTACAATAAGAGGCTTTGGGCAGGAAAAAAGGTTCATGAAGAGGAACCTATTTTTAGACATTTTGCTGGAACAAATCTCTGCAAGTTTAACTTTTCTGTTTAAAATAATGCTGCTGACTGTATGCCAATATATTTAGTCTGTAGTCACATTAATTGCTTTTGCATCATATTTTGATAAGAGTTTGGACTATCTTAATTTCAGCATTATTAGATTATTATTGAATTTGAATTGAGCACCAAAGAATTTGAATTGAGTATGCTAATTGATATTGGGCGGAATCATAGATGATTCTAATGGTTTATGGGTGAATTTATGGTTTATAGGTGAAGAGTCCCTTCAACCTCTCATCAAAATCAACAATAATTTAGTGACGGAATAGCGACAAAAATTCCGTCGTAATTTTTTTATAATTTTGCCTGAATTTAGCAACCGAAACTTCAATCGGTTGCTATAATAGCAACGGAAATTTATTTCGGTTGCTAAATATAGCAACAGAAATTCTAATTCCGTTGGTAAAAATAGCAACGGATACCAACCGCCAAATTTGCAACCGAATGTTCCGTTGCTATTTTCCGTTGCTAATTTTTATTAGCAACGGAAATTCAACAAATTCGGTTGCTAATTTCTGTTGCTATTTGCTGATTTTCTTGTAGTGTGTGATGCCTAATGATAACATGTTTAAGTATATGAGCATGATGATATGTATATTTAAATACCAGTACTCGTATTACTTATATGAATACATGAATACATGTTTATACACTGAGAATTGTGTAGCTTTTATATGATCACATATATGATGAGCTATATTGTAAAGTTTTAAGAATGAGGCATGATTTATGATGAGCACTTGAATAGGTATGATATATTACTTGATTGACATAGCTTGATTATGCGAATATGTGAAATCTAATGATAGAAGGTTAAAAAGTATTTGAATCATTATATGAGCTTTGCATACATAATTATGCCATGGCAACAATATAACAATCTTATGATTATGCATATGCCAACAATACTCACACCCAAGTTATAGGCACACTCATTCAAAGTATATGGCACTTATCTAAGACATTAAAGTATACTCACCTGAGGCATGAAATATAATTTAACTAATTCTTAGTTTCATTGTTTCAATAAAGACATAAACAAAGTTTCTATATATGTTGGCATTATAATACTCTGATATGTTAATGTATATAGTCTCATTAATTTGATCATGAGAAGTGTATTGGCATAGAATAGTTCTTAAAGTAAGTGAGTTATAATAATACACAATCGATATTGAAGCCTCTATAGCTACCTCACCTAAATGCTATTATCCTTGCTATGACAGGTGTTGAATAAATGTAATTGTGTGCTTAACTCTTATTATATCCTGAGTTTATTTATAACTATAAGTTTAATGTATTTGCAAGTTTTGTTGAATAAACTCTTATAACAGTAAATGACTAGATTTGTTAATTAATTAATGCAACATTTGTGGCAATCAGAGTATATAGAAAGGTCACAAATAAACTCATCTAGCAAGTTCATTAATAAAGCATATGCTAGATAATATGGAGGTAATTAAAAGTGTAGGTTTATACATATTGAGCCTAGGATCAAGCTCAAGATCAGTTATTCTTTTAAAGTGAATTATGTCTACTTGACTGCTCTAGTTTTCCATTGATGAGTGAAAATACATAATTGCTATAATATGTGATAGATAATTCTACACCATTGAATGAAAGTACAGAAATACACACACACACACACATATAGCAAGTATATGAATAAGCTTGTGGCATGTGATTCTTTAATGTCCTGATCATGCTTAAATGCTTATACTTATCCATGGATTTTGAAATGATGCAAACATTATGATATATATGTGACTAAGAAACTTGATACATTGATAAATGTATCTATAAATCTGAAGACTTTTCTTATTCTAAATTTAATGGCACAAAGGCTATATTATCTCTGTAAAGTATGAGTATAATTTGCAGAATGAACAGGAACAGTATTGCCTGCTACTAGAGTTCAACAGTAGATAGATAAGCGCTTATAGGGATGTTGCAGCTGCTACCATTGACCCTGTTTGGGTCTAAATTACTATTGATCCCGTTTGGATCATAAAAATCCCCTTTTGGGTTGTTAGCCGACCCCGTTTGGGTCCGCTTGATCGTTCTTCTGTTTTGTTGGCTACATTTCAGTCTATGTTATCGATATCCTTGGATATCCCCTATTTTGATACCCTCGAGTATCAAGTATTCCCGTTATCCACTTTTAGAACTTAGGCAGGCTAAACTATAAGTACAGTATCGACATTAAAGTATAAAGCACAAAGCAAGTATACAAGAGTTAAGGATTTTGCTTGATTACATGTCTGACATGATTTACTTATTGTTTCATAAGTTTAAATAAATAGAGGTTACAAACATGCTAAGTTAACTGTTAAGTTTTTCAAATGCTCTTATTTTTTACTACGTGAGGTTGTTAAATATGTCAAGATTTTCTAATCCATTGGTTACCTATTAAATAAATGTATATATATCAAGCGTGCTTGAGTGTGATTACAGCTGACTATTTTGAATGTTATTATACTTATAAGCAAGTTAATCTGGAGTATAAATACATCACAGTTAAATATAGTATAAATATTGCTTATGATATATGAAATAACATGATTAACTTGGTTTCTAATGTATGGAATATATTTATTAATGTACATATCATTTTAGTCAATGTTGATATTTACGGATGTCGGATTAAATTGAGGATTACATTATTGTTTAAAAATTGCACATCTTATAATATATCTATTTCCGACAAGTCACTTTTAATGTTTCAATTAATGCATATTATATGATTTTGACGATCACTGTGAGTGGTTGTCTTTTATATTTAGTTTTCCATACTACGCTTTATTGCTTAGCATGGGTTATTTTATCTGTGTAGGTTTTGAGTTAAGAGATCATCTCAAGGTAAATGTCTACGGCAGATGGGCCAACACAAGAGATGGAGTCTGAAAGTATAGCTGCTGATGTTGAGTTCTTTTTGGTTACCAGAATTTTATTTGTAATGTCAAATGATGTATAGTACTAAAGAGTATTGGATGTAAATCTTAAACATTCTAAGAGACTCAAAAGTATAAAGTAAAGTTTTTAATTGTACAACACTTCTATTAGATTCGTTTTCTTTAGAAGAGATATTTAATAATTTATAGCTTAATAGCATAGTAAAGTATGTTGATACGTTTAAGATAAAGTGAGTTAGTTTATGTGCAGGATAAGGGTGTCACATTTTATTTTTCAAAAAATTACAAAATTTACTTAACCAAAATTTTCTTTTATATTTATTTGATCAAAACAATTAAAAAATTAGATTATTTGAGAAATTTAAGAGGAAAATAAAGAGTGAAAAAACTCATGAGTAGATTTGGGAAAAAATTGCATGAGCTTGGGTTGTTTGAGTTGGTTAGGTCGAGGCTCGAAAAAAGTCGGGTTGATCAAGCAAGGGTCCGAATATTATTTAGAGTTAGTTCAGGTGTGTAAATATTTAATTTTTTGGGTCTCGAGTTATTCAGGTTCGGTTCGTGTTGACTCAAACCCGATCGATGCACACCTCTATCGATAAACTATTACTAATTGGGTTTGATTTCAAATCTACCTTGTTATTACTATGAGAAAGTCATCATCAATGTTATTAAAATAAGATCGAACAAAGAATTGGAGAGGCAAAGGGTTCTTAGTTTGAAAGATTTGATAGGGTTTTTCTTTTTTTTTCAAATTAATATTATTTTTAAAATTTTCTATAAATATTATGAAAATATAACTATATAAAAAATAAAAAGTAGTTTTAAAAAATACATTTATCATTAAACACTAATCATAAAGTAATATTTTCAAGTTATTCAATACTTATAAAAAATATTGAAGATAAATATAGTAAAAAATGGCAAATTTTAAAAAATATTCATCAATTATAAATTATAATTTTTATTTTATTCATAAGAAATTCATTAAAATTGCCTAAATTTTAATTATTTTATATTTATATTTTATTTTTTCTAGCAAAAAATAATGTTATATGGATATTTTGGACAAAAATTGTTTTTTTGGTTTAAATCGATTTTTTTTAATTCTACCCAATTTTATTCGGCTTATTTGGTTCTTTACCGATTCATACCGATTCCTTACGATTTTTCGCCAGTCCAATTTCTATGTATTGAACTGACCAGACCATCTATCGATTTGAGATTAAATTGGTCCGGCTTTAATAACATTGATCATTATTTGTGAGATTGCAATGACTATTAACACAGTTATTAGAGTCAATTTTTTCATAGATGCAAATGGAAAGGCAAAGTTTGCAAGGTTATCAGTTATCATAAACCTTACTCTACCTTTTAAGTCCCATATGTTTATCAATGGCATAACACAATGGTTTAAAGATGAAGTTTTTCCCCGTATGTGCTATAACCGTGGATGAGTTTAATTGAGTCTCGTGTTTGATTTAAGTTAGTAGATGACTTGATAAGCCCAAGAAGCTAATTTTAATTAAACTTACAGACTTTAATTAAGTTCATTAATTGGTTTTGGGATTGAAGTGGCCTTGATACATGTTTGGCTCATTCCTAAAGCCAAAATGGTCCAAATGCACAAAACTAATTTGTGTGTGAACATAAAGTTAGGGTTTATGGTTTGAATTTCTGCCGACCCATAAAATTGAACACAAAATTAATTTTTTTAATTATTTTAATAAGATTAATTAATTAAATAATCAATTTGATTGATCATTAAGACAACAATACATGCATGCAAAAAGTTTCATAAAATGGATAGTTCCTAAAATGGAAATAGTTTTTTGAATTGGATAGTTTCCTAATTTAATCATACTAAGGCAATAACTCATAAAATGTTTCAAGAGTTGAAACAAGTTAGGTAAACCAATATATGGCTCTATTTTTGTGCATTAGAATTGCATAAAAGGTTGTACATTTGGTATGATGGATAGTTATGGATAAAAGCCTAACGTGATTGAGCATATATATGTTCGGCCCATTAGGACTTTCATGTCCTAAACAATTTTTTTTGCTTTTTATTATTCTACTTGTAATACGTAATTAGATTACATGGATTAAAATTAAAAAAAAAACCATAAGAAAGGAGCAAGATGGGCCAGATGGAGATCTAAGAAGAAAATAGGATTGGTATTTTCTTTTATGTAATCATGCATTCTACATAGGTTTGTCCTTTTAATCTCTTTTTTTTTTGGGCTTCGGGAGGTCAATGTAGAAAGGTCTTTAACTATAACATATTTGTATGATTTATATTTATATGTTAGATATAGGATGCATACCAACTTATGCAAACCATGTATGATGAGACTTAATTAAGCAAATCCCTCAAATTGATACTAAGGTATATAAGCCTTCCATTAATAGGATAAGAACTAAAGTTATTTATAGTTTGAGTATTGACGAAAGTCAAGCCCATATTATATTGAATATATTTAACTCCACTTAATATGCCATCTCAGCTACCCCTTTAGCTAGTTGACCAAAGTCAAGGCTAATAGATCTAGAGGTAAGATTGGAGAGTGTATATATGATATGCATGCATTAAGAATTGATAACCTAATGATCCAATAGTTGTATAGAGATACCTACCTTTCAAGAGTATGAAATTTGATTAATTGACCAAATTCAAGGTCAAGTTTTATACCAAAGATTGGATGTTAGCCCATTAGAACAACCACTAGATTTTCTCGGATCAAATAATGAGGGCTATTGATTCGCAATAAAAAAAATGGTAGTAAAATGATTTAATTAATAAGACCTAATTAATGCATACATATATATGAACATACTTTAATATATTTTTTTTCTTCACATCTAGGATTACATCATGAGCACTTCACAAATAATCCTTCGTTCAATATTGGATAACAAGTTGGTTGGCAACAACAACTCCAACTAGATTCAGCAAATGAGAATTTTTCTCAAAGTCGAGAAAATCCATTATTTATTAGATCAAGATTCACCACCACTTCCATCTGAGGATGCCACTAAGTAGATCAAGGGCATATATCATAAATACATGAAGAATAGTGAAGTAGCAGCATGTGTGATGCTTGGTGCTATGTGTTAGTGGTTATGTCCTAGTTCTTACCCTTCTAGCCATTCTAGGAGTAGGGTGGATGATTTTTTTTTCAGGGGTTTTTTAAGTGAGTGTAGGGGTGGACTTCAAAATTTTGCAAGTCTAGAAATTGGACATATTGCCAAATTTGGTTTCTTTTGAAATTCTAGATTATAACTCCTTCTTAGTGGAATTATTGTGAGTCCTTACTTATCATTTCAAAAATGATTAAACTAGTTATTCTTTATTCAAAAAATAAATTTTAAAATAAAATAAAATAATTTCAAATTCAAATTTAGCAATTATGGTATTATCTAACTATAAGCGTACTTTCTTTATTTTAATTGAGCTAGAATCTTTGAAGTAAGAAATTTTAGAGAATTTTTTTTGACTTCGTGTTAATTTCTTGGAATAGTTGTTCTGGAGAATTGAGTTTTGGCAATAATGATGAGATTTATAAAGGTAGAGTTAGAGTCTTATTTTTGAGAAAGAGTGGTGAATTGAATTAGGGAATGGTTGTTCTAAATTTGTATATCCTAATCTTATCTTTGTTTATCCATACCTTAGCTACATTACAACTTGTTTAAGTCCTAAGGATCTTGTCTTGCTTAGAATTGTTTACGGAGATGACCTTCGGGTTCCGGTGCTAAAGGAGAAGACTATGACATCTCTTGAGTTTCAAATGCGAAACTGTATGTGTAATCTTTTGCACATAAATTCTTTTCTTGGTAATTAATTGCACTATAATTTTGGTTTTAATTGTGTTAAAATTATTTTGACCTAGCACACACTCACAAGGAAACTAGCGAGTATAATTTACTTTGAATCTTTTTGATTTCAAATTTCATTTAGTGACTTTTACTAAGTGTTGTTTAATTTTTTTTTTTGAATTTGTGTCTTCTCTCTCCTAAAGTTTAGATTTATGGGAATGTGGTCTATTCACTTGCTCGAGGGTGAACAAAAGCTAAGTATAGGGCATTTGATAACTCCAATTTAGTGTTTATTTTTAGTATATTTTTTATCTATGTTTTTGTCTCATATTAAATGTTTCTAGTAAATTTTATGTTAAATCTCTATCTCTTTGCCAAATTGGATTATTTTGGTAATTATTGAGTGATAGTGTGCTTATTGGTGAATTTTTTACTTTTGTACAGACGTTTGAATTTGGTCATAACTAAGAGTAATTAGTCTCAGTTGTGACCCTTGAAGAATTTCAAAACTCACCATTTTATTAATGGTCACAACTAAGAGGAATTAGTTCCACCCATGACCAAGACACTTTTTGAAGAACTCAATCTAGAAGCATTGGTTACGGCTAAGAGTAATCAGTTTCAGCCGTCACCTCTTCAAAAGTACACTTGTAACTTCTTAGTCACGTTAGAGACAAATCAATCTCAGTCATGACTCACTCGGGATATAAAAGGCAGAGTCTATTTGGCAAGTCCTTTTCTCTGTATTTTTTTCATTAGTTTTTAGGGTTTTAGCATTCTCTTTAGCTGTAAACACTTTTTTATTGATTTCAATAGTTTTAGTAGATTAAACATCAATTTTTTAATAGTTGATCATAGTTTTAATTTATTTTCAATCAAGACTTGTTGAGATTGGAGAAGAGAAACTTGTTCAAATTTCAGATCCAAATTCATGAAATGGTTTAATTGTTTCTTTGTCTCTTCTCTGTTTACTTTATTCAATGTGTAGTGAGTAGTAAGCTTGTCGCTTGGGGATCTATACATCCCTATACCCATGTAAAACTTTAAGCTGTTTTGATTTATTTATAATAAGATGTTTTATTCCTCTTGTGATTATCTCAATGTTCATTTTATATAATTATTTTTATCATTCTTTTGCTTTAGATGAATGTGTTTTTACTTGTTTTGAATGAATGGTTAAATGCTCTATTTTTTGCATGCTATAGCTGTATGTTTGATAGTGATTCCGAAAGAGAGGCTATTAGGTCTATAATTATTGCATTGTAGAATTAGAAATAGGTGAGGAATGAATGGGTATTGATTTGATTAGTTTTAGAATGGATAATCAATCCATATCTAAGATTTATAGAACTGGTGCTTAAGCTAGGTATTGGATTAACTTTGGAATGGGAAATTAAATGGTTAGAGTAGTTGGCTTTAGAATGAGAAACTTGGGTTTTGTTGGACCATCCACATCTAGATCATATTAATTTTAGGTTAAAAAAATAATTTTCAATGGGTATGGGGAGGATTAGAGTCTTGAGTAGCATCTTTAGTAATTATTTCATTTTAATTTCTATACTCTGTTTTTATTGCATTACACTTTCAATTTAATTTACTTTATTTTTTTCGTTAATTCGAGTAGATATAATTTTAATCAACAAAACAATTGGGAAAATTCTTTGTACATTTAAGTAATCAATCAATTTTGTCTCATAAACACAATCTTTAGGGTACGATATTTTAAGATCTTAAATATATTCCTCCATATTAATTTACTTATTCAGTATACTTGTTAAGCATTACGACAATCGCTACATAGCCTCAAGGGCCACTAGTGGATCAGAGGAGAGAAATAAGGCATGATCCTGAGAATGATTATATAGAAGAGGAAGAAGAAGAAATATCCTTTTATGGTTGTAGTGAAGAATAGAGGACCCAGTGTCAAAGATGTGGCCTTTGAGGAGATAAAGGAGAGGATAAAGGCTATAGCCATACTATTATCCACTGGAAGAGGGATAAACCCTAAGGATAGCGATTTGAATAGGGATGAGCCGCTCCCTCAAAGGTTTACTATGCTGGATTTACTTAGGTTTGATGGTACTTCTATCCCTTCCTCACATGTTAACTAGTCTACTTTGATTATGAAGGGGACCACCTTGACTAAGAAGCAGAAGGTGGAGCACTTTTGTTTGAGCTTAGTGGTCCTGATAATAGACTGATATCATCGGCTTGATAGGGGCACTAAGGAGGAATGGGACTTGTTGATAAAAGAACACTTAAAGCAATATAATTGTATCATCGGGATGGAGATCACTCTGAAAGACCTTGAATTGCTTCAACAAAAGCATGACAAGTCCTTTCATGAGGACTTAATGAGGTAAAGGAATCGAGTGATAGAGATGAAAAGAAAACTTGATATTACTAACCAAATTAGGCTTTTTATTAGGAATGTAAGTCCTTACCTGAGGGATGGCTTAAAGATGAAAGGACTAAAAGATTATGAGTCTCTAAAGGATATAGCCATAGAAGCAAAGGGTGAGTATTTGGCTAAGAGAGGCACTAATGAGGGTGCAAAGAAGAATTTTGGCAATAATGAGGCTGCTGAGAGTATTAGTGGAGGAAATAAGAGTGGTAAGATAGATAAAGTATCTGCTATGAAAGCCAAGTAGAGATACTACTCCAACCTAAGGAAATCATTATCCTAGGTGTTGGATTGGTTGAGTAAGGAAGGAAAGTTATAGCCATTGCCATCAGGCCTGCTAAGAGTCGTGGTATATCCCACCATAGCGAGGATCAATACTGTGCCTACCATTAGCACACGGGGCATGTCACAGATTATTGCCACACCTTGAGGAATAAGATTTAGGATTTGTAATTGAAGATGATGAGATTGAGAATGGAGATGTGGGAAGTTCAGCTGGCAACCCTCAAGTAATAAATATGCTGAAGAAGATGCACTTCTTTCCTAGAACTAGGTTGGGTAAAAACTCTCAAGGACCTCAGACTGCAATCACTACCAAGAGCTAAAAGGATGGGAAAGGGTTAGGCTATACTGGTTCAAATAAGAGTAAGAGGAAAGAGGTAGCAATTGAAGTTCCTCTTATTTCTAAGAGTTTTGTGCTAGCCTCGGGAGTTTTTCTTTATTGTAGAGAGAATGAGCCTCAGTTGGTGGAGGATAAGATTATACCTAGTTTTGAGTTATTCAATGATGTGTTTGATTGGGAGTAAGGTATTATCAAGCTGGTAGAGGGCTTTTGTGATCAGGAGATCCTGTTGTATCATTCAGCTTAGGACTGAAAAGTGCTAAAAGAGATAGTAATAGAAGAACTGCTTGCCGTTAATGCCAAAGGCAAAGAAAAATAGGAGTTGAAGCATCACCTAAACCAAAGAAAAAAGTTGAAGAGACATCTATAGCTCACTAAAAACTATAAATGATACTTTTATTGATTTTGTTTATACTCCTGAACTTTTTAATGAGAACAATTCTATTTTTTTGATTATATTAATAATATGAATGATTTTGCTTACTTGTGTAATGTTTCTCTTGATTTCAATATTACATAATTTCGGTATGAAAGAAAACCCTAAAAAATCTTATTAGCATCAAACATAATTTCTAAAGAGAGATAAATTTGAGAGAATATTAAAAAAGTATGAAAGAGTCTTTACCTAAACCTATGAGGATATGTCGGGTGTGACATGTGCTAGAGCTTGCTCATATCTGGTTGGTTTCTCGAAGGCCCACTTTTAGGGTTTAAGACCGGATAAGACTCACTAAAACTCACAAATTGGCCATTTCACAATAAAAAAGAGGCTTAGGCCTAATTTATTGTTAATGGTCAATCTCATGAAGGTGTCTAAAATGGGCTCAAAAAAGTAGGTTTCATGAAGTTGCCAACAAAATGTTGGGAAATGAATCTCAACCTTTTGATGCCCAAACCAAGATCGACATTCAGGACATCACTCTTACTTGGTATCTTAGTTGGGTGTTTCTTATAATTAGGTTTTAATTATTCATCCACTAGCTCCCTTCTCACACGATGCAGTACAATTTAAATTAAATAAACATGCTAAGCATCTTAGAAAAGTGATAGATAAAAGTAGTAAATAAATTAATCCAAAAACCTACTTAAATTATTGCAGAGCCAAATAGTCTAACTGAAAATATAAAATACATACATAAATCAAGCAATTTATTAGATCAGGACCATTGGTTCCCTCATGCATATTTAGAGAAATAACTTTTTCCTTTTTTGTGATTTTGTGGTAAAAAACTAGACATTGGTCTATTTTATTCAAAAAAAAATTAATTGATAAAAATGATTTAAGTGAAATTTTATCATTTAACATGCAAAATCATTTTATTACTCTTATTACATTTCCAAAAATGAAATACATCCAAAATGATGAGTAAAGTACAAAAATAAAAAAAATATAAAAAATAAACCAACTATAAAGCATAATATAAAGATTAAATATAAAAAAAATAAAAGGAGAGAAAGAAAAAGGAACCATTTGAAGGAAAGCCTTTAAGGCATGCCAATCTCCCCAAAATACTCCACAAATGCATAAAAAATAGCGGCTCAAAGAAAAACACAAAAGTCAAATTGATTAGCCCACAAATCAAGATAAATCAAAAAATAAAAATAAAAATATTCTTAAAAACATATTGGAATAAAAATATATTAAAAGAATAGAATGCTGATTACATATAATAAAGAGAAAAAATAATATTAAAATATATCCAATCATGCAAGACAAGTAAAACATACAAAAAAACCCAAAATACACCTAAAAAGAGGCCAAAATGGGGGTTCAAATGCCCAAGAGCGAGGACAATTGGCCTAAAGGAGGGGAGAGATGACACAAGAAGAAGATTCTATGACATCTCATTTGTTACGATTACATACAACCGTTTGTCGGGTCTTTTTCCCATCTATCGCTTGAGAAAGATATAGAATATAAGGTTTTCAACCCAAAAATGAGAAAGCCAATTAAACCCTAAACATGCAATTTTTATGACCCTTTCATGCCAAAACAAAAATAAAACCAAGACATCTTTTTGCATTAATTGAGGAATATAAAGATCCTATTATGCTATTCTAACATATTAAGCAAATTTAAAATGTCATAGCATCACAAAGAGTATTAACAAATAAGCCAACTAATATAATAACATGAAATATGGCATTATAATGAATGAGTAAACGTGTTTACCATGTGGACATGATATGAACTTAAATAGAGAAATAGATTAGGAGCTTAGAATATTACCCTCAAGAAAAAGAGTTCTGTAACTCTAGAAAGCATGCTCTGAGTCTCGATCCTTGATCCCTATTCAAAGTAAAGAAAAATTTTGTTTTTAATGTAAAAAAGTTGTTTAAATCTATGGATTCTCAAGAGCAAAGAATTGAGTTTCTCTCTCTTAAAAATCAACCTCCTTTTTTACCAAAGTCAGAGTCCCCTTTTTTGAAAACTCTAATTTTTCTTTAAATACCTAGAGAAGAGTTAGAGGTCAACTTTGACTCTAATCCCTTAAAATTGGAAGTTTTAATCCCATAAAATTTGCACTCAATCAAATCTCATCTTTAATCCAAATTTTAAAACTGTAAAATATGGGAAATCTAAAGAAAATTCCCATATATGGGTGTTCATTGATGAGAGATGGTTGTCCCTCACATGACTCCCCAAATTAAAAAACAAACCCTTTTAAATATGACTTAGACTTGTCTAGTCGTGACTCACTGATAGACAACTGTCTATCACTAGCCACAAACAATCTTGGATGGCCTGGAAAAGGGCGTCTTTTAGGAGATTCCATGAAGAAAATAACCACAAATGGCTATCTCTTAGAGACAGATTATCGTTTATAACTAACAGAGGCCAAAATTGAAGATTTTCATAATCTTTTCAAAACTATAGGAAGATTTAATTTAAAACCCACAAAAATACTTTATAAAATTATGAAAATCAAGACCAAAACTCGATATTCGTGCTTCCTATCAGAAGTATAAATGGTTTTTTTATCATTGGGTAACTCTGATCTAGACTGCCTCAGTCACAGTGTCTACAATTGCCACCAATTTTGGGAAATTGGTGCACTAGTACCTAAGTTAGCCAAAATTTAGAGTGAAAGGATAAAAGATGCCTAACTAAGGTAGCAAATCTCTAGTTCATTGATTTAAAACACATACCATTTGAGGTAGTGAGTCTTTAATTTTATAAGACACGTAACATTTGAGGCAATGAATCTCTGGCTGTATAACACACATACCATTTGAGGCAGTGACTCTCTAGTTGGGTAGTTACCATCGGCTTGTCGACGTGTTAACCCTTGGTTGGATAGTTACCATTAGTTTATCGATGTGTTAACCCTTGATTGGGTAGTTACCATCATCTTGTCGATGTCTTAACCCTTGGTTGGATAGTTACCATTAGCTTATCAATGTGTTAACCTTTAATGGATGGTTTGATTAGCACCAACTTGTCGGCATGTAGAATCAAGATGAGTTGCTTATATTTGATTATCAGCTTATCGACATGTAAAATCAAGTAAGATTGTTGATTGGTTATCACCATCTGTCAGCATGTCTAACCTAGTTATGGTGGTTGATGCCATCTGTAGGCATGTCTATGCCCTCTTAAATCAATATCCTTACTGGAAAATTTTAGGTAAATATGCATTTGTAAGGAGTCATTGATAACATGCTTCATAGCTTGCTTCCCATCTCTAGATCTACCTTGGAAACACTATAGCATAATTTTTTTCTCTCATCATTGGAAGTTAAAACAACCTTCTAGACTACCCCTCTTTCGGTGTGCTTTAATTTTGTAATATGATATTGGCTTTCAATATGCTTCAATTTTTTTACAGTGATCTTGGCTTATGCCATGCTTAAGTTTTATACTATGATCGTGGCTTCAGCCATGTGGATCAACCATTGGTGAAGTGTTTCACTTTATCTTTAGCCATGTGGATCAATCATTGGTGAAGTATTTCACTTTGCCTTTAGCCATGTGGATCAATCATTGTGAAGTGTTTCACTTTGTCTTCCTTGCCATTAGTTCAATAATTCTCCTATCTAAAAGAGATGGGAAGGATTATGACCATCTCTTTTAAATCTTTCCAGTGTCAAAAAATATCCGCACTTCTCTTTATTGTGCATCTCTTTTGATTTCAACTTGTTCAAGTGGTAAAATCCTTTTGAAGTCAAAAAATATTTGCACTTCTCTTTGCTATGCATCTCTATTGATTTCAACCTATTCAGGTGGCTCCTTGTGGTGTTGTAAAGGTCTTAAAGCAATAATAAAGGAAAAAGAATTATCACAGACTCCTAGCCATTCTCTATTCATAAACACTTTATCCTTCTGATCTAGATTAATATGCTTATCATCAACAAGTTTCTCCGTTCCATAAGCCAACAATATGTATATTATCAGTTTTGACACTTTCCCATGTTTGTGTCTCTAATATAGGAAAAACCATCATCATCAAGGCTGTCTGTATGATGATTGTTTATGAAATGTTGAACATATGCCTCTTAAGTATTAATGCATTGCTTGTTGATTTGGAAGACCTATCATTTTATTTTGTGCCATTTTTTGGTCAATTGTGGTTAAGTGTGGCCAATTCATTTTTTTTTCCTTTCCATCTCCACTGTCATTTCTGTTTACTTATCTTGTTACTTTATCATTTTCATTTTTTGTTATCATCATTTTTCATTTTTATTGGTTTTTGTTATTTAACTTTGCCTTGGATCACATGACAATAAAAATAAAATACAATAATAATTAAAAGCAAAATGGAACATAAAAATAAATACAAATCAATAGTTTTGTCATATATATCAAAAGGTTTGAGTCTCAAACTCCCTAAACAAAATATATGACTACTGTGATGACCTAAGTCCCCTGCGATATGATGGTCCAGGTGGTCAATGGAAGGCTGATGGCCTAGGAGGTCTGTGTGGCGCTATTGCCAACTGTGGCACTGGTGGTTGCTCCTGTGGCTGTTATAACCAAAATTCAAACCTAAGTAGTCCTGCAAATAGTGGCTATAGGATATGTATAATCACCTCAGCTAAATGATCTAAGCTCGTCTTGAGACTGCTCGTGAGTGCTGCTCTAAGTATCGTAGGAGGTCATCTCTCAATGCTTTGATATAGATTTTCAGTCACTCATTAATCAGGATCACAACCTCTCTAGCCCTAGGAATCTCCCCCTTAATAAAACCTATGTGGTCCCTAATACTAGTGAGAGAATCATTCACCACTTATAAGGTCTCATCGAATCTCCACCCGACTACTACTAAGTTTGCTCGGATGCCCTGTACAAGAGCCTAGTGTTGAGTCTGCATAAGGGCTAGGATGGTCTATAGAGTTTGGTTATGCCATTGAATGGCATCCTCTATAATGGCTAGCCTCTTTGAGATATCATTTGAAGGTGGCCCTACAGGTGTGGAAGCAAGCTGTGATGGTGGTGTAGCCCTAGAGGTAAACACACTTGGATCCTTATAAGGTAAAAATCAGCATGATGCTCTAGATGCCAAAGGCCATGGTCATATAGGAGATCGTGTAGGCACTAAAAGAGGAGGTGAACCACTAAAAAGATCATCCAAATCTACCCACATGTCCATCTCGAAATCCGTATCCATTCCTGACCTCTGAGGCTCATACATCTCTACTTGTGGAGGTTACTTTGGATGAGATTCCTGGGGTGCCTAATCCTAAACCTGATCATCTATTAGTGCCTCTAGGATGATGGTTGTCAATATATAAACCACCTTATTCTCCAGGAGTGTCGGTAGTCTATACTATCCAGCCCGCCCGTGAATCAGCTTAATCATCCTTATAATAAGGGCTGCCTGTAAGTCTAAAATGTCACCTCCTCATGTGGTAGCCTGAATGTGCTCTTATCTGCCTTCAAGTGTAGTAATACATGGCTCACTACTCCTTATACACATATGTATAAGGTAGAGTGTGTGGCCAATCTGACCAGTGTGGAAATGATCTCGTGACTAATGTCTACCCTTCTAGAACTATGCATAGCCTATAGACATAAAATATTCACTATATTAATTGACCCTGGGCTACTAGTACGGCCGAGATATGATGTGGTAAGAACCCTCTAAATATATTTGTATGCTTAGGTAGCTAACATCGTGCTTTTGGACATATCTAGATGGTATATGACCCTAGGTAGGGTGATTGCACCCAATGATGCCTCTCCACTCCTCTCTCCAAAGTCGAGACATCCGCTTCAATAGCCAACCCTATAGCCTTAGTAAACCAGCATCGAGTGATGCTATAATGGATGCCTTGAACCCTAAAGGTGTGACACCCTCCTCTGTTCCGATCACTGGAACCCCCTATATCGGAAGGTTGCTAAAAACTCTCGCTTTAGCTTTGGGTAAGTGAGAAAGGAAGAAGCACAAAATGTTGTCCATCTTATAGCCACCAGTAGTCTGTCTACCTCATCTAGCATGCCCATACTCTGTAAGAACTAGCAGGACATAAATCTATCGACCCAATACTGAATTCGAGATAAGGCTCGATACCTATCAGCCTCCCGCTTAGTCATCTACCTAGGAATTGGTGGAGCTGGCATAGCCTATGCCTCATGGCATAGAACCATCTACAAAAAGTCAAAAGTTAGTCTTTTTGGAAAATGACTTGCATTCAAGTAATTAAATTTGGAGGGTTTCACCAAAATTTCAATAGCATGTTGGCTTATAGTGGTGTTAGCTAACCTGTACAAAAATGCATTTTGAGTGCTGCAAAATATATCACAAACCCTAAACCCATCAATGTGTGTCTAACAAACATGCATGACAAGCAAGAAATTTAAAATTTTGATAGCATTTTGACTAGAGATGTGCCTGCACATACCTAAAAACATAGTTTAAAACCAATAACACAGGCCTAATGTCTTCCCAACAGTCTAGTCCAAAAATTATTTTATTGTGATCTTAAATAAGGCTTATTTTTTATTACAATTATTTCTAATAGACTAGGCTAATTTAAATTAACAATTTGATTGCATATGGAAAGGATTGAAATTGACTGATAACAATATTTTACAATCAAATTACTCAAATTAAACTAATTACATCAAGTTTAGAGTAACACAACAATCTAAATTAAGAAAATTGAAATTATATAATTCAAACATTTGAATACATTTTCATGCCTATATATTTTTTGCCAATATGTAATGAATCACCAGTATTTTAGGGGCACAAAATAGGCCAAATAGATTCCACAGATAATAAGTAGGCAAAAAAGCTAACTAACTAAAAATAAATCTAACATTTCTAATCATCCTATGAGCAAAAATAAAAGAAATAAAAGGAAATAAGAACAAATAAATAAGAAAAGAAGGAGTTAAATAACAAAAAACTTACTTGAGAAATAGAAAAAATGGGTATCTAAGAAATGTGTTGAAAAATAAATGAAGATCAGTCGATGTGTGCATTGGCCTTTGGAGAATTTCAGTGCTAACGGCTCCTAAAAAGGAGGAGAAATAAGGGAGAAAAAGAGAAAGAAACAGAGAGGCAAACCTTTGAAAATCATAGTCAATTACAATTTGAGGAAAAGAGAGGAAGAAGAAGAAGAAAAGAAAGCATTTTTTCAAATTTCCAGTGACAGATGGGTAAGGCATTTGTCACGAGCGAGCGAAGGCCACCACTTACATCCTGTCTATCACTCATTTTTCCTTTTCTTTTTTGTTTTTCATTCTATTTTATTATTATTTTTCTTTTTCATTTTCCTCTTTTTCTCTCATTTATTATTTCATTTTATTTTACAATAATAATCTATTTTACAACAAATTAAATTACATTATTTACACATATTTAACTAATAATTTTTTTAAAAAAAATACTTCCCAAATTGAATACTCCCTGAATTTTTAAATCTCTGAGAAACTCTAGTAATGTCAGCATGTTATTTGCAAAATAAAGACAAAATGGATGCAAAAGTATATGTGCAATGAATGAGCCATGCAGAATACAAAAAGACACTTAACTGATCCAAGGGGTGATAGACAACCAGTCCATAAGTCACTTCTGAGGAACGATCGTTTGTCAAGCAATCCCTATAAATAGTTATCCTTTTCCTTCGATTTTATGCCTTGAATCTTTAGCTATTCTTCTTCCCTTTTCTTTTCGTTTTTCTTCTTTTTATTTCCTCTTTATCATTATTTTTATTTTTTTTTATTTTCTTCTTTCTCTTTTATTTTCTTTTTTTTTATTCTTTTATTTCTTGGACAAGGGCCGCTTGAATACCTCATCATGTTGAATTAGGCTATAAATAGACTTTATCAACTCTTAGACGACCTTGAGAGCTATGAAAATCTTATTTTGCTTGGCTGGTTTCTTTTGAGATTTCTGAGGTGAGTGAAGCTTGGTACCACTATTGTCTTGTCCTCCACTTGATACTGGGATCCTTGATTTCATCTCTTCTATTTCACACATCAGGAGTTGTGCCCTCTAGACGAGGATTTTGTCGAGATTTTAGGCCTAAGATACTCTTTGGGCATTTTTTCCTTGTGTGCCTAAAGCCATGATCAATTTTCCTGAGCGAGGTGGCACATACTTTTGGTATATTTCCTTCTACTGCCTATAGACTAGTATTCCTAAGAGTTTCCTTCTCCTTAGAAGATTTGCTTTATGTCTAACTTGCCCAAGCACCGCAAATACCAGGTTATTATTATCTTATTATATAGCTTTGTTCATTAATTGACAGTAAACCCTAATAGTTTGATAGGAGATTATTGATTATTAGCATTATAAAAGGAGTATGCCATGGACTCACCATGTTCCCTTTGATCTTAGTGGAAACCATTATGGGTCTTGATGTTATATCTGTGTGATGCACGCTGAACCCTGTAGGCATTCGGTATAACCTCAAAAATCCACTTTTAGGGCTTGAGATTGAATCAAGGCTCATTTAACTTATGAAGGCCAGTCGCTTCACAATAGATAGGATTTTATTTCCATCTAATATTGATAATCAACCTACGAGGACATCTACTGAGCACCACAAGGCGGGTATCATGGAGTTCCCACCCAATAGGACGTTGGAAAAGTGCATTCTCACCTTATGAAGCCAAAACCAGAGATAGTTCAGACTTCACTCCTATTTAAAACTTATAGCTTGGACTTCACTCCTATTTACAACTTGGTTGATGTTTACATAAATAACTATTTGTGGTTAATTATTCTAATCCTCTTCTCAAGCATTATGAGGCAAAGAATTGGCACATTGCAAGCACATAGAATCGATAAATTGTAAAAAATATTTAAATAAATCATACATAAATCATGGAATTGATTGATCTTATTTTATTGAGGACATAAGTCCTGGCATGTATATTCAAAAAAAGGATAAAGTTATAGGTATATTTCGAAAGAAATAGGGCATTGGGCCCATGTGGATTTAAAAAAAAAAAGAATCCTGTTAATTAATTTTAAATAGAAAACCTTTTGTATCAAAGAAATAACACTCTTAATTTACATGTTATTTCATGGATAAGAACTGGGGCATTAGTCCCTTTTATTATGAAAAAATCCCACTCAATCTGGTATAAAATCATTTAATGAGTTTTCCAATTAGTCGTGCAAGAATATAATTTATTTGCAATAAAATGACATTAAAGAATAATAATGCAAAAAAAAAAAAACATACATAAATTAGGCTGTTAACCAATTTGGGAACATTGGTTCCCCCATGCCTAATTTGCAAATCTTTATATGACTTTTGGGATTAAAGAGATGGACATTGATCCATTTTATTAGGAAAAATTTAATTATTTATGTAGAAAGTATTTACTATGAATTTTCCAATTTTATAGTGCCAAAAATGCCTTTTTACTAACTATTACAAATTATTACGCAAAAAAAAATAAAAACCAAGGATAAAGTAAATAAACAAATGAGGTTAGAAAATGATCTCGAACCGGATAAGCCCACTCTCAAATTCATGAACTCTTCCATGCATGATTTATGACGTATTTTATCCAAAAAAGAAGGAATAAAAATTAAGATTAGCCAAGAAAAAAACTCAAAGCTTAAAGAAATAAAATTAAACAAGATAGAAAAAATTAGATAAAAAGAATAAACAAAAGTAAAAAAATACAGAACAAATAAGAAATTATAATTCAAAAGAAACCAATCAAAGGAGAGAAAAAAAACACATAAAAGCCATTGGAAAGGCTAAAGAGTGAGTTAGGACTCACTCGGAAGGCAAAAGGCAACTCAAGGCCCTAAAAAAGTGAGTTACGGCTTTGAGTGGGGGGAGTCACACCCCCTCAAATGAGTCATAGACCATTCCAAGGCGAGTCACGTTGAGTTAGGAATGAGTCATGGGCTCACGGCTTAAGGCCGTGAGTCACCTTTGGAATGCCTAGTGGCTACTGGAATGATGCCATTACCATTTTCAAATCTCTTAAATTGCCTCTAAAGACCCAAAAATGCTTGTAAAGGCTCTTAAACTCTCTAAATTAACTTAAATACTAAAAATAACTAATAAAACAACAAAAAAAACACTATTTGCACAAAAAGACCATATGAGAGAAACATGCTTTAAAAAGAGAAAGTGAAGGCTAACAAGTATCAAATTCACTTAAATTCATATATAAAGAAAACATTCATGCATAAAGCTTAATATTACGCACAAATACACTTTTAAGACATTATTAACACAAGAATACTAAGAATAACATATTATACAAAAAGAAAAGCTATAAATAGAGCACAAAGAATATACAAAAAAAAAACTCAAAATCAAAATTTACAAGAACAAAAGTCCTAGATTTACACAAGAGCTACAAGTTTACCTCTTACATTACCTTTAGTAGAGCTACTTCAAAAATCTAGTGAGAGCACCTTTATCTCTTCTTCTTACTTCCTTCGTTCTTTAAACTGGATAAAAAAATAGATAGTCTTTTCTTGCTTTTTCTCTCTCCAAATTCTTTGTTGTTTTTCTCTAAAATTGGTTATTATGTATTTAAAAGAAATGATTACCCTTAAATGTCTTGGATTAGGATTAAAAAAGTAGGAGATTTTTATTTTGAAAATAATCCCTTATTTCGTAGGGAAAATCTGCAATTTTGGGCAAAAAACCCAGTCACAACCTTAACTCAGAGGTGGGCCCCTCAAAAAAGTCTTTTACTAGAAAAAAAAAGGTGAGTCAGGACTGGAGCCATGACTCACCAGTGAATCATGGCCTTGAGTCAAGCCTAGTGACTTAAATTACGGTTTAAAAGAAGGTGGAATGAGTCACCCCTTCAGGCTATGACTCAAAAATGAGTCATGGTCTTGACCCATAAGTCAAGGCCATGACTCATTTTTGAGTTAATTTAGAACCTTCAGATGTACTAATTTTACCCATGCCAAAGGGAGAAACACATGCATGCCACTAAAGCACCATTTTTTGACTCTCAAAACTTGCAATAGAATATTTTTCAAAAACGCAGTGCCAAAAAAGGATAGAGTGCTACTGCTTCTTGTCTACTTTTAAAATAGCATTATCCTCATTAGGTAACCATGATAAAGGCTAACTCAGGTCTAGTGTCTATAGTTACCCCAAGTTTGGGAAAACTAGTGCATTAGTGTCTATGTTTGCCAAAGTTTAGAGCAGAGCGATAAGAGATGCATACTCGAGGCAGCAAATATCAAAGTGTAGACATGTACTGCTTGCAGTAGTGAATTTCTAGTTAAGTAATTACCCCAATCGTGCCCCTTGCAGAAGCTCAAAACTCACCGTTTCACCATAGGTCGTGGCTGAGACTATTTGGTCCCAGTCGTGGCCAATGCAGCTCATGAAGGTCTTTTGGTCTAGAAGGAGGCCGTGGCTGAGACAAATGTGTCCCAGCCGTGGCCAAAGCAAAGTACTGCCTTGTCTTCTTATGACTCGGCTGAGACAAAAGTGTCCCAGTCGTGGCCTCCTGGATACCGGTATAAAAGCTGTAGAGTTGTTTGTTTTAAAGGAGGTCTTTTTAGAGTTTTGTGTATAGGGTATTTTTAGAGAGAAAAAATGCAGTTTTACATCTGAAGAGCTTTTCTTACAAGGAACTAGACGCAAGATCCTATTCGGCTAAAATAGAAAATTGAAGTTTAAAAGCAAAATTAAAGGATAGTTAAGAATTTACCCCTTAGCCTATGCTTTGATACCAATTGATGCGGAACCCCAGCCTATATGCCAAACTAGAACGCCAACATACCATGAATATTGAACATAAATAAGATAATAAACCCCCAATCTAAAGAACCCCCAAACAAGATTGATTGGAAACGCTTATGATAGATTGATTTAGAAAACAAGAAGAAGAAGAATCAAGCATACATTAATCATCTGCAATAGCAAGAATCAATAATAAATTAACTCTCACAAATTCGGCCAAGCCAAAGAAAATTCTTATTAATCAAAATTCAAGTCCCTTACAAATGAAGAATTCAGCCCTTTATATAGGCTAGGCAGCCACCCCTCCCTAGATGAATTAAAATCAAACACTAACTCTAAGAGATAAATAATAAAATAAATAACAAAGATAATTCCTAACCTTTATCTACATGTATTTGGCCATAATATACATGAAGAAATAAAGATAAATACAATTTGAGATTAATCCTAACAGAAAGTGATAAATATGCTTATTATCCTAAGAAAATGAATGAATGAATGTAGACTTAATGTTGGCTACAAGTGAATTTCGGCCAGCCCTTTAAAGATATGGTCAAGCTATTATTTCTCCCTCAAACTCTACTTAATAATATCCCAAAATAATAAGTATTTATCAAGGAAAATCCATTCCTAAAATTTAGGACCCTAAGTTCACCAATGTAGGCCTAAACCTAAATCTGACCCAAACCCATTAAAATTCAATTCTCCCATGTAAAATTCGGCCCCCTTAGGTATTATAAGCCTCAAATAGTTATTTTGGCCCAACTCTTTAGAAGAGATAAGCCCAACTTTAGCCTACCCACTTAAACTACCCAAAACAGAAAAATAAGCCCAAAATAAAGCAAACCTATTCTAATAAAGCCCAATTCGTTTTCCTAGGTTCTAGGCTGTCCAAATATACTTTATTAAATGTTACATAAAGAATAGAAACTAAATAAAGTAGCTTGAAGGCCCATTGCACCATTCGGCCTAAACTTGTCTTCATAGTCCAATTTAGCTTCTTTCTCTTCTTGAACTTACATCTTCTCCACATAAGGTATCATGAATGCTTTTAGGACTTCTTTAAGCTTCTTTGACCTTGCTCTTATTATTGGTCCTTGAGAAAGTGCTAGTTCATCTCTCTTGTTGTCGACGTGCTTGGTCGTGCTCATATCATCCCCTCCCTCTTCGGAAAAGATTCGTCCTCGAATCTTCGTCTTGTTCAAGTTGGGAATTGAAACTTGAGGAATAAATTCATCTTCATAAATGATCTTTGGGATAGGTGGAAATAATATGAACGCTTCTTCAGCAAAAAACTCATCATGTTCCTGCAATTTGACAAAAAAACTAGGCAAAACACGGTTAGTCATCGTTACATCTTTGCGAATGTGATTATTATTTCCTTCGTTTCCCATGTGCAATTCCTCCACCGTAAGCAATAGAGGAGCAATCGTAACTTGTTGATCTTCCATCTTAACTAAACAAACTTCTTCATTCTCATTCAAACAATCAACAACATCTTTTCTTTCAATTATTTCTTCATCACTCACAACATCACTATCAAAGATAGTGTCCCCTTCAGCTTCACAAATTATTTCTTCTAGGATAACTTCCTCTTCCTTTCTCTTTTCTTTGCTCTTTCCCAATCTACTTAGTTGTTTGAACCATTGTTTAAATTGCAATTCTATATCATTAAGGTCTTGCCTTAACAACTTCACACTCTCCTTTATGCCATTCATTCTTGTTTATCTCTCAACTCACAAATGATGTCTCACAATTGCATTTCAGAAATAAACTCAAACAACATGCACAATTAAGTAAATTGACTAAGAGAAACAATGAATACCTAGCAAGAATAATAAGGTACCAACTCTAGAGGCAAATTGATCAAATTGAACAAAAATCAGAAATTAGTACACAAGAAGAAGATTTCGTGCACTTTGTAGATCAAAATTATATCCAAACCAAGTTCAACCACTCAAAGATTGCAAATTATATGCTTGATATATTCAATGGCAAATTCGGATTCAACAAGAACACAAGATTCATCAATTGATCAAATATGAAACTTAACAAGATAGTAAATCCAAATTGATAACAAGGCTGTTTCTAATTGTTTTTTTTTTCTTTTTTTTTTAAAAAACTTTAACCAAACTAATGATCAAATACTTAAGGACAGGTAATTAACACAATAGAGCAAGAACCAAATAAGGAACTAGACGCAAGATCCTATTCGGCTAAAATAGAAAATTGAAGTTTAAAAGCAAAATTAAAGGATAGTTAAGAATTTACCCCTTAGCCTATGCTTTGATACCAATTGATGCGGAACCCCAGCCTATATGCCAAACTAGAACGCCAACATACCATGAATATTGAACATAAATAAGATAATAAACCCCCAATCTAAAGAACCCCCAAACAAGATTGATTGGAAACGCTTATGATAGATTGATTTAGAAAACAAGAAGAAGAAGAATCAAGCATACATTAATCATCTGCAATAGCAAGAATCAATAATAAATTAACTCTCACAAATTCGGCCAAGCCAAAGAAAATTCTTATTATTCAAAATTCAAGTCCCTTACAAATGAAGAATTCAGCCCTTTATATAGGCTAGGCAGCCACCCCTCCCTAGATGAATTAAAATCAAACACTAACTCTAAGAGATAAATAATAAAATAAATAACAAAGATAATTCCTAACCTTTATCTACATGTATTTGGCCATAATATGGACTAAGTACATGAAGAAATAAAGATAAATACAATTTGAGATTAATCCTAACAGAAAGTGATAAATATGCTTATTATCCTAAGAAAATGAATGAATGAATGATACGACCATGGAGAGGGCAAGTCATGATGATTTCGTCAATCAGCATCACAAGCATAAAGTACTCATCCTTTTGGAAGCAAATGAAGAATTGGGCCAACTTGAGTCATAAAGGGCTTATGCAACTTTGGGCTTTAATTGTACAAGTCATGTGCTTTATTTATAATTCACATGACTCATTTAAAGTTGTATCTTAATGGGTTTAAGGGGCTGATTTGTTTAGTTTTTAGTTAGGGCTTTTAATTCATTATGTTTAGTTGATTTATTGAACAAATAAGGCCTTATTTAAGTGGGCTACACGCCACCTTCATTAAGGCCCATCATTTTAGTTTTGTTTTAATTCTTTAAGTAGGAGAATGGGCTTGTTTTGTCTTATGAAATTCGGCCACACCTTGTTTAAGGCCTTTTTAGGGGTTGTTTTAGCTTCTAAGGGTGATTTATTACTTCTTAAAGAGGTTATTAGACTTGTTTAAGAAGTAAAGAGTCTTTAGAATTCCTAAAGAGGTTATTTGGCTTGTTTAAGAAGTAAAGTGTTAGGGTTTTAGTATAAATAGCTTGTTATGAGTTGTAACATGAGAATAATCATTGAATCAAATTATAAACTTTTGAGAGTTTTCTCTTGGCTTTAGCCGAAATTCTTTAGAGAGATTGTGAGATTACTTGCTTTCTTTTCTATTGCATCAAGAATTAGGATTACTTATCAATCATTTGATTGTGGCGTGTTCCTATTCTTATTATCCCGATTATTTGCGTTTCCATTCACGTGTTGTTTGGGGGTTCAATAGGGAGGGTGTTTGTCTTCTGTCTTTTGAAATCAAAGCGTATGTTTAAGGGGTTTTGGGTTCTTTAACCTTGGGGTTCCGCATCATTTGGTATCAGAGCCAAAAGAAAGGTAAATTCCTATTTATCTTAGTGTTAGGTTTGTGTTTTCTTTTCTTTGATTTCTTTATATTTATGCCGAATTAGGTAGTGATAAGTTTTGATTTGTGTGCTTTTGTGTGGTAAATTTAGCATTTTCTCTTCCTTAGCTTGTGTGTTGATTCATTAAAAAAAAAGAAAAAAAAATCGTGCTGTTCATTGCACTGTTCACGGTACTGTTAATCGCACTGTTCACGTTACTGTTCATCGCACTGTTCACGTTACTGTTCATCAAAAAAAAAAAGAAAGAAGAGAGAAAACACGTGAAAGAGAAGAAAAATAGACGAAGAAAAGAAATTAAAGAGCAATTGAGCATGGGTAGTTTATATAGAAATTCTTAATCCTTTCATAAGTGGGAAAAACTAATCCTTTTTGCTTTAGGATTGGGAGGGGCACTTTTACACCTTTTCCAAACACATTTGGGAATCCTTTAAAAGATAGGAAAATTAATGCTTATTGCTGTGGGTTTAGGCTTTCAAAAAAATCCTAGTCCATATCTAAATTGGAATTACAATCCTAATCCTAGTTAGACAAGAATTTCTACTTGGCAAATATTTGTGCTATCCATTTATTATCCATTTGTGCCAATCATTTTTATCATTTGCTATCCATTTGTGCAACTATTTTTGGCAACTTTTCCATCATTTGTGTAACCATTTTTGGAAACTTTTTCCACCATTTGTGCTATCATTTTTGGAAACTTTTGCCATCATTTTACTATCACTTTGCCATTTTTTTTTGCCATCGTTTTGAACATAACTTGACACACTAATCAACTTGTTACATCGTTCGGCATAGTGAATAAATTGGTTGTAAATTGATTTGTTTTGCATGTTTTATAGTTTTAATTGGTATCTTGTTGATTTTCCTTCTTTGTTGGGTAGAATATTTAGGTTCTATATTTGGTTTACTTTGTAGTGAATCAAATTCATTCATTTTATCCATATTGTCATTTTTCCTTGATTTTTGTTGCTTATTTCTTTGTTTTAAGCTAGTTTTTGTTCCATTTACATTGTTAGAGTATCTTTGCTCGTCCAATACTCTAATTTAAAGTTGTATCTTAATGGGTTTAAGGGGCTGATTTGTTTAGTTTTTAGTTAGGGCTTTTAATTCATTATGTTTAGTTGATTTATTGAACAAATAAGGCCTTATTTAAGTGGGCTACACGCCACCTTCATTAAGGCCCATCATTTTAGTTTTGTTTTAATTCTTTAAGTAGGAGAATGGGCTTGTTTTGTCTTATGAAATTCGGCCACACCTTGTTTAAGGCCTTTTTAGGGGTTGTTTTAGCTTCTAAGGGTGATTTATTACTTCTTAAAGAGGTTATTAGACTTGTTTAAGAAGTAAAGAGTCTAGAATTCCTAAAGAGGTTATTTGGCTTGTTTAAGAAGTAAAGTGTTAGGGTTTTAGTATAAATAGCTTGTTATGAGTTGTAACATGAGAATAATCATTGAATCAAATTATAAACTTTTGAGAGTTTTCTCTTGGCTTTAGCCGAAATTCTTTAGAGAGATTGTGAGATTACTTGCTTTCTTTTCTATTGCATCAAGAATTAGGATTACTTATCAATCATTTGATTGTGGCGTGTTCCTATTCTTATTATCCCGATTATTTACGTTTCCATTCACGTGTTGTTTGGGGGTTCAATAGGGAGGGTGTTTGTCTTCTGTCTTTTGAAATCAAAGCGTATGTTTAAGGGGTTTCGGGTTCTTTAACCTTGGGGTTCCGCATCATTTTCTTAGTGGGCCAATATCCAATCTTTGATATGTAATTTGACCTTGACTGTGGTCAACAAGCCAAATTCCATACCCTTGAAAGGTAGGTATCTCTATACCAATTGTGTCTCTACACAACTATTGGATCATTAGGTTATCAACTCTTGATGCATGCATATCATATATGCATTCCCTAATCTTGCCTCTAGAACCATTAGCCTTGACCGTGGTCAACAAACTAATGGGCTAGCTAAGATGACCCATTTAATTAGATTTGAACATATTCGATATAATGTGAGCTTGACTGTGGTCAACAACCCACACTATAAAGAACTCTGGTTCTCCTCAAATTAATGGAAGGCTTATATACCTTAGTATTTGTTTGAGGGTTTTAGTTAATTAAGTCTCATCATACATGGTTGGCATACATTGGTATGCATCCTATATCTATCACATAAATATAAGCATACAAATATGGTATAGTTATGGACTTTACTACATTGATTTCCCCGAGCCAAAAGGGAAATCAAAAGGTCACACCTAGGTAGTATGCATGATTCAAACAAGAAAATAATTACATTATCTTCAAGCTTGTTGGATCTCCATCCGGCCCTTCTTGCTCCTTGATATTGGTTTCCATTTCTATTTCTAATTCTAATCTAAGTAATCTAATTACATATTACAACTTGAAAAGAAATGCAAACCAAAAACAAGTGGCCGGGACATGAAAGTTCTCATTGGGCCAAAACATGCATTATGCTCAATCACATTAGGCTTTGTCCATAACTAACCATTATGCCAATCATACACCCTTATATGCCTCTCTAATGCATAAAGAAATGGATTACTACTTTGTTTCAACCTTTGAAACTATATTTTGAGTTATTTTAATGATGTGATCAAATTAGGAGACTTTTTCCATTTTGGAAACTTTCATTTTAGGAAACCTTTTTGCATGCATGTGTTCTTGCCTTAATAATCAATCCAATTGATTATTAATTAAATATAAATTGATTATTTAATTAATTAATGATATTAAATAATTAAAAGAATCAATTTTGGGCTTAAAACCAAGGGCGGGCCGAAACCCACAAAAGTAAACCCTAAATGTGTTCACACACAAACTGGTTTTATGTCTTTTGGACCATTTGGGCCTTTTGGAATGAGCCAAGCCGACTCCAGCCCTTAAAACCAATTAATAAACTTAATTAATGTTTATAATGTTTAATTTAAATCAGCTCCTTGGGCCCACAATGTCATTCACTAATTTAAACCAAGTCCGTAAACATAATTAAGCCCATTAAGTGGTTTTAATAAATTAAAATTAATCAAATTAATTTAAGGCCCATTTTAATTAATCCAATTAATTAAAAACACTTTAATATATCATATATATCAGATTTAGAAGATCAAAAGTCGTTCTAACCAAGAACACATCAAGAACACACGAAGAACACCAATTTATCGAACTTTTCGACTAAACTAGTTTTTATGCAAAACTTGTTCGATTTTAATTCCGTTCGATCCTATGGCTTAATATCCCATATTAAACACATAAAATATCATCTAAATGATGTTTAAATTGATCCATAAGAAATTAAATTAGAGCAACCCCTTAAATCACCTAGGGTTTCACGCCAAACCATAATGGGTTTCACGCCAAACCCTAATCACAATCATTCAAAAGTTTCGTTTTTGTTTCCACCAAATTTATTTGATCACACATACAACCAGAAATCAATAATTCTCATTCATGAACAATCAAATCTAATGTTTTAAAGTTCATGAAATAAATAACTCAAAACAAAAAAAAACTTATTCCGCAGAAAAATATAGAATTGTATATCCATGGCAAAACCGTAGCTCTGATACCATGTTGGATTTTAACGGTTACATGCATCACATACATGAGCAGAATTTTAAAATTTTTTAACCATTAGATATGATCTTGCCATGAATACACAATATAAATATATGAGAATAAGAAAATTCACCTTTGATTTTTGTTGAACAGTTGATTTTACTTCGCACCGGGTTGTCGCAAACCACAGTGTCCAAAATCGAACACCTCCAATGAGTAATCCACACTAGAGAGGGGTAAATTGAACCAACAAATTGGTGTTTAACTAGGGCTAGCCAAAATTCCCAAGAGCTAGCTTAGGAGTTGGCGCAAAAGGAAGAGAGAGATTAAGAGAAAAGACTTTCTTTTTGTTTTAATCACCTAACCCTAATTCTCATTAGTTGGCCTTTTATAGTTAGGTTAAAATTCCAACTCCTTAATGAGATTGGGCTCTTTAAAATTGCTGGAGAATTATTAATTGGGCCTCTGGAATTAATTATAATCATTTGGGCTTAATTAAATCCAATTTAAACCTTTTCATAAAAGTCTATGCACAAAACCCACAAACTAGGCCCTTTGTGCAATTAATTGGATTTAAATACCCAAATGGATTTCAAATCCAACTAAATTAAATATGTGGGTTCCATAACACTTATGTAACATATATAAATTAATTTGGTCCATTAAATAGGCCATTAAGGCCTTCTGTTCTGAGGTAGGCGTGTGGCCCTTACAGAAGGGCTTCCGCCAACTGCTTCATTCCTCTGGCCCTTAATAATTGCTCCAATGGACTTATTAATTATTATATCAGTCATATAACACTTATAGTAGTACTACAACACTTATGAGACAATAATAATTAATCATGAAATACATTATTTCAATTAGGTCCAATTTTGCAGAACATTTCTCAAAAGTTCCGCGGATAATTTTATTTGATCATAATTAATTAAACTCTTTAGTTAATTATTATCATATTCTCTTCTCTACCTTCATAATAATATCAAATATTATTATCCTTATCATTTTACCATTTTATCCTCTTCTCTATATGTGTGTGACCTATTGGGTTCCTGTTCATGTTGGCAGTATAATATGTAATTCTAAGTTCTATTCAAAACTCACATGATTTAAACTCCTTTAAATCATTTTATCAATCTCTATTGATATTTTGATACATCATTATACAAGTCATGATTGGCCTCTAGCTAGGCATCATGACTACCCAAATGTCAGGAAAGTCATGTGGTTTGACTGTACCCTTCCATAGAAACAGTTACCGTGCAATTACTCCTTTCACCACTCTTATCTCAATTAGATTCTAAGTATGGATTTCTATCAACTCATATAAATCTAATTATGTATGTTCTATTAATTTAACCATTGTTCCTAAAATGCCCTTCATGGATCTCCATCCATCTCGACATATTACTCTGGCCAGAGATTCTCTGAACAAGGCAATTATAGAATCATGCGAGATAACTTCCCTTGTTAAATCTGGGATGGTGCATCCTTTGTCAATCACTCAACTATCTTCAAGTAGGTCATGATATACCCAATCTCCTAACTATGTTCACTCCCAGTTGGAAGTAATCAGTTATGGAGTCAAAGTATACCACTTGCTACTTAAGATAACTTTGGTGATCTCAAGTCTAAGGATACTTGCACAACCGCTATGAAGAGATTCCTCACTGACATAGATTTAATATCCATGTGAGGATTCTCTATGCAGGTCTCCAATGAACTTGTTCTTCTAACAAGCGTCCACATATTAGCTTTGATTATCTTCCATAATCACAGTTATGAGAACCACTGCTTGAACCATTCAAGAAGCATAACATGTGCTAGTCTGTCCGAATTAACAATGTCCTATCTTGTTAATTCTATGACTAGGGATATTTAGATATTAACACATTTGCATGCAATAGACATCTCACATCATGAACACTTTCATTATTGCCTTTGCACTATGTTTATAATATCTCGCACTTCATTTATTAATTTAAGATTTACAAATTCATGTATTTAAACACAGCATTAATAAATGAATGATGCCTTTTATTAAGAATATAAATTTCATACATATGAAAAACATCCCTATTACATGGGCTCTAGGGCATACTCTCTAACATTACTTAACTTTTGTTTTATATTTTAGTCACAGCCATATAATATTCTTTTCATTTAACGGTGTATATTGATACTTATATCTTTAATGGTACTAAATTTATAGATGATTTTATTCCTCGATTTATTGTTCAAGTATCCAATATGTTCTATAATTACAATTCTTGCTATTTATTCTTTTATTTTACTTTAAATTTTAACTAATAAACACATTACTATTTAAAGGCTTTTAACCTTTATTACAAAGTGATACAACTATTTTGGGGCACATTGCATTCAAAATCTCTATTTCCTTCTTTATACATTTACCCATATTCAAATACTTGTTTATGATTTATATCTTTTACTTTTTCCGAATTGAACAATTATATGCCTTTTTATCCTTTTCCTTTTCATTTGACTTTTCTTTCAAAAATACATTACTTAAGCATAAGATTTCACTTAATGTCATTGTCATCACTTTTTAACTTTATATAGAAAATAAATATTATTTTCCAAACTTGTTACTTTTCAAAGTAACAATTGGTACATGAAATACCAACTAATTTAATTTATCTTTTTCATTTAAAAATATAATTTAAATCATTTCTTTTTTGTAAAAGCTTAACTTAGTCTTCATTTATTATTTTATTCTTATAAAATATTTCTTTTTCTTCTTATTAATCAAACTTTTGGGAAACCTTATAATTTTATCCCAACTTTTTATTTCCTTCCAAACAAATAATTTTTCGTTTATAACTTTTTATATTCAATTCATTTAAACAATACTGATTTATTCATTACAATACGCCCCTAGTGTAATATAACAAGATTCTAAAAAAGGATACACGGGACTGGACCCAAAGGTCTCACTGAGAGAGAAATGATCCCCAAGGGACCATTTCTCGAAAAATATTTCACTTTCATTTTCACTGAAAACACTGAAGTTATGGAGATCAAATATCCTACCCATAGCAAAACAAGTTGTCATGACTTGCACCGCGGTATAAGGTGTCCTCATTGCTAGCCAATTATATTCTAAACAAGAATATCATTATCTGTTTATCGCTTAAAGCAAAACAATCAATTATATTTGAAATAATTTTTAATCATGTAAAAATCTTTAGTTTCTTTCTTTTATTAATTAATACAATACATTTCTGGCCAATCGCACTCTTTTAGTGCTTTTGACTATTCAGTAACTTTTTTCTTTCTTTCACTTTGTCTTTTTAAGCCACTTTTGTGAATTATTCTTCAATAATTCACCCGGACACTTGAAACTTTTCAATCTTTTATACAATTTATGAATTATAACATTATAATTCATAATTTTCTTTTATTCTTTTTTGTGTAATTCTTTGTGAATTATTTTCTAATAATTCAATAATTGACTTTTTTATGATTTTTTCTTTTCTTTTTCTGTCCAAAACTTTAATCATTCGGTATGCCAACTTTTATTCGGTTGGTTAATTATTTTATAGTAATTCACTCTTTTAATACTTTTTATTGACTAATTTATTTTGATAAATTAGTCAAACATTTATTTTACAACTTTTTAAATAATTATGAATTATATTAATATAATTCATTATTTTATTTTTCAAAAATGAATGATTTGACTTTTTCATTTCTTTTCATATTGAAGTAACTTACTTCATGTTTGTTTATCATCACGTACTTATTTATTTAATTATTTCTTAATAATTCAATATTTTTAATTAAACATAATCAATATTTTATTTTAAAAATATTCCAGTAAAGCATATAAATTTCACGAAAATTTGTGTACACATTATTTTTTAATTTTCATCATTTTCACTCATTTTATGAATTATTTACCAATAATTCATTATTCTTATTACTTTCATAGCTTAATAATTATTCCAAAAAATTCATCGGTTGACTTTTTATTTCTTTTTCGTTAACTATGAATTAGTTTCATATTAATTCACTTTTTTTCACATTTTTATGCAATTTTTCATTATTACTTCAATATTTTCTTTTATACATATTCACATTTATTCTTTAATAAAATTCTAATAATTTTAATAAATTCCAATAAAATTTATTTATATATTATTTATTATCTACTATCCTTTTTCACTTAAATAATCAATTATTTCACAATATTTCATAACTTGTACTATAAACCTACATGTTACATATTCTCTAAAATTACAAAATAAATTTCAATTATTCAATAAAAATTTATAACCATAAATTATCATTTCTATAATTAATTTAGGCTAACATATATTAATTTCATGCAAAATTCTCAAATTTTTCTCTAACTACATCATTCGGCCACCACACTAAACCCTCCTAAAAATTTTTTTTTTCCATTCAAGATTTCATTTCATCTTTTCTAATGTCTAATTTTATTTATCCTAAACTAATTTCATCAATTAACAACTTTAACAATTTTTGACCTAGTTACATCAATGGAATTAATTCACAATAAAAGGAAAATCAAAGGATTTTGTAGTCACTTACAAGTTTCTCTTCAACTAGGAAGCCTAAGCCTCCTTTTCTTTGCCTTTACTCCTTGAAAAATCTTCCTCTTCTTGTTCACCTACATAGGCCGGCCACTAAACCCTTAGATATCCTTATTTTTTTGTTCTCAAATGCAAAATCCAAGCTCATAATCATAATCTAAACCTCAAAATCTATGGAAAAATATTAAGAAATCAATTTAAATCATCAAATTTTCCAAGATCCAACTTACCCCTTTTTCTTTCTCTACTTGTTTTCTCCACTTTCTTTGCCCAAATCAATCAAGAGAAGCTATTTTAGTGATTTAAAGAGATGGAACTACAACTCTTAAGTTAAGATCTAAGGGGAAATTTGAGTGGTTATGAAGCAAGACAGAGAGAGAGAAGAAAGGGACATCTGGTTCGGCCTAGAGAAGAAGCAAGAAGACTCAGCAATTTTCTGGAGTTTTCTCCAGATTTTAAGCCTTTATATAGCCTCTCAATGGGCCTAAAATTGGGCTTAACTAATGGGTTTAGCCCAATTTATCTCTAAGGCCCAATTTAGGCCTTATAAAGCCCATTCCAATTTCTTTCTTTTTCTCACTTCAAATCACTTCAAAAATAATTTAATCACTTTTATCACCTCAAAAATAGGTAGTACGTAAATTTTCGGCTCAATTAGAGTCCATTATCGATCAGAGTCAAACTTATCGGTCCAATTCGACAACTGTCAGTATCTCCAAAAATTCAATTTTTATCACTAAAATATTCTACATAAAAATTAATATAGGCATGCAAAATTTGGCAATTTTCGGAGTTCGTTTACTATTTTTAATTATTTATGCAAAATCAAGTCTACTTATCTATCAGGAAAATTGATTCGCTATATTTTTTGTATTTTTGACCTTTGGAGGCTCATATGATCTCAATTTCACTTCGAATTTCAACCCCGGGCTCACCATAACCATTACTTTCCAATGGTCCAATAAAATATTTTTGACTTTCGGATGTCCTTTCGGACCTGGGAAATATTATTCACTGTCGGAAAGTACTGTTCACAGCTGACTCGGTGTTGAGGCCATTACAATTCTCCTATACTAAAAGAAATTTCGTCCTCGAAATTTACTTATATCAAAGAGTAGAGGATACTATATAGTGGTCTTATCAACATTTCTTTTACATTCAATGGTTCCAAAGCATCTTTGCTAATGGAACCTACTTATTCTTAAACTAACCAATCTTGATATCAAGAATCTTTATCAGTCTCTCTTTTTCTAGATCATATCATCCTGAGTGCAGATTCCTTTCATATTTTTAAATCAAATCAAGACTTACTGACTTCTTTGCACTCTATTAAATCCAGCATAAAGAATTCAACATTTTCTTTCTGATAATGTCTTGATAAGAATAAGATTCTATTATAGATAAACACTTTTCACAGTCATTATCACAATTCCATACATTTTACCTTACCCGATCATTCAATATCTGAATTATTCACTCCGACTGACTATTAGTCCAAGGGTGAAACTTATCTCCTATTTGGTATCTTTCCTCTTAACGCTTAAACAATCCGATAACAGATTCTCTAATCACATTGTTCCATTTTTTAAATAAATATCATTATAAGTCGAAGCAATTCCTGAAAGAATCTAATGCTCTACTTCCATGCGTTGACACATTTAACATTTACTTACATCTGTCACATCACACTTTCAATCTTGTTCTCGAAACTAAGCTTTTAATCCTGATACATCTAATGACTTCCAGGATGCAAGGTATTACTATCTTTGTGGACGTCAATAAGAATCTTTCGATTTATTCATAATGACTATCACACAAATATTCTCTTTCAGAACTATTGTTCTTACCCGATGTACAATATCGGTTTCATTTATATTTTAGCTAATAATGCCCCATCTGTAGTCAACTTAAACCAACATTCATGGCTCAAAGTATCGAAAACCTTATCATTAATCATTCATACTAATTCTTCTAACATACATATTTAAGTACACTTATATTACCCAAATACTCATCATACTTTTTTCAACGTCTCAAAATATATCAGATGGTTACTACTTAAATCCTCCAATATGGATCTAAGTAAAGGTGAATGATCCTTTCCATTGATTCATCAAGAGAGTCGATGTGCTAACAAATCTAATTGACATGACCAATAACTCAAAATGGCCACATCAAATATGGAAAATAATCTTAAGCACAGTATTTCTCGTCTCATTCTTAGGTTATCCCTATGCTCATCATATCCCCTGTCAGTTTCATCCTATTAAGTGGGGCCTATACATGTGATATGATGCATATTAGATGCTATCAAACAATATGAAATGCTATGCAATAAATGTATGATTTCATATATGCAGGTAGAATACTGTCACGTATTCTCGTATGATACAGATATCATAACCCATCCCACTACTATGAAAGATACAATCAAATCCCTACTCCTATAAGGAAATCACGGATAGGTATATAGAGCATCTTAAACAACCTTAACTTATAATCTTAATAACCTACTCAATAACATTCTTAAACCAAGACAATCCAGTCAAGGTATCTCTTTATCCTGCACAATTTATCCTGCATAATTTCTTTTTAAATTTTTGTCCTTATTTAGACTGTTTCTCATCCATATAGACACTTAAACTCTCACATTTACACTCAATGTCAGTCAACTCTTCTTTTTCCTGTTTTGACCCCTATGAGATCTCAAGCAGCAATACTTTTATTCTCACTCACTACCATCTTTACTATGCAGAATCAATCCTTTCACACTTGACAATCTCAGTCAAGTATCAACTTTTCACTTTTAAATAGGTAGGGGAGCAAGTACACATCAGATTACTTAACACTTATACACTTATAATTGGCATGTATATACAGGCAAACCTGTCACTTAACCTTATCCCATTCCAATCTTAGAACCGCTTAAACCTTTGCTCTGATACCACTAAATGTCACACCCTTTATGGAATAGTCCTTTCCGAAGTAAAGATAGCAAAAAAGGTAAATTTTTTTTCACCGATCACTTTCGATACACAGTAAAACAATTAAACATACACCAAATAAATTCATGAAAAATTTTACACCAAACACTCGGCTATCAATAATCATATTAATGGAAAAAATACAGTTAAATCTTTTACCTTATTTGTCTAAGTATATACATGCCATAAAATAGCTCAATTTAGCATTATCTTTTCGTTACCGATCTTGCTCCACTGTGCACTATGCTCCCGTAACACTTCATAACCTGCATGCAGTAAACACTACGTGCTGAGCACTAGATATGCTCCGTGGTGACTACTAATCCTAGAATTTCCCAAATAAAGCATAATTACATAGATTATGCTACTCTTATTCTTATTTCATTAAACATTTTCTTTTACTTCAGTCAACATTAATTTCATTATTAACTCATATTTTGGTAGTTATTTTTCTTCGATTTTCAATCTTTCAAGATTACTTTACACTACTTTCTTAAGTGAATCAATTTCAAATTAATCTTTACTTTTACGTATGTCCTTTACTATAGCCTTTACTTTTACTTAACTTTTGTTTTATATTTTAGTCATAGCCATATAATTATCTTTTCATTTAATGGTGTATATTGGTACTTATATCTTTAATGGTACTAAATTTATAGACGATTTTATTCCTTGATTTATTGTTCAAGTATCCAATATGTGCTATAATTACAATTCTTGCTATTTATTCTTTTATTTTACTTTAGTTTTTAACTAATAAACACATTACTATTTAAAGGCTTTTAAGCTTTATTGCAAAGTGATACAACTATTTTGGGGCACTTTGCATTCAAATCTCTATTTCCTTCTTTATACATTTATCCATATTCAAATACTTGTTTAGGATTTATATCTTTTACTTTTTTCCAATTGAACAATTATATGCCTTTTTATCGTTTTACTTTTCATTTGACTTTTCTTTCAGAAATACATTACTTAAGCATAAGATTTCACTTAATCTCATTGTCATCACTTTTTAAATTTATATAGGAAATTAATATTATTTTCCAAACTTGTTACTTTTCAAAGTAACAATTGGTATATGAAACACCAACTAATTTAATTTATCTTTTTCATTTAAAAATACATTTTAAATCCTTTTTCTTTATAAAAGAATAACTTAGTCTTCATTTATTATTTTATTCTTATAAAATATTTCTTTTTCTTCTTATTAATCACACTTTTGGGAAACCTTATAATTTTATCCCAACTTTTTATTTCCTTCCAAAAAAATCATTTTTCGTTTATAACTTTTTATATTCAATTCATTTAAACAATACTGATTTATTCATTACAATACGCCCCTAGTGCAATATAATAGGATTCTCAAAAAGGATACACGGGACTGGATGTAACACCCTAATCCACTAACCATTGGTAATCATCAATCATCAATCGTCATATAGAGATCAGGTAGAAAAACTAATAATAACAATAAGACAGGCCATAATTACATACCACAATAAATAATTAGCATATAAATAAATAATCATAACATAAGAGGCCTTCAAGTATCCTGAAATCCTCAAGGCAACTGCATCATGCTTGATCCTTTGGAGCTTATCTTGAAACCTATACGGATAGATAAACCCGTGCTAAGCTATAAAGCTTAGTAGGGAACAAAACTCTATACATATAAATATAACATCTTTTCTCAATTCATCACGTTCGGGTATAAAAGTTTCATCAATCACATAGGATAACATAGGAGTCTATTATATGTTTCATTTCCTAAATAACATTCTCAGGAGAGTCTTTGACTGTACTAATGGGTATCATGTTTAGAACAATTATCGCATTATGAAACTCATCTTATTTCTAAATGCTTAGCCATTCATCACTATCTCTATCATCTTACCCTTTTCCTTTCTTACCTTAGCATAAATCATGCATCTTATAATCCTTTTAATCAATAGGTTAAACATCATAGTTATTAATGGTATAAGATTTCCACTTATTGCATTGAATCACCTTGTTCACCTAAAATAGGCATTCGATGTTAATTCATAGTATAAGGGTGTGCTTAAGTCATATAACATCTAAAAGTAGTCCTGGTAGGCATAATTACTTCACATATATCATACAATTCTCATATGAGATTCACAAACTTTACATCCTTCATGTTATCTTAGCATGGTAACCTGATTCTCTTACAAGCATCATTCGATGTCATACATTGCACTTGGTTAAATGAAGGTTAACATTAAGTCTACCTATGTGTAAACATTTATATATAAATAAATAGATTGACAGGGTAGCAGGTGATCATAAAGAACAAGCATTACATATCAAGATTATAAGACAAAGTCTCAATGTCACATGTATGCATTTTATAAATAGAGTACATGAAACTCAATGCACATGTTATAGTTCATATAACTTCTAGTACAATAGTGTAGGCTTTAGGGTTCATATCATCTATGTGGAATCCCATCGGTGAAACCATCTCATATCGATACTCAAGCATTTATGATCCATATAATAAAATAAGTAGGTCCTCTTACAGCTTAGGGTCAATACATGTTCATATTCAATCACTTGATTCTCTTTTAGGGTCTATCAGATTATAGACAATAGGTTATACACCTCAAAATTTTAATATATATATATATATATATATATATATATATATATATATATATATATATATATATATACTTCAATCGTCTGACTTGAATTTTCATCTTGTGACATTTTATGCTTATTTTAGGTATGTGTGATCATGTCATCATAGTCGTTAATACACTATGGATGCTCTTGTGCTAATCATAATGTATTATAGGCATGAGAAAATAGGTGAGCAGTTTATTACACCTTACAGCTAATCCTTAACTCTTCGTGTGACTTGGAGTATAATCAAGCTTCTATGATTTCATAATTTAACATAAAATGCGATGACCCGTTTCTTTTAACCCGGACATGCAACCTTACGACTATTCTTTTATTACCACAAGGTTAAATCATAGTATTTTGGATTGAACCATTCCTTGAGCTAGTGCATACCTTATTTTGATTTTATAAGACACATGGTATAACATATCATTTAAGTTACTATATTGCCTCATTTTATTCTCAATTCGATGCTCATTAAGCTTTAACATGTCTTTTTGTAACATAATTCCTATTAACATTGCCATGCGCAAACCCCTATAATTTAGAGTTCAAGTGAACCATCATTACTTAACTCAATGTGAATAATTATCATTAAACTTGTGAAGGTTCCTTCCATTAAGTGATCATACTTTACGCACCTCACAGGTGTGTTTGGATGACTTATAGCTTAATTCATTCTTCTTGCTCTTATTATAGCATTGATGTCTTTTAATCTTCATAATAATTCATGTTATATTCATGCCTTTATAAAATGTATCTTTGTAGACTTTAGCATTAGAGAGACTTTCATAGTATATTACTCCAATCAATTAACATATCAAACTTCAGTTACTAGCCATTTATCCTCAATCTTACTTATTTCTAGACAATTCATCTCAATTCTTGCTCTCTTAATAATTTTATAGACTACCTAATACGGTGTTCCATGTCTAGTTACATGGCTTAAATCTTAGGTGAGAATATATTGTGGAAGGGAGAAAATATGCTGGGCAGTGCCTTCAATGAATGAAGTGTGCAAGTGGCCGTGTACAAGAGGAAGAACAAATGCACGTGGCTGTGTATTCTCAAGGGGCAATCAAGGCATGGCCGTGTGTTCCCTAGAGGAAACACACATATGGCCATGCACATCAAGGGGTACATGGTACGTGGCTATGTGTTTCCAAAGAAAGACACCTGCGTGGCCACGGGTGAGAAAGAGAAAAATATCACGTGGCCGTGTATAAGAGAAGAGGTAAATATGCATGGCCATGTGCAAGAAATCCAATAAAAATTGTAACACCCTTATCACTCCGATCTAACTGAATAGATATCATATACAGACAGAAGCCATGGAGATTAGTGATCCTACCATAATAAAGCAAGTCACCATGACTTGTACCGCGGTTCAGATGTCCTTATGGCTAGCCAATTATATCCTGAACTAGTCTTTTACTACCAGACTATTTCTAAGGGCATAATTTCACAAAAATTTTAAATCAAACATTTATTTTCTTATTATTTCATTACTTAATTATGCTTGCTTACTTATTTATTTATTTATTTATTATTTTTCATTCCTTTACATAATTTGTGAATTAATCTATCCCCTTTACATAATTTGTGAATTAATCTATCATAATTCACCAAAATTACTTGCTTTCTCATCAAATTTCACATTACTTCACATTGATTCAATAGTTTGATGCACTTAGCAGGAAATTTATGTCAGGTGATGTTAATAAGCAAACAGGGGTGGCCGTGGGGTTTGAAAGTAGAAGCACACGTGGCCGTGTGTTTTCTTCTTCAAACATACATGTGGCCATGTGTTTTGAAGAAGAACACACGTGGCCACGTCTGGGAAGAATGCCACGAAACTCAGAGTCCCCGATTAAGCAGAGCATGCATTACAACCCTAGATCTCATATCCCAACTTCCTTAAATAGTCATCTAAGTTTTCAATCATTAAAACTCATCTTATTTACTATTTTGAATCTTTAATCTCAACTAAGAAAACACATATAGCAAGGGAGGGAAAACATGCACAGTAACCACTCATAACAATTTTTCCATACCTTAAATCAAGCTTTCTCTCCTTCCACATCCACTGACCCATTCTTGATAGTATCCTTCCCTCTTACACAAGAAGATAACAATCATAAACCCTAAATCCAGAAGTGAAACACAAACCAATAAGAAAGCAAGAGGAAAACATCACCTTGAGGATGCCCAAAACCCTAGCTTTCCTCTTCTACATCTCGTAACTAGAGAGAGAGAGAGAGAGAACTCTCCCAAATGTCGATCCTCCAATCCCCAAATGCTTGAGTGGGATAAATATCTCATAAGGAGAAATTTCCAAAATGTCCTTATACCTTTTAACCCCTAAAAACTCATTTTCTTAATATTTAACCCCAGACTTCTTATTTAATTCAATCGCATCCTTCTTTACTATTTTAGCTACACTTCAATACACATGTGCATAATTACCAATATACTCCTAATGTGACTTAACTTAAATAATACCAAATAATCAAATTTTGTCTTATTAAACCTTAATCCTGATTAATTAACTATAATCTTGTTAGGGCCATAATTAGGTCCTTACACTGGACCTAAAGGTCCCACTGAGAGAGAAATGATTCCCAAGGGACCATTTTTCGAAAAATATTTTACTTTCATTTTCATTGAAAATACTGAAGCTATGGAGATCAAAGATCCTACTCATAGCAAAGCAAGTCACCATGACTTGGATCGCGGTATAAGGTATCCCTATGGCTAGCCAATTATATCCTAAACAAGAATATCATTACCCGCTTATCGCTAAGGGAAAAACAATCAATTATATTTGAAATAATTTTTAATCATGTAAAAATCTTTAGTTTCTTTCTTTTATTACTTGATACAATACATTTCTGGCCAATCGCACTCTTTTAGTGCTTTTGAATATTCAGTAACTTTTTTCTTTCTTTTCCATTCTTTCACTTTGTCTTTTTAAGTCACTTTTGTGAATTATTCTTCAATAATTCACTCGGATACTTGGGGCTTTTCAATCTTTTATACACTTTATGAATTATAATATTATAATTCACAATTTTTTTTATTCTTTTTGTGTAATTCTTTGTGAATTATTTTCTACTAATTCAATAATTGACTTTTTTTATGATTTTTTCCTTTTCTTTTTCTGTCCAAAACTTTAATCATTCGGTATGCCCACTTTTATTCGGTTGGTTAATTATTTTATAGTAATTCACTCTTTTAATACTTTTTATTGACTTATTTATTTTGATAAATTAGTCAAACATTTATTTTAATACTTTTTAAACAATTGTGAATTGTATTGATATAATTTATTATTTTATTTTCCGAAAATGCATGATTTGACTTTTTCATTTCTTTTCATATTGAATTAACTTACTTCATGTTCGTTTATCATCACGTACTTATTTATTGAATTATTTCTTGATAATTCAATATTTTAATTAAACATAATCAATATTTTATTTCAAAAATATTCTAGTAAAGCGTATAAATTTCACGAAAATTTGTGTACACATTATTTTTCAATTTTCATCATTTTCACTCATTTTATGAATTATTTACCAATAATTCATTATTCTTATTACTTTCATAGCTTAATAACTATTTCGAACAATTTATCAGTTGACTTTTTATTTCTTTTCCATTAACTGTGAATTAGTTTCATATTAATTCACTTTCTTTCACATTTTTATGCATTTTTTCATTATTACTTCAATATTTTCTTTTATACATATTCACATTTATTCTTCGATAAAATTCTAATAATTTCGATAAATTCCAATAAAATTTATTTATGCATTATTTATTATCTACTATCATTTTTTACTTAAATAATCAATTATTTCACAATGTTTCATAACCTGTACTATAAACCTCCATGTTACATATTCTCTAAAATTCCAATTATTCAATAAAAATTTATAACTACCAATTATCATTTCTATAATTAATTTAGGCTAACATATATTAATTTCATGCAAAATTCTCATATTTTTCCCTTACTACATCATTTGGCCACCACACTAAGCCCTCTAAAAAATTTTATTTTTTCCATTCAAACTTTCATTTCATCTTTTCTAATGTCCAGTTTCATTTATCCTAAACTAATTTCATCAATTAACAACTTTAACAATTTTTGACCTAGTTACATCAATGGAAGTAATTCACAATAAAAGGGAAATCAAAGGATTTTGTAGTCACTTACAAGTTTCTCTTGAATTAGGAAGCCTAAGCCTCCTTTCCTTTGCCTTTACTCCTTGAAAAATCTTCCTCTTCTTGTTCACCTACATAGGTCGGCCACTAAACCCTTAGATATCCTTATTTTTTTGTTCTCAAATGAAAAATCCATGCTCATAATCATAATTTACACCTCAAAATCTATGGAAGAACATTAAGAAATCAATTTAAATCATCAAATTTTCCAAGATCCAACTTACCCCTTTTTCTTTCTCTACTTGTTTTCTCCACTTTCTTTGCCCAAATCAATCAAGAGAAGCTATTTTAGTGATCTAAAGATATGGAACTACAACTCTTAAGTTAAGATCTAAGGAGAAATTTGAGTGGTTACGAAGCAAGAGAGAGAAGAAAGGGACACTTGGTTCGGCCTAAAGAAGAAGGAAGAAGATTCAGCAATTTTCTGGAGTTTTCTCCAAATTTTAAGCCTTTATATAGCCTCTCAATGGGCCTAAAATTGGGCTTAACTAATGGGCTTAGCCCAATTTATCTCTAAGGCCCAATTTAGTCCTTATAAAGCCCATTCCAATTTCTCTCTCTTTCTGACTTCAAATCACTCCAAAAATAATTTCATTACTGTTATCACCTCAAAAATAGGTAGTACATAAATTTTTGGCTCAATTAGAGTCCGTTATCAGTCCGATTCAAACTTATCGGTCTGGTTCAACAATTGCCGGTATCCCCAAAAAATTCAATTCTCATCACCAAAATATTCTACATAAAAATTCATGTAGGCAAAATCAGGGAATTTTCGGAGTTCGTTTACTATTTTTAATTATTATGGAAAATCAAGTCTCCTTCTCTACCATGGAAATTGACTCGCTATCTTTTTCGTATGTTTGACCTTTGAAGGCCCATATGATCTTAATTTCACTTCAAATTTCAACCCCGGGCTCATCATGACTATTACTTTCCAATGGTCCAATAAAATATTTTTGACTTTCGGGTGTCCTTTCGGTCCCAGGAAATACTATTTATGGTCGAAAAGTACTGTTCACGGCTGACCCGGTGTTGAGGCCATTACAGATAAAATATCCAAATCCATTCCAAATAAAGTCAATGATACAATTTAGTTCGGTTCTAGTCATAAAGTCAACAGTACAATTTAGTTTTGAATCTTTTTCTTCGGTACTTTGATTCAATACAAAAAGATCCAGACCCATGTACACCTCTAGTTGCAGGTCCCACCCTTCATGGTTAATGACTGATGTATTATAAGAATTAATTGCTTTTTTATTTTTAAAAAGGCTTTAGCAGGTATTTGCTGAGTCTTAAAATTGTAATTATTGTCAGATTCTAGTGTGTTAATGAGCATGCAGGAATATATGCATGAGAACAACTTTTAAGCTAAGATCTATAGTAATCCTTTAACTTATCAAGGATTTACCCTTGAGCATTTCTATTTCAAAAAAAAAACCAATTTATTATCAATTTAGTTTTCAATTTAAAATCTTTGGTAGCTTTTACCATATGATGCTTCTGTAAGTGTTTGTTGAACAATTCTTAAAACGTCGTACCAGATTATCGTAAACCATCAATGTCCTTACTTCAAGGCACCTCTAAGATATCCACACAAGAAGTAAGGTCTAAGAACCTTCTCAAGCCAAAATTAGGTTAGGAACTAGTAAACCTAATCCAGCTATAAAGAAAAAGAGAGAAGAAATTAGGGTTTGGTGGCTCGAAGAGTTACAATTTGATCCGACACCCTAATTTCGAATTTGAGTTGTATTTATACACTTTTATGTCATATTAGGGTTAGGTTATGAGGGCTGTAACTTTTAATTAGGCTTAGACCAATTGGATGGGTTTAAAGAAACTAGGCCTGTGCATAAGTGAGACTCACAGGCCCAATAATCTAATTCTATGCATAAGGCCTAAAGAAAATAGGCCTGCACATTCGATTGGGCTCCAAACCGATTCAAAATTTAATTATAGCCTTATAACATATTAATGAAGCCTTATATTAATTTTTAGTTGTGTCCAATTCCAAATGTGCTTTAGAGAAGAATTTTCAAACTCAAAAAGCTCTATGCATAGATTAGGCCTTCTAGGCCCCTTCTGCATATGAGACTTTTTCTCCTCTTCTCTAACCATATATTTTCTCTTACCAACTTATCAAACAAGTTTTCATGACATTTCAAGTCATGTTTACGCATTACTTTTAACCACATACCTTAATTCTTATATGTGTGTGACCTTTTGAATTCCAGGTGCATGTTGACAGTACAATATGTAACTAAAAGTTCTAGTTGAACTGGGACTCTCATGATTTAAACTCCTTTAAAACTAGTTTATCCATTCACAATTGATATTCACCCTATATTATTATACAAGTCATGAGAGACTTCTAGTCAATCATCATGACTACCCAAATGAGAAGAATTTTAGTGGTTTCCAATTTACCTTTCCATATCAAGTTTCCATGCAATTTCTCCTTTCACCATTCTTTAAATCTCATTCATGAATTAACTATGGACATATATTTGTGATGCTCATTGACCGGTGTCTAGCAAGTGTACTAGATTGGCTAGTAATATAGGGAAATAAGATTATGACCCAAAATATCAAACCCAAGGGAAACTTGTGTTTGTATCTGCTATTTTAATTTCAAAACCAATTTTGTATGTAAAGAGAGGAGAAATCCCAAAGTTGTGATGATTTAAAGAATTAAAACTAAAAACAATAATTTAAAACCAAATTAAAACAATTAAAAGAGTTAATAAAGAAGAGATCTATTGAAAGCAAGTAAATTTAATGAGTTAAAAATCAATATTAAAGACAACTTTCACTAAAGGACTATCCACCTTAACCGATATTGCTATGACTTAATTAAAAGAAAACATACAAGTGATTATGGAGAATTCAATTTAATAAACCCAGATAACTTTATTCAAGATTATCATTCCAAGCATCAAAATTTTCTTATTCAGATAAACTTAACACTTAGCATAAAGAACTGAATTAACTCTCCTAGATGTCTATTAAAGCCTTTCTCAAGAGATTTAACTTCAACCTATTCTTGGTTACACTTTTCTTAATCTTAACTTACTCAAATCAACACACAATTATAGCTTATTCAGATTATAATCATGCATTAATCCAACTAAATTAACCTAAGAGCATGCAAGTCATTAATCAACTTAAACCAATTAATTAACCAATGCTTAATCAAGTTAATAATCAACTTAAAATTTAGAAAAGACAAGACTAGATTTAAGAACCAAGAAATAATAAACTTGTATTTGAATTAAAGAACAACTTAAGTCATAACAATACAAGTTAAGGATTTAAGTATCCTTTAGCAAAATTTAAAGAAAACTACTCACAAACCATTCTTAAAATTAAAACAAAGTGATCAAGAAAACAGTAAAAACAAAGCAACGTAAAATAACTAAAGAAAAGTAAAGCTTAATTCTAAGAATTGATCCCATTCTTCTGTGTTTTAGCTTCCTATTTATAGGCCAAAGAAGTCATAAATTCCTTCTCAAACTCTTAGAATTCAATTGGAAGTAATTTTGCTGCTCAAAACATGAAGTTTTGCCCAAATAGGAAACTCGAGGAAAAACTGCGCGAAGAGAAAATTGCGTCACGTGGCCACGCCCTTGCCTTTGTATTTGAACACGTGGGCACATGTTCCCTAAGCCTTCCTTCACAGGTGGCCACGTGTGGTCCTTCACTTGGAATCCATGTGGTCACGTGTTTGCCTTTTCTTCCTCCAGAATTGCTTCACATGGCCATGGCTTTTCATGTTTTATGTCTTCACGTGGCCATGTCCTCTAAGTATCAAGCCTTCACGTGGCCACGGGTGGAATTATTCAGTATTTTCACGTGGTCACGTGTGAAGGCTCTGGACTGAAAGCTCAATTGTCTCGCATCAATTCTTCAAATTTGCACTTGTGGCCCTAATATTTGCACTTTTTACAATTTAAGCCCTTTTATATCAATTTTAATCTGAAAATCAAACAAAACATGGAATTAACCTCAAAATCATCATTTTTAACAAATTACCTCTAAATTAATCTAAATAAAACCAAAACAACTAAATAACACAACTAAAAACATATCAAAAACTATATATAATTCACACTTATCAAATACCCCACACTTAAACTTTGCTTGCCCTCAAGCAAATTAGAACAATTTCACCTTCAAAACCATAAAACTTGATCAAAGATATGCAATTTCAAAACCAAACTTAGCATTTTTAACAAAAGCACTTAATTTAACCTCTAAATAGATCAACTACAAAAAAGAGAATATAAATTAGTTTCCTTGAGTGTGTGCAAGACCAAATATTTTTAAGCAATTTTAACAATCAAAACATCAACACAACTAGGTAATGAAGAATAAAATATATGAATGCATAAGCATACAATCAGTTTCACGCTTGAAACTCTAGAAACACAATAGGCCTCTCCTTTAGCATCGGAACCCAAAAGTCATCTCCGTTAAATAACTCAAAACAAGCTTAAAATCACATAGGTCTTTCAAAGGTTGTAATGAGGCAAAGAGTATGGTTACCAAAGAATGGATAAAAGATAATCAAAAGAAATAGCCACTCTAAGACAAAATAGATCACTAAACCCTATAACTTAATCTATATATATTTTGCTTATCCTTGCCTTGATTCCAAACTTTCTTTATGCCCTTTCACTAAGAAGTCAATATATTTTTTTCATTTTTCCTTGTACTACCCCACACTTATATTTTTTCATATTTGCTAGCTCTCTTTTTCTTTTTTCTTTCCTTTTCTGAAACTTCAAACGTTTTTTTTAAGAAACTAGCATTCACAAGCTAACCTCAAGGTAATACAAGGTAACTTTCTCACTTTCAATGACTTTTCATAAGATTTTCTTGCTAAACTCAATAAAACTTTAATCTTTTCATACATCCATTTAATCCTAAAGTGGCCAATTCCATAGGGTGAGATAAAAGCTTTTTAGGTTATATGGTTGAAATATTAGGTGCAACAAGAACACCTTAATGGTACGCATTGAGCATACCCTATAGGCTCAAAATGGCTTAACAAAGGATAATTTTATCAAGGTAGGACACAAGTCTTTTGAGAAAGTTTATCAAGAAAATTATTGCCTAGATAATTTTCTAAGTTGTTTGAGTTGTTCATATGCTTTGAAGGGTGATGAGGAAGGTTCTAGTGCTCTAAATTTCCTTACTTTACCACTTCATTGTATTGATTTTTCTTTAAGTCAAAAATTGGTCTAAGTGCTCTCAAAAATTTGGAAACTAACAAATATTTATCAAGTTGAAGATTAACCTATCCAAAGCCATATTAAACAACATAAATGTTCTCTTGCTAAGCAATGGTTCAAAACATGCATATTCCATATCCAAGCTTAATTTGTTCAAAATTTTGAAGTAACTAGGGCAAACTAAGTTCTCATGCAAACTAAATGAAAAGGTGAACTACATAAGTCTTTAATATATTTTACAAACTTAAGAAAAGAAAAGAAAACATAAACAAAACAAAAGAAAACAAAACAAAACACAAAATAACAAAGTTTGATTCATGAAAAAGAAAAGAAAAGTTGAAGACAAACTCCCTGAAAGGAGACTACCCATTCCTCAAAATTTTGCTATCCATAGCAAATGAAGATCTATTCCAGTGGAGGTGGAGGTGGAGGAAACCGCTGCCAAAATTGGTGGAAAAAGTACTCAACCTTCTTATTTCCTGCCATTATTGAATGTGAGAACCGAACCAAAATAGCAGCACAAAGTGGAAGTGGTGTGTGTGAGTTGTGAAAACCCTACAATAATAAAGACAATATAGAGAAAGAAGAGAAGATTGAGTCAATTTGGCGATGGTGGGGTGAAAGCAAATATAAGATGAAGAAGAAGAAAGAAAAGAGTCGTGAAAATGTGTATATAGGCAGTGTGATGGGGCGTGGCCACGTGAGGTTCAAGGGAAGACCCACACGTGGTCACGTGTGCTTTTGTACAAAGAGTATGCGTGGCCACTTGTGGTCCTTCTCTTGGAATCCACGTGGTCACGTGAATTGAAGTTAAATGGGGCAGAACACATAGGCGTGGCCACGTGATGTTTTTCATGTGAAATACACGTGGTCACGTTATTTAAATGGTCTTTGGTAGTGCAGCAACCCGTGACCACGTGATGGCAAAGGAAAAGCCACACGTGGTCACGTGTCTATGTATTTTTCTGCATCTTTGAACACATATGCACAATGAAGCCTCCTTAAATGCAATTTTTCCATTTCAAGCTTTTAAAATACCAATTCTTTTTCAAGAAAAACATGTCTTCATTTTTTTTAAAACCTTAATTTACTCACTTTTTTCATGAATCAAAACACACAAACAACCAAAATATGAAAACACAAAAACTTAACTATAAATAGAAAGGTGAAGTTCTGAGTTTTTAGAGTCTCCAGCTAGACTCTCCAAACTGTTTTTAAGTATCTTGAAGAACCATGGTTGCTGTAATGACTATACTAGATAATCCTAATTACTGTTACTAATTACATGCAAAAACCTCATTAATCCTGTGACTTGTTTGTTATTGATGCATATATACATACATCCTATGCATATCATGTATGATCATGGGATTATACTTCACATGTTGTTGATCATTTTTTACATAACTTTATAATTACATGCCTTTACATATACAAATACATTAGATGTAACCAAAAGAGATACAAAATCAATCTCATACATTTAAATGCAACTTCTAATCTAGTGTTGGCTTGGGAGATTGTTGGCTTTGTCCCTGAGCAAAAGTTCTACCCTGCGAACCTACACGGATAAACACCCGTGCTAAGCTAAAAAGCTTAGTGGGGAACAACTAGTAACATGCTGATAACCACTCAAAGTAGTTATTACTAAGCATTCATTACAATAAAATACCATACATTTACTGGATTACTACAAATATAACATTATTATTCATCAGAATAGTAACAAAATTTAAACTGTATATGCATGTCATTATTTGCATTAATGGCCTGCATAAATTCCTGTGAGTGTGGATAACGGGTTCAATGGATACCCGAAGGTATCAAAACAGAAGGATACCCATAGATATCTAAACAGAAGTCTCACATAGAGACAAACAGAAGACTCATAAGAGTCAAACAGAAGCAGCTGCGACAGAACCCTATAGGCATGCCTATCTATCCACAACCAAGTCTCTAAGTGCAGGCATAACATATCATATTTCATATATCATGAAAGTTCATCACTATCATTCCATATAGCATTAACAAATGCTAATCCTTATAACAATATGCATTCTCCTTTTTATAGCATAATTAATAATCATATACTGCAATTTCTTTGAAATAAATTCATGCATGTTTCTATTTGAGTAATAGAAACTCACCTTTCAATCAATAAGTAACCTTGCATTTATAGAGAATACATTTTGTTACATAACTGTAATTTATGATGATTTATAAGCTTAGGAAGGGCTTAGACAAGTCTGTACCTCAAAAGAAATCAAAGAAAATACAGTTTTCAAAATACAGGGAAGGGTCACGGTTACTATCATATTATTGGTAACCGTGAGACCTGACTTGTAATAAGGGTCACGATTACTATCAAATTTCTAGTAACCGTGAGCCAAGATGCACTTTAGTTCTGGACTAAACAACGAACTACCTCACGGTTACCAACATTTTTGTAGTAACCGTGAAGAAGGGTGGTGAACTCGGGTTATTGGTTAATATGGCACTACAATTACTGGATAGTTGAACCATTCCTATGCCTTCTAGCTTTTTCTTATTAGTGCACAATTCCTTCATAAATTTAGCATATTTAGGAATGTGTAATAAAGATTCAGCAAATGGTAAGTTTATATGTAGCTTCTTAAACATGTCTAAAAATCTACTCAATTGTTCATTTTGTTTTTTTTTCTAGCTAGAATAGGAAAAGGTAATTGAGATTCATCAAGAATAGTAGAAACAAGTTTTTCTTTACCTTTACCCTTCTCAACCGTAGGAGGCACTTTTTCATTATTTTTAGAATTAGAAACACTTACCTCCGTTGTCAGTTCCACCCTTTCGAATGAATTCTTACCAAGTTCAGTCTTCTCTAACTCTTTTCCACTCCTTAAGTTGATTGCTTTGGCTTCCTCCTTTGGATTTCGGTCTACATTGGATGGAAATGTCCCTTGAGTACGATTTGATAAAGAACTAGCAAGTTGTCCCATTTGGTTCTCTAAGTTCCTAATTGATGCCTCTTGGTTCCTCATCCAAATATCTTGTGATTTCCATCTAGCATCTTGGCTAGCTAAAATCAAATTTTGGGAGGCCATAAAATTTGCAATCATTTCTTCAATGTTGGATTTCTTTTCTTGAGGAGGGAGAGGTTTTTGAAAATCGGGTGGTTAGTGATATGCTTGTGATGTGTATTGATTTGGGTAATGTGGTGGAGCTTGGTTTTGGTATGGAAGTTGATTATTGGGAGGTTGATTATGGTTAAATTAGGGTCTAGGATTAGGGTTAGAAGAAGAACCTTGATTATCTTCCCTCCATAAAAAATTTGGATGGCTTCTCCATCCCGCATTATAAGTATTGCTATACGGGTTCAAGGCATTTACTTCTTCTACCATATTTTCAGTATTCTTCATTCCCAAAGGTCCTGGAATTCCTGCATAAGAATCAACTTTATTAGACAACATAGAAACATTTTTAGCTTTAAGTTCATTTATTTCTTTTAAATGTTCTTTTCTCATTAATTCCATTTGAGCTCTTAACATAGCTACTTCATCAATATTATGAACTCCCTGTTTCTTTTGAGTTGGTCTAGAGGTTGCCCATTGAGCATCATTGGTAGCCATCTCATCAAGAAGCAAAAATGCATCGGGAATTTGATTCATGAAGCTGCCATTTGAAGCTGCATCTAACAAAGATCTTGTTGATGGATGGGCACCTGCATAAAAAATGTGTATCAGTTGAAAAACAGGAACTTCATGATGAGGACAACTTTTTAAAAGTCTTCTAAATCTTTCCCATGTTTCATGGAATGGCTCCTCATAATTTTGTTTAAAATCACTAATTTATTTTCTAATGAGGGCAGTTTTGGTGGGTGGGAAGAATTTGCACAGAAATTTCTCTTGCATTTGTTGCTAAGAATGGATTGATTATTTTGGTAGCATTTATAGCCAATCCCTAGCTTTTCCAATGAGGGTGAATGGAAAGAGTTTCAACCTAATTTCATCAGTCGATACATTAGGAATTTTCACAATATCACTAACTTTTAAGAACATATCCAAGTGTTGTGCAGGATCCTCTATATCCAAATCCGAAAATTGGTTTCTTTGTACCATAGTGATGGTAGCGGGTTTAATCTCAAAGGATTGGTGGTGAGGAATCCTAATAGTTCTATGTTCTTCATTCCACCTAGGGATAGCATAATCCCTAATGGTTCTAGGTCTATACCCATTCCCGAAAGCTTGGTGGGGTATGTGTTGCTCTTCGATCCTAAGTGGTGGATCATTCATAGGTTGTTCTATTTCTGGGTCATTCATGTTGCCTCTTAACCTTCTAATCCTATGGAATGTCCTTTCAATTTCAGGGTCTAATGGTAGGATGGGGTTGTCTCTCACCATAAACCACTAGTCACCCAAAAAGAAAATAAGAAAATAGATGAAGAAGAGAAGAAAAGCACACAAAAATAACTTTTAAAATCAAAATAAATAAACAAACGCCAATGTATCCCCGGCAATGGCGCCAAAAACTTGACCGATGTCTAGCAAGTTTACTAGATCGGATAGTAATATAGGGAAATAAGATTATGATCCAAAATATCAAAACCAAGGGAAACTTGTGTTTGTATGTGCTATTTTAATTTCAAAACCAATTTTGTATGTAAAGAGAGAAGAGAAATCCCAAAGTTGTCATGATTTGAAGAATTAAAACTAAAAACAATAATTTAAAACCAAATTAAAACAATTAAAAGAGTTAATAAAGAAGAGATCTATTGAAAGCAAGTAAATTTAATGAGTTAAAAATCAATATTAAAGACAACTTTCACTAAAGGACTATCCACCTTAACCGATATTGCTATGACTTAATTAAAAGAAAACATACAAGTGATTATGGAGAATTCAGTTTAATAAACCCAGATAACTTTATTCAAGATTATCATTCCAAGCATCAAAATTTTCTTGTTCAGATAAACTTAACACTTAGCATAAAGAACTGAATTAACTCTCCTAGATGTCTATTAAAGCCTTTCTCAAGAGATTTAATTTCAACCTATTCTTGGTTACACTTTTCTTAATCTTAACATACTCAAATCAACAAACAATTATAGCTTATTCAGATTATAATCATGCATTAATCCAACTAAATTAACCTAAGAGCATGCAAGTCATTAATCAACTTAAACCAATTAATTAACCAATGCTTAATCAAGTTAATAATCAACTTAAAATTGAGAAAAGACAAGACTAGATTTAAGAACCAAGAAATAATCAACTTGTATTTGAATTGAAGAACAACTTAAGTCATAACAATACAAGTTAAGGATTCAAGTATCCTTTAGCAAAAGTTAAAGAAAACTACTCACAAACCATTCTTAAAATTAAAACAAAGTGTTCAAGAAAACAGTAAAAACAAAGCAACGTAAAATAACTAAAGAAAAGTAAAGCTTAATTCTAAGAATCGATCCCTTTCTTATGTGTTTTAGCTTCCTATTTATAGGCCAAAGAAGTCATAAATTCCTTCTCAAACTCTTAGAATTCAATTGGAAGTAATTTTGCTGCTCAAAACAGGAAGTTTTGCCCAAACAGGAAACTCGAGGAAAAACTGCGCGAAGAGGAAATTGCATAATGTGGCCACACCCTTGCCTTTGTATTTGAACACGTGGGCACGTGTTCCCTAAGCCTTCCTTCACACGTGGCCACATGTGGTCCTTCACTTGGAATCCACGTGGTCACGTGTTTGCCTTGTCTTCCTCCAGAATTCCTTCACGTGGCCATGGCTTTTCATGTTTTATGTCTTCACGTGGCCATGACCTCTAAGTATCAAGCCTTCACGTGGCCACGGGTGGAATTCTTCAGTATTTTCACGTGGTCACGTGTGAAGGCTCTAGATTGAAAGCTCAATTGTCTCGCATCAATTCTTCAAATTTGCACTTGTGGCCCTAATCTTTGCCCTTTTTACAATTTAAGCCCTTTTATATCAATTTTAATCTGAAAATCAAACAAAACATGAAATTAACCTCAAAATCATCATTGTTAACAAATTACCTCTAAATTAACCTAAATAAAACCAAAGCAACTAAATAACACAATTAAAAACATATCAAAAACTATATATACTTCACACTTATCACGCACCAAACCTCATTTAATATCTAGGTTCACTTTAGAAGGCCCACTTTTAGGGTCCAAGACTGGATGAGGCTCTTAAATTTCATTATTTTGCCACTCCACAATAGAAAAGGTTTTAGGCCTAATCCTGTTTTTGATGGTCAACCTATGATGGCATCTAAGTGGACTTAAGAGGTAGGTATTATGAAGTCGCCACTCAACTGAACGTTGTCAAATGAATCTAACCTTTGATGCCCAAACAAAGGCTGCAAAAAAAAAGGAAATTAGTGATGGCAAATTCCATTGCTAATAGGAAAAAATTCCATCGCTAGCTGGTGTAATAGGGACCAAAATGAAAATCCGTTGCTAATTAACCCTTAAAATTTGTCCAGAGATTAAAAATTTATTAGTGACCACATTTTTCGTCGCTAATTTTCGTCCCAAAACTGTACTTTTAAATTGCCACATAAAAAGGGAATTAATGACGAAAATTCTGTCATTAATAGTGTAAAATTCGTTGCAATTTAATTTTAAAATTTTGTTAACATTATTGCTTTTATTTTTATTATTATTGCTATTTCCAATTAAATTTTGTTGTTGTTATTATTATTATTGTAACATCCAAAATTTTATTTATATAAATAAAATTTCTCTACTACAATTACTTTTAAAAAATACAATTAATTTAAAAAATATAATATCATAAAAGTACATTAAATTGTATTGTATTTAAAAAGTACTTAGAAAAATAATAAAAAAACTAATCCAAACTAAATTGTATAGTCACTATAAACAGTAGTCAAGAAGGAGGCACCAATGACAAATTTCATATTAATATGATGAGTAGTAGATGAAGAGCTATCTTGTGAACTAGTAATCGCAAGAGTAGAATCAGAGTTCAGTGCCAAGCAAGACAACCATATGCTAGTTGTTCACATAAACCTAAGCATGATACGAGTCAATAACCGTAAGCTCACACCAAAGAGATGGGAGAGTTGACAAGCTTGCTCAAATTAATATGTGATTAAAATTAGTATGAGAAAAAAGAAGTAGCTTTCTGTGACCCACATAATGCATATAGTTAACTGCTTAATTACATAGCAATTAAAGATAACAACGATCCAGACAAAATTTAATTATGTTGAAATTAGACTACAAAAAATACATGCAAGGTGCCAAATTGATAACACAGAAACTGGGGCTCATTTCATAAACAAGCAAATACAACAACAACTAAAAAAAATTAAAAATATAAGCCTCATTAATAACTAGAAAAACTTCAGCAACACAAATTTTTCCTTTTTTATTTGATCATGTCATAACAATCAACAATTAGTTTCTAGCCTAGCCTATGCAGCCTTTATATGTGTGTTAATAGTCACACTCGTCACTTTGCTGGTCCACACCAACCTAACTTTAATTTATTTAATGTTATCCTTATTCTCACAAGTGTTAATTAGAGAGTTTTAATAGAAGGGTGTATAAAACTGAGCGTTGAATTGTCATGAAAATCGAAATATGTGATAGACCCTTTTTCTTGGCAAAAGTTGTCCTTAGGTTCATTGGGCCTATCAGGACTATTTTCCCTATATCTGGAGTTTGAGAGCTCCAAATGGAGTAATTCTAGTTGGAATAGAAACTAGACTCAAAAAACTAAGTTTCATAAGAAGACACCAACGTTTTTTTATCCCCTATAATAGTAAAAAAAATTAGCTTAAATCCTAACCATATCTGCTGCCCTATCATTGGGAGCAGTCCCCATTGTTTAGTGAATATATTGAGATTTACAAGGCTAAATGGAGTTATTTTTAATGTTTTGGAAACTAAAAACATAGAGTAACAAATTTTTAGAGACCATTTTGGCTAAATATAACTGGATGTATGACAAAAATGAAAAAAAAAAGAATTAGGGAAACTGTCTCTGTCATGACTCGCTCCTATTGTCACGAGTCATCCCCTTTAGCCTCTATCACGAGTAATCCCTATTGTCACGAGTCATCCCCTTTAGTATCTGTGACAACTCATCCCTACTATCACAAGTCATCCCCTTTAGTCTCTGTAACGACTCATCCCTGTTATCACGAGTCATCCCCTTCATTCTCTATAACGACTCATCCTTGCTGTCACGAGTCGTCCCACTCTAGTCTTTGTCACGAGTTGTCCTGGGTGTCATGACTCAACCCTCCTTTCTTTTCTTCTCTTTATTTATGTAAAACTTATTTTATTTATGTAAAACAAATTATGAAATTATTGAAGTATGACAAAATAGCAAACACATGAATATGTATATCAATTATTATTTGTGGGACATAACATGAAAGTGATTACATGTTTATGCTTTAACTTATTATGCTAAAGTATGATGTTATAGTGATATATATATATATATATATATATATATATATCTTTTGTGTGTGTGTGTGTGTGTTTGTATACATACATTCTCAATTATTTGAATTGGTATCTAAGCTTTAATGTATGTATATATAATTATGCACATAAGTTAACTCAAGAAATTACCAAGCTCATATATCAAGTTGTATGTTGTAGACTAATGTGATTAGAATGTGCAAATATCAATAAGGGTATAAATAGGTATACTTGAAGATACATATGTCTATAAGAATACATAGCGATTATATAGAACTATTGATACTCTAATTAGGTAAGGTGAACATTATAGATATGCATAGATGTTTATATTTTCAAATATATGCATTTATGATCCAACTGTATTATTGTAGATAGGTATGGATGCTTATATATATATATATATATATATATATATGTACATATATACATACATATATACATATATACATACATACATACACACACACACACACACACACACATATACATATATACATATATGTACATATACATACATACATACATACACACGCACACACACACACACATATAAGATCACTGTATTTATGTGCATATCTTATGCACAGTTGAACACGCACAAATTTTAGTCAATGATTGTTATCGATACAATATACACTTACGACCATAATAATAAGTCTTGCATTGTTATTATGCAAAGTGATAAGTGTGCATTTGATTTTGTTTTTGGAGTATTTTTAGTTAGTTTATTGGGTTTGGTTTTTAGTATTTTAGTTAATTTAGAGTTTAATTTGTTTATTTTGTGTTTTGAGAGCTTAATTGTGTTTATTTTGTGTTTTTAGGTATAAAATTAAAAGAAAAAAAGGAAATGTTGAAGGAATAGAAGATGAATTAGGAAAAAACAAAACCTAGCATTGTAGTTTTATTTTGTATAGAGTTCAGTAAAGGAACATTTTCGGTGGAATCACTTTGTGATTCTACCGAATGGCCCTTTTAAAGGAAGTGAAAGAAGCCCATTCAGTGGAATTAAAAAGTGATTCTACCGAATGCTCTTTTATGAAGATAAAAATAGGGTTATTCGATGGTTTTAAATCTCATTCCACCTGTTTAAGGGAGCTTTGCTGAAAAAAGAAGTCTTCTGCAAATTAGAAAGTTTGCCGTTGCTCGGATTAGAAAGTTAAAGAGAATTAAAACTTTTCATTTGGTTGCCTATGCTTCACTTACAAAAGGAAGACTCAAGCACAGAGGAAGGGAAGAGGAGAGATAGTCTTTAGTTGTTACGTTAGAATCTATAGTTAATTTACATTTATGTAATTTTCTTTCAATTCAGTTTTAGCTTTGAATTATGAAGTGTGAGTAGTTTTTCTTTAACTTTTGCTAAGGATACTTGAATCCTTATGTTTTGTTCTGATGACTTAATTGAGCTTTAATGCTAACTCAAGTTAATTATTTCTCGATTTTAAGCGTATTCTATCTTTGATTATGTTTAATTGATTGTTGGTTTATTGGTTTAAATAACTAAGAGTCAATTTAAGCACATTAAAATATTTGCATATTCTTGAATTAATCCTTTGAATCAATGCATACTTATTTTCTGTTTTGAGATCATTACGTTTTGGCAATTTTGATTAATATTAAGAGAGGAGGAACCGAGAATACACTTGAATTGAATTTTATTGAGAAAGAGTTTAATGAAGGTATAGGAAGTTAACTAGATTGTTATGCTGAATGTTAAATTGTTCTTAATAGGGAGTTTAATATTCAAGAAAGATATTCTTGATTCAAGGTATCCAGTCTTATTCATCTAGTTTTTCATAATTACTTGTGTTTTTAAGAATTTAAGTCATTGCAATAAAATGTTAAGGTGGATAGTCCCTTAGTGAAAGTTGCTTTAAAATATTGATTGTTCCTTTGTTTTAATTTACTTTTGTTATTTATTTCAAGTTAATTGCTTTGATTCAATTTTTATTTTTCATCATAACTTTTGGGGATTTCTTCTCTGTCTCTTTGCATATTTCATTCTAAAGCTTAAAATCTGTTTATACACACGCAAGTTTCCCTTGGGTTCGATATTTGGGGTCTTAATCTTGATTTTCTTATATTACTAGCCGATCTAGTATACTTGCTAGGCACCAGTCAAGTTTTTGGCACTATTGCCGGTGAATACATTGGCGTGTGTTGTTTATTTTAAGTTTTATAGTAAATTTTGTGTGTTTCTTATCTCATCTTATCTATTTCTGTTATGATTCTATTTGCTATTTGTGCAGGTGTCAGTAGTTTATAATAAAGAATCTGCCAATATTGCCTATTGACCCTGAAATTGAGAGGACATTTCATAGGATTAGAAAGTTGAAAGACAATATGAATTTAGAAGATCAAGGAATCCTTAAAGATCTACCTCTCATAATAGACCCACCAGCTAGGGTGGAAGATCCATAGCATAGGAATGAGCAAAGAAATTATCAACCTCAAGGGAATGGATTTAGACCTAGAACCATTAGGGATTATGCTATTCCTAGGTGGAATGAAGAACATAGAACTATTAGGATCCCTCATCACCAACCAATTGAGATTAAACCTGCTACCATTACTATGGTGCAAAGAAATCAATTTTTGGGTTCAGAAATAGAGGATCCTGCATAACACTTAGATATGTTTTTAGAAATAAGTGACACGGTTCAAATACTAAATGTGTCCACTGATGCCATTAGACTTAAATTATTTCCTTTTACCCTCATAGGTAAAGTTAGGGATTGGTTACAAATGCTGCCAAACCAATCTATACAATCATGGCAACAAATGCAAGAGAAGTTCTTGTGCAAATTCTTCCCACCCACCAAAAATGCCCTTATTAGAAAAAATATCAGTGAATTTTAGCAGTTATATGATGAATCATTTCATAAGGCTTGGGAGAGATTTAGGAGACTATTAAAAAGCTGTCCACACCATGAATTTGTTGTTTATCAATTGATGTATATTTTTTATGCAGGTGTGAATCAAGTTACACGATCTTTATTGGATGCAGCATCAAATGGTAGTTTCATGAACAAAATACCTGAAAAAGCATTCCTACTTTTAGATGAGATGGCAATTAATGATTCACAATGGGCTAGCTCAAGGGCCACTCAAAAGAAACAGGGAGTTCATAGCATAGATAATTTTGTCATGCTAAATGCTAAAATAGAATTGTTAACTAAAGAATTGAATGGTCTAAAAGTTCAAAATGTTTCTGCTTTGTCTAATGGAACTATTTTTATGTAGGAAATCAATGGGGCTATACAGAAGGGGGAAGGAGTAGTGAAAGATGTGAATGCTTTAAACCCCTATAGCAGTACTTATAACCCAGAATGGAGGAACCATCCAAATTTTGCATGGAGAGAAGGTAATCAAACTTCTACATCAAATTCTCAATCGAGACCTTTTAATCAAAGTTTAGCTTCCAATAACTAGCTGTCATACCAAAATCCAGCACAACCACACTACCATTCTAACCACTAAACACTACCTTATAAACCACCCAGATTTCAAAAACCACCACCCCCACAAGAAAAAAAAAACAAACTTAGAAGAAATGCTTGCTAATTTTATGGCCACCCAAAATGCAATGTTTAGTCAAGATGCTAGGTGGAAATCTCAAGACATTTGGATAAGGAACCAAGATGCATCTATTAGGAATCTAGAAAACCAAGTGGGACAGCTTGCTAACTCATTGACCAATAAAACTCAAGGGACATTTCCATCTAATGTAGACCACAATTTGAAAGAGGAGGTTAAGGTAATCACTTTGAGGAGTGGAAAAGAGGTACAAGCAACTAAAATTTGTAAGAGTACTTCTAAAATGGTGGAACCAATAACGGATGTAAGTAATTTTAACTCAAAAATTATTGATAAAGTGCCTCTTATTGTTGAAAAAAATAAAGGTAAGGAAAAATTGGTATCTACTACGCTTGATGAGTCTAAACTACCTTTTCCATCTCTAGCTAGAAAAGAAAAGCAAAATGGGCAATTAAATAGATTTTTATACATGTTTAAAAAATTGCATGTAATTTACCATTTACTGAAGCTTTATTACACATGCCTAAATATGCTAAGTTTATGAAAAAATTATGCTCTAACAAGAAAAAGCTAAAAGGAATAGGAACGGTCCAATTATCTTAAAATTGTAGTGCAATCCCAATGAACAAAATTCCTAAAAAACTAAAAGATCCTGGTAGTTTTACATTACCATGCAAATTAGGAGGGAATTTTGTAGGATATGCATTGTGTAATTTGGGTGCTAGCATAAATTTAATGCCTTATTCTATTTGCGAGAAATTGAATTAGGGAGACATAAAGGAAACCCAAATGACATTATAGTTGGTGGATAAATCGTTAAAGAGGCCTAAAGGAATTATTGAGGATTTGTTGGTAAAAGTTGGAAACTTTATATTTCCAACTGGTTTTATGGTTATAGATATGGAAGAGGATAGAAGAGTGCCTTTAACCATTCTTCAATACAGTAAGAGCTTTAATAGATGTTCATGGGCAAATAATCACTTTGTGATTTAATGAGGAGAAAATGGTGTTTAATGTAAACAAAATTATGAAACGTCTATCCTATGATTTTAAGGAATCAATTTATTTTATTGATGGAGTCTAAGAGTGTATATAAGAAAAGCAAGAGGAAATCATTTTGGATGATGAATTAAAGAAGTGTCTAATGTTCCAAAGAATATAGATGAGGTGGAGACAAGAGAAAAAGAGCTAATTCAGGATTTAAAAAAAGAACATAATGAAGAAGGACATATAGAGGATGTATGATCCTAAAGGTGGTTTTGAACTTAAAACTCTTCCTTCTCATTTAAAATATGTGTTTTTAGAAAAAAATACAAAACTAGTAATTATATCTTCTTTGTTAACAGGTTTGGAAGAGAAGATGTTGATTGAAGTACTTAAGAAACATAAAGGAGCTATTGGTTGGAAAAAATATGATTTAAAGGATATAAGTCCCAGTTATTGTACACACTGGATACCAATGGAGGACAATTTCAAGCCAGTGGTGCAACCCCAAAGGCGACTTAATCCCGCTATGTAAGAGGTGGTAAAAAATGAGGTACTTAAACTCCTTGATGCAGGTATTATCTATCCTATCTCTGATAGTAGTTGGGTTAGTCTAGTTCAATGTGTGCCTAAAAAGGGGGAATAACTGTAATTACTAATGAAAAGATGAATTAATCCTAACCCGTACTATAACAGGATGGCGAGTGTGCATAGATTATAGGAGATTAAATAATGCCACTAGAAAGGATCATTTTCCTTTACCCTTCATTGACCAAATGTTAGAAAGATTGACAAAAAATAGCTTCTATTGCTTTCTAGATGGATATTCAGGGTATATGCAATACCCCAGAGGACCAAGAAAAGACCACATTTATATGCCCTTATGGTACATTTGCATATAGGAGGATGTCTTTTGGTCTATGTAATGCCCCCGATACATTTCAAAGATGCATGATGGCCATTTTTCATATTTTATTGAAAAATTTATGGAAGTTTTTATGGATGATTTTATACTGTATGGTTATGATTTTGAATCATGTTTGAATAATCTTAAATTGGTTTTAGAATGGTGTAAAGAAACTAATCTTGTTCTGAATTGAGAAAAATGCCATTTTATGGTAAAAGAAGGGATAGTTCTAGGGCATAAAATCTCTGAAAAAGGAATTGAGGTTGATAAAGCAAAAATTGATGTTATTGATAAACTACCTCCTCTTATAAGTTTTAAAGGTATTAGAAGTTTCCTTGGTCATGTAGGTTTTTATCATCGTTTCATTAAAGATTTTTCTAAGATTGCTAAACCACTTTCTAATTTGTTGATGAAAAATACTGCATTTAACTTTGATGATGAGTATTTGCAGGCTTTTAACTTGTTAAAGCAAAAGCTAATCAAAGCACCTGTCATTGTATCACCTAATTGGAGTTTACCATTTGAGATCATGTGTGATCCTAGTGACTATGCTGTGGGAGCGGTTTTAGGCCAAAGGAAGGAAAAGATTTTTTATACTATTTATTATGCAAGCCACACACTCACAGAAGCTCAAGTCAATTATACCACCACGGAGAAAGAATTTTTAGCAATTGTATTTTCTTTTGACAAATTTTAATCTTATCTTCTAGGTTCCAAAGTCACAGTATGGACGAATCATGTAGCATTAAGGCACCTTTTTGCCAAAAAGGATTCCAAACAAAAACTTATCCCCTATGTATTGCTGTTACAAGAATTTGATGTCAAGATTAAAGATAAGAAAGGAGCTAAAAACTATCTGACAGACTATCTTTCTAGACTCGATCCTACCAATATTGAAAAGGGAGAAATTGTTGATTTATTTCCTGATGAATATATTAGTGCAATTTATGCTTGTAATTTTATGACTCCTTAGTATGCTAATATAGCTAATTTTCTTGTAGGAGGTTATCTTCCCAAAGATTTCACTTGGCAACAAAAGAAAAAGCTGCAAGCAGATGCCAAACACTATCTTTGGGATGATCCGTATCTAATCAAGATTTGTTCGGATCAAGTACTTAGAAGATGTGTTCCAGAGGGAGAATAAGAAGACATCATGACACAATGTCATTGAAGGTAAGTTGGAGGACATCATGGACCTAATCATATGGTACAAAAGATTCTCCAATCAGGTTTTTTCTAGCCTAGCTTTGTGATAAATGTCAAAGAGTAGGAAATATTTATAAAAGAGATGAAATGCCTTTGAATAACATACTTAAAGTGGAAATTTTTGATGTTTGGGGTATAGATTTTATGGAGCCATTTCCAAACTCATTTGGATTTGAATATATTTTAGTTACAATAGATTATGTGAGTAAATGGGTTGAAGCCATAGTAACTAGGACTTGTGATGCCAAGGTGGTGCTTGAATTTATTAGAAAGCATATTTTTACTAGATTTGGAGCACCAAAAGCCATTATAAGTGATGGAGGCAAGCATTTTATTAACTATCAATTTAAAATATTGCTTAGAAAATTTGGTATTAAGCACAAGATAACGACCCCATATCACCCCCAAGCAAATGGGCAAGTGCAAGTATCTAACAGGGAGTTAAAATCAATCTTAGAAAAAACTGTCAATAGTTCTAGGAAAGATTGGTATTATAGGTAGGATAAAGCTTTTTGGGCCTATAGAACTGCATATAAAACTCCTATAGATATGTCTCCTTTTGGAATTGTCTTTGGAAAATCTTGTCATTTACCGATTGAATTGGAACATAAAGTATATTGGGCAACAAAGTTTTTTAATTTTGATTTGAGAAGTGCAGGAGACAAGAGAAAGCTATAGCTCAATAAACTCGATGAAATTCGGCAATGGTAATATGACAATGTAGCAATTTGCAAGGAGAAAACGAAATACTGGCATGATAAGCATTTGAAATTTAAAGAATTTACTCCTAGTATGTTGGTGTTACTATATAACAACAGGTAGCATTTGTTTCCAGGTAAGCTAAAATCTAGATGATTGGGGCCTTATGAAGTTTTGTCTAGTAGAAAATTTGGCATGGTATTATAAGAGTCCAAAAGATGGCAGGAAATATAAAGTGAACAGACATCGATTGAAGCCATACTTTGAAGGAAGAATGGTGGTGGCTGAAGCAGTGATGGTATTTCAAGAATAGCATCAGAAGCCTAAAGTCTAGCTGATGACTTGTTAAACTCAGAACTAATTTCTTTACCCTTTGTAGTTTACTTAATGCATTAACTTTGTTTGTTTTCAGTTGGGTTCTTTGTGTGTTTTGTTTTCATTTATGTTTATTATTTTAGTATTAGTTTTATGAAGTGCTTTGTGAAGTGAGATCAATTTCTTAAGAAAGCAAGAAAGTGATGAAGTTTTTCAAATATAAGATGAGTGTACTTTAGCAAGAAAACCAATCCTAAGGAAGAGCTTTTAACCTAGAGTTGTTGCATGGAGCATAATGCATAGTTAGTAGTAAGAAATCAATTTAGAGAAGGAAGATTGCATGAAGACAATTCAAATGTGTGCTAAATAATTTAGACTATAGTCAAATTACTGTGATTTGAATAGGCATTTAATGACAGCAAGTTAATGCAGACCATAAGTTTTTAATAAGCTAATAGAATTTTGTGTCTATTGTTGTAGTAGAGAAGCATTCGGTGGAATGCCTTTTGATCCCACCGAATGAGAATGTGTCTAATTTAAGGTTTAATTCATTAAAGTTTGGCCGTATGATCTAGTGATGGACCATTCGGTAGAATCAAATTTGATTCCACCTAATGGAACATCATGATTCTGTAGAATGACTTTTCATCCCACCAAATATTGTTTTCCACATATGCACTTTGTGCTTTTGGTCATTTGTTAAGCTCTAAGGGGCAGTAGAGGGCCATTTGGTAGAATGAGATTCCTTGTCCCACAGAATGGGTCCTCTCATTGCATTGAGTCCACCATAAAGGATCCAAATGCACACACATTCCACCAAATGCTCATTTTCTCTTGGTTTTTCACTTGCATTCTCCCTCCATTCACTTAAGCATTCTCCCAAATCAAGTTCTCTTATGTAACTTTCTTCTGAATTTAGTTGCTCCCCATCTTTTTCATCACAAGTAAGTGTTTTATTGCTTTCAATTTCATCATTTGGCATACAAATTCATGGCTTGCATTTGTGAAATGGGGTTATGTTCTTCATGAGATTTCTCTTTTATTGCTTACTATTGTTGAAAATTGAGATGCTCAATGTCATTGGTAATAAATTATGTGTTAATGATCCATTTTTAGGTTGTTCAAGTTTTGAGATTTCATATAATGTAGGCTTGTGAACTTATGCACATCACATGTTTGATAAAATGTCTCAAAGAATATATTCACTACCAGGGCCAAAATTTTTAATCCCATTACTTTGATAAATCATTCTTGTATTGATACATATTGATATGATGTTTCATTGATACATATTTTTTACAATCTTTTTGTGCTAATTTGGTCAACAATATCTCTTACTTATCTGTTTTACTTAATGGCCTTTATTTGTTTGTATCTTTTTAGTGAGTTCCAGGAAAGCAAAGAAGGTTGACACATTTAAAGCATTAAAGAAGGATAAGGTGGTTAAAATTGCATCACCAGCTGAGCCATCTAAGAAGTCTAAAGAAGCAAAAGCATCAACATCTAAGAAGTCTATACCTGCCTATATTGATGAGGAAAAAGCTAAAATGTTTTAGTATTTCAAGCAGCTCAAATATGTTAAACCACTTTACTTAAGGGAATTTTATCTCGATATCCCGAATGGAAATCTTTGGAATGAGTTATCTCCTTTGATTGCTGGTATTGGCTAGGAATGGTTCACTAATAAATATCCAGAAGTCTATCCGTATGTTGCAATTCGGTTTTTTGCTTCTTTTAAGTTTTCCCGTGAAAATGAGTATGATGTTGGTACGATAAGTTTCAAGTTAGGAAGGAAAACCTATTAAATGTTGTTCCCTGAATTTTTTGCCCATTTAGGTTTCCAGATAATGCGATAGGTGAACTAGCCAATGCTACACCGCCAGAAAACTGAGAGTTCATTTGAGATTCTCAAAATCCAGTCCAATACAAACCTAGCAAGCTTAAGGCTCGGGCTTTAGGCAGCCATCCTCTTAGGATTCTTCACAAGTTTCTATTTATCACTGTATTTAATTGCTTAGAAAGCCCGGGGAATATTAACAATGAGGAATGTGTGTTGCTAAGATGCATGGTTGAAGGAATCCGAATCAATGGGGCTGTACTTTTGTGTCAGAAAATTAAGGAATTATAGCGAATGAGCACTAAAATTAAGGCAACAGCACTAGGTTGGGTAGCCACATTTATGGCTAGAGTGGTAAACTACATGGATACAAGAAAGTCTATTGGAAAACCATCTTACATAGATTATGCCATGTTAGCACAGATAAAGATATTGATTAAGAAACTACGAAGACATTGGTTAGATAAGGTTGAATATTTTTTATGAATTTACTATAGGCAGAAATAGAGTTGAAACTTTTAACTCAGAATCTGGATCTGAAAACCCTGCACCCCCACCACAAGCACAATCTGATCAATTGCAGGTTTTCACCACTCAAATGAACACCAAGATGAATAGGCTGGAGGGACATATGAATACTTTGTAGGAACAGGTTCTTGAAGTGAAACATAATTTAGAAGTGTTCACTACCAATTTCTGGAAGTGCTTCCCACCGCCACCATTGCCACCAGCTGAGTGATGATAGTTGCTGTGGACAACCACATTCTAAGAGGGGGGGTAGAGCTTATCCAAAAAAAAGTTTGTAGGAAGTTGAAACTTTCTTCACTCTCTTTCATTTGAGCACTTTAGTTTTTTTTTTTTAGTTTGGTGTATTTTTATTGTTTTGTTAACTTTAGGTACTGTTAAATGTTGTGTAAGCACCTTGTCTTATAACTTTCACTTAAACTTTAGTATGCCCCAATTGTTCTCAAATTTTGAACATATTGAACTTTAAACTTAGAATGTGCATGAGTCAAAATTCTTAGGTTAGCAGTAGAACAAGTAAGTTGTTTAATGAATTTTAGTTAGTTTAGCATTTGAACTTGGCATATATATGTTAGTTTACAAAATCTTGAGCACATTAGACCAATTTTTGAACTTAAAGAAAAACCAATGCATTGAAATAGTTGAGTAAGGAATTTTTAGAACACTAAAACATTCCTCATCACCCTTTGAAGTATAGAGACAACTCATTGCAACTTAGAAAATGATCTAGGCAATTTTTCTTATTGAGCCTAATATAGACTATTTTCCTACCCCGATACATATTTTTGACCATTGTTAATCCACTTTGAGCTTAAAAAGACATGCTTAATGCGTGTCACATTAATTATTTTCTTACTACCTCATTAAGTACCATATAACCTAAAAAGCCTTTATCTTCTCTTAATAGAGTTTCCACTCTAGCTTTGGATAGATTAATAGAAATATGATTGGTTCTTTATTGGGAATAGCAAGTAAGTGGGATTAATTGAAGAAGCTAGTTTTGAAATACATTTTTGTGCCCTTAAAAAAAGAAAAGAAAAAGAAAAAGAAAAAGAAAAAAGAAAAAAGGAAAAGGAAAAGAAAGAAAAAGAGAAAGAAAGAAAGATGGAAAATAATGCAGTTTATGGCAAGTTCTTAAGTGTGGGGTAATTGTTGCAAATTTTAGCTTTCTTCTTTTATTAAAGAATTGTAATCTTATTCTTAATTGTTCTTAGCAAGTAAAATAATTTAGGGACAAGAGCTGTGAATATGAAGCATTGATTTATTTAAGTCATTGAGTGGCTAACTCTTTTTGAATACCTTTTATCTTCTCTTTGTTAACCACTACCATATCTCCATTACAACCATTAAAAGGCCTATATGATTTTAAGTTGCTTTTGAATTCTTTTAGCGGAGATGACCTTTGGGTTCCGGTGTTAAAGGAAAGGCCTATGGTGTTTCTAGAGTTTCAAGTGCAAAACTATTTGTACATTTAAGTGTACATTCATTCTAAAGCTTGGCTATATAATTGCATTGGTGTTTTGGTTTTGAAAAGAGATTAAAATGTTTTGGTCTTGCACACACACACAAAAGGAAACTAGCTTATATTGTTTTGTTTAAAGCTATTTTGATTGAAATTTTGTTAAGTGCTCTTGTTAAATGCTAAACTTAATTTTGAATTTCATATTTCTTAGTTAAAGTTTGATAAATTTGAGAATATGGTTGGTTCAAGTTTGCTTGAAGGCAAGCAAAGGCTAAGTGTGGGGTATTTGATGAGTGTGCATTTGATTTTGTTTTTGGAGTATTTTTAGTTAGTTTATTGGGTTTGTTTTTTAGTATTTTAGTTAATTTAGAGTTTAATTTGTTTAATTTGTGTTTTGAGAGCTTAATTGTGTTTATTTGTGTTTTTAGGTGTAAAATTGAAAGAAAAAAAGGAAATGTTGAAGGACTAGAAGATGAATTTGGCAAAAAAAAAAAACCTAGCATTGAGTGTTGTTTTGTATGGAGTCCAGTAAAGGACCATTCAGTGGAATCACTTTGTGATTCTACCAAAGGGCTCTTTTAAAGGAAGTAAAGGAAGCCCATTCGGTGGAATCACAAAGCGATTCTAACGAATGCTCTTTTGTGAAGATAAAAATAGGCTATTCAGTGGTTTTAAATCTCATTCCACTGGTTGAAGGGAGTTTTGCTGAAAGAGGAAGTCTTTTGTCAAATTAGAAAGTCTGTTGTTGCTCGGATTAGGAAGTTAAAGAGAATTAAAAATTCTCATTTGGTTCCCTCTACTTCACCTATAAAAGGAAAACTCAAGCACAGAGGAAGGGAAGAGGAGAGATAGTCTTTAGTTGTTATGTTAGAATCTATAGTTAATTTATGTTTCTGTAATTTCTTTCAATTCAGTTTTAGCTTTGAATTATGAAGTATGAGTAGTCTTTCTTTAACTTTTGCTAAGGATACTTGAATCCTTAATCTTTTGTTGTGATGACTTAATTGAGCTTTAATGCTAACTCAAGTTAATTATTTCTCGGTTTTTAGCATATTCTTATATTTGATTTTGTTTAGTTGATTGTTGGTTTATTGGCTTAAATAACTAAGAGTCAATTTAAGCATCATTAAAAGATTTGCATATTCTTGAATTAATCCTTTAAATCAATGTATACTTTTTTTCTGTTTTAAGATGATTAAGTTTTGGCAATTTTGATCAATATTAAGAGAGGAGGAACCGAGAATATATTGGAATTGAATTTTCTTGAGAAAGAGTTTAATGAAGGTATAAGAAGTTAACTAGATTGTTATGCTGAATGTTAAATTGTTCTTAACAAGGAGTTTAATATTTAAGAAAGATATTCTTGATTTAGGGTATCAGGTCATATTCATCTAGTTTTTCATAATTACTTGTATTTTTAAGAATTTAAGTCATTGCAATAAAAGCTTAAGGTGGATAGTCCCTTAGTGAAAGTTGCTTTAAAATATTGATTGTTCCTTTGTTTTAATTTACTTTTGTTATCTATTTCAAGTCAACTGCTTTGATTCGATTTTTATTTTTCATCATAAGTTTTGGGGATTTCTTATCTCTCTTCACATATTTTTCATTCTAAAGCTTAAAATCTATTCATACACACACCAGTTTCTCTTGGGTTCGATATTTGGGGTCTTAATTTTTATTTCCCTATATTACTAGTCAATCTAGTATACTTGCTAGACACCGATCACAAAGGTTATACTGTGGTTTCAGATTATATTTGACTAATACTATCCCTGTGTATTTAATTTATCATCGTCTGCGGTAAGAGATTATTTCAAATATTTTTTTCTTGGTTTTCCTCTAAGCTAGTAAGCTTAGCCCAGATGTTTATCCGTATAGGTACTTGAAGCTATAATTCTCCCTGGCGGGACAAAATTTGCTACTTTAAGGCCAACACTAGAGATAAGAAGAGTCTAAGTATGTAGTCGTATCTTGTTGTTTTGGTAATTATTATATTGTATTAATAGTAATGTAATATGAAGAACATGATATGAGCTAGTGTAAATTAACCTAAAGCTTTATTTATAGATCTTTTCTACATATTGATGTATGTTATACAAGATAGTACATATGATGATAGATAACAAGAGAGATTAGGATAGTCCTTACAGATACAACAATCCAATATTCAAATTTTTAACCTATAGACATAAACAAACTAACAATAAAGAAAGAAAGTAACAGTAAAAAATAATTAATTACCTATAATCAATTTCCTAAGAATTAACTAGAGACATTTAGGCTTTTCACTAAATAGTTATGAGGAAATAATTAAAGATTACTGCTATTTATTAAAGAGTAAAATTAAGAATGAAGATGGTCCCATAATTAAGTATGAACATGACTTAACCATAGGAAAACAAAACGGAGAAATTTATAGTGTTTGCTATAAATGACTTAACCATAGGAAAACAAAAAGGAGAAATTTATAGTGTCAACTATACATGACTTAACCATAGGAAAACAAAAGGGAGAAATTAATTAAGTATGAACATGACTTAATTAATTACATATACGAGATGCTTAACTGATAACAATGTAATTTATAGTGTTTGCTATATAGAAAGCAATTGCCTACCCTCTAAATAAAAAAATTCAGTCCAAACTTAATCATAGGAAACAAAAGGGAGAAACAGAGATGCCTTACCATTTTGAGGTAACATTAACCATTAATAAAACTTTTCCTTCGAAAATAATAAGATTTACATCATTTCTCTTAGCATCCTGTATGTGAAACAAAAACATACAAATAATAAATGAAATCCTCTCAGAGAAAGAGATATGACTATTCTCAAAGTCAAAAGACTATGCCATTTTCATAAATACCAACAAGAAAAATTAAACACAAAAATGCCAGTTTAGATTCCTCTCGCTACAAAAATTACCTTCTAAATTCCTTACCAACCAGTCGTAGATTGGAAGACTGAAAAATATCCCAATATCTAGAATCAAGTAAAAATTGCCAAATTAACAAATAAATACTCACGTAGGAGATGGATATTATATTCAATACAAGAACCACATATAGGACATAAATCATTATTAAACAAATGACGATGGTTCCGTTCTTAATTAGTTAGAAGCTGATTATGATTAACTAGCTAAAGAAACAAAATTAAATACCTAAAATACATGTATAATGAAATTAAAAACTAGAATTAGAAGATCAACTGCAAAAGAAACAAAGTTAAATACCTAAAATACATCTGACCCACAAGAAGTTGCATTGAAGTATCACCAAACTGGGCCTTTTTGAGAGTTTCTTGAAACTAGCATTTGGAGCAACTAGAGAGCACCTGATTCTTTACATCAAGAACCCAAAAATGGTGAAAATGCAAAAAGAAAAGAACCAAAATGAAAAATTAATCGATGAACTGGGGCTAGATTTAGGGACTATGGTTTTGGGGATGAGATTTAAGGATTTTGGATTAGGGGTTATGGTTTGCCACCCATGGCGGCGGATGGTGGTGAAGGATGTGAAGATAATCACAGATGGAGGAAGGGAGAGATGAGGTAGAGAAGATGACAAATGCAACTGAGAAAAGAAAAGAAAAATGAGGCAAAGAGAGAAAGAGATGTGTTTAGGGTTTTAAAAAGACAAAAATGTCCCCACTTTCATTTTTACAATCTCTATCAAACGAGGGATAATTTAATAAATAAATTTATATGGTGTTTTTTTGTTTATATAAATAGATAATATACATAAATATTGAATGCATATTAATCATAAAACTTACTTTTATAATTAATATTTAGCCAATAATATTAAAATTCCAAAAAAAAAAGCAAAATAGAAAGAAAGAAAAATATCTACTTCATGATGTTAAGATTATTAAATTAATTATATAACCCACATATGTCTTTTTTTTTGTATTATCGCTCTTATTATTTTAAATTAATTTGACTTTTAAATTTAAAAATTATAATAACTATACCTATATAAGAAAATGTTACTTTTGTTAAATTAAAAATAAAATCGATAATATAATATGATTACAAGCAAAAAAAGTACAATTAAAAAATTTATCCTAATTAATTAAAGTACTTAAAAATCAATCATATAATATTGAGTTTAAATATTTATTTTATCGAGATTAGCAAAGAAACTAAATTTTGATACAATTTCATGTGTATAGCAAAGGGACTAAATTTCGATACAATTTCATGTGTATTAATCTTATCGAGATTAGCAATATATATATATATATATATATATATATATATATATATATATATATATATATATATATATATATATATATATATATATATATATATATATATATATATATATATATGTTTTATTAATATTATAATGCTTAGTAAAATCAATAATCACAATTATAAATTTTTTAAAAAATTAAATTCAAAATAAATATTTTAAATTGTATAAAAACTTTTCAATGACAAAATTAGAAACAAAACATTTCGTTGTTATATGGAATATATATTTCTATATAAATGAATAGCGATAGAACTTGTGTCGTTATTCCATCGCTAAAGTATCAATTCAATTGGCAACTAGAATTTGATCGCTATATTTCTAGAAATTGTCATAGTTAAGAAAAAACATGAAAAATTTTTAGCAACAAAATATTCCTTTGTTAAATTCGTCAAAAAAAAACGGCAGTATTATTTGTCGCCAATGTTTAGCGACATTTTTATGGATCCATCGCTAAACTTTACATCATATTGAAAATATGCATTTTCATGACGGATTTGGAAAACAATAGCCACGAAATATATATCGTCACTAATTTTCGTCACTAATTCAAGTTTTTTGTAGTGAGAGATTGGTGTTTGGGACATCACTTTTACTTATACCCCAGTTAGGTTGTTTACAAATGATTTTTTTTTATTATCAATCTACTATCTCCTTTCTCACACTATACATTGCATAAATAAACATATCAAGCATGTAGGAAAGCCGTAAATAATAAAAGAAATACGAAACTACTAAAACTATTACATAAGCAAATCATCCAATGAGAAGATAAATAGAGTATCATATATAAATCGAGAAGTTTATTGGATTGAAAACATCGGTTCTTTCATGTATATTCACAAAAAGTGTTTTTATTTTATCATGTGATCTTTGGGTTGAAAAAAGTGGAAATTGGTATATTTTGTTATTAAAGCCCAAATTAAAGAGTAAAAAAAGGTTTTAAGTGAATTTGTATTTTAGTGTGCGAAAATCATTTTATTACTAAATTATTACATCCTAAAATAAATACAACTGAATAAAATATTAGAACTAAATAAAAGAAAACAACTAAATAAATAAGTAAAAGATGAATAAATAAACATTAAAGGAGCAAGTTCCTCATGGAAATCCTCCAAAGGTATTTTAGACTCAAGATGCAAACTTTCAAATGCATAAAATGTTAGTTGCTCACAAAGAAAATACAAAAGGACAAATAGTTAGTATTATGACAAATGGAAATAAATACTAAAGATGGAGTAAAATATTTAAAAATCAAACATGCATTTTGGACTAAAAGATTAATTAAACAGAATATAAAAATATATATGAAATAGAATCAAAATGATATATAAAATTTAGCTAAACATGCAAACATACAAGTATGAAAAATAAAGTTAAAATATGAATAAAAGGCTAGAAATAAGGCCACGAAAGGCCTACATGCATGACGAATGGCCAGATAACCAAAGAAGATAAGATGGAAAGGATGTCTCATAATGTCCCATTTATTGGCATGACATAAGAGGGTCTGTGGGCCTTTCTTCTTGCCTGTCACACAAGAAATAGACAGGAAAGGTTAAATCACTCAGAGATCAACAAATCTATATTAAATACCAAAGCATGCATATTTCTACATCTAAAACATGTTGACCTTATTCTAAAATGCCAGAAGCATATTTAAATCACATTAAAAAAGTAAATAACGTAAGAGCAAAATTTAAATTGAAAAGCTCAAACATGCATTAATAGGGATTTAAATCCTAAATTGTGCAAATCTATTGATCAATCATATTTTGTACCTAAATATGGCATTATGAACATTCAAGAACAAAGCATAAACACTAAAATCAAATTACATATGTATTCATGGTATGAATCTAGAGAGAAAGAAAATAAGAGCAATTCAGAATATTGCCCTAAGGAGTTTTTATTTTATAACTTTGGAAGCTACTCTTCGAACTCTAACTCCAACGATTTCCACATTAAAGAATGTTTGCGTGTTGCAATAAATATGTATACGTTAGAGCTTCTGGGTTTTTGAGTGATAGAAATCAGTTTTTTCTATTCTCCAGAACAATGACTGCTTTCTCAAAGTCCTCCCCTCTCCTAAGATCTAGTTTTTTGGTATTTAAATCAATGAATATTTCAAATCATTTCAAAAATGAAAATCCCTTTAAATCTACCTTGAAATCCCCTTAAATCTACCATTTTAAAACCCAAATTTGACCAAGTTTCAAATGCTGTTGAAAATGTGCGGATTGCTAAAAAATTCTAACCAGTGGCCATTTATAAGTGATAGACAGCCGGCACTTAAAATGACCACAGATGGCCATCCCTTAATGACAGACGACCATTTGTCACAAGAAAGACCCAAAAGTAAGATTTTCAAATGTAATTTTCAAACTCTAGAAAAGTAAAGTTAAAAATTCACAAAAAAATTTAGAAAATCATAAAAGTCATAGACATAACTCGGAGTGGGTGCTTTCCATTTGAAGTGCGAAAATTTCCTCATCATTAAGTAACTCCGATTTGGGCTATCTTAATATTCAATGTTTATAGTTGCCCTAAATTTTGGGGCACTTAGTGCATTAGTGACCGAATTTTTAAGGATAAAAGATGTGTACCTGAGGTAGCGAATCTCTGGTCGTTGATTAGTTTTTGACTTGTGAGAAAATGTTCTAGTCGTTGATTGGCTTACGACCCATGAAATATTCAAATTTTTAACTGTAGGGAGGCTTCAATTTCAACCATAGGTAGGCTTATATTTCAACTATAGGTAGGTCTAGATTTCAACCATAAGTAGGCATAGATTTCAACCGTAGGTAGGCTTTTTCATATATGACTTTCATTTTGAGGTCTATAACTATTATATAGCATATGTAATTTAATTTGACCCAAAAATTAGGCCTATAAGGATTTCTATCTAGCTTCCATACAGAAACCACTCCTAGTAGGCTTTTTCATAGATGACTTTCATTTTGAGCATGAAATTAATTCTCCAAGTGATCCATAAATGTTATTTAGTCTTATAACACTTATAGTCCAATAATATTTTACTTGAGATCAAAACAGACCAGTCTAGCCCATTTTTACAAACCATGTGTAGATACTTCTGTGAACTCTTTTGTGAAGTCTTATGCACATGTAAAATTAATTAAACTTCTTTAATTAATTATTTCCTTTTATTTTATCATTCCATAATAATATCAAATATTATTAATGATATCATTTTATCAAAATATCCTTTACCCATAAGTGTGTAACCTATCGAGTTTTTCGGTCCACTAGGCAATACAAACATAACTGTAATCACCGAATTGCATGATTTAAACTTTTAAATCAATATATCAATTTATTACAAGAAAAATAACCTTTAAGGACCAAAATTTTGGTCCTTAAAAGTGTAAAATTGGTCTTTAAAGGTCAATAAGGACCAGAAATCTGATCCTTAAAGGCTCTGCCATTAATGACTAACAAGGACCAAATTTCGTTCCTAGATCTTAAAATGTTTTAAGGACTAAAAATATTCTAGTCCCTAAAAAACATTGAGGACTAGAATTCTAGTCCTTATTAAGCACCATCACGTGACTAATTACATTTTTAAGGATTGAAAATTTGGTTCCTAAAAAGTATTAAGAACCGAATTTCTGATCTCTAATAAAGAGTACCATATGTATGACTAAACTTTTAAAGACCAAAAATCTTATCCCTAAAAATTATTAAGGTCTGAATTTCTTGTCCTTAATAAGTAAGCTATATGATTTATTAATTTTTAAGGACCAGAAATTGTCACTAAAAGTCTAACAAAAACCATTAATTATGTAAATTTAATTATATATGATTCATATATAATAGATACAAATATAAACAATAATCTTATACTTATATATATAATTTGTAATGAATTCATTACAAATTTAGAGTTAACATAAAAAAACCAATATATAAAATACAGTATTGTTTTATACAACCCATTTTCCTAAAATTAATAACTAACAAAATAAATCTTTACAATTTTCTTCCAAATATAGAGCCAGCTCCTAGCTAATATTGCTGCAGTAATATACCTTAAGCCTAAATGCAGTCCCTCTTTGTTGACAGTCTTTGGCCAAAAACTGCTCTTGGTTTGCAAGAAACTGCTCCATTTGTTTTGGTCATGGAATATCCTTGCTCATGCATCAACCAATCTTAGATCATTTAGATTTTGATTTACTCTATCATAATGTGTAAGTGATCAATTGAATTCAAGCAATAAACCCAAATGAGATTTAAGGGGGAAAAGAAAATATTACCTTATAGTTATCAAAATTTTACTCGAAATGCAATCACCAAATTATCCAAGTAATTGCTGAAACTGCTTATGGTTTTCTTTCATCCAGTTGACAAAATTGTTTAGGATCAAAGGCCAAGCTTGAGTTGCATTGTAATTCTCAAAATCTGGAAAGTTATCTGCAAAAAAAGACGGTATTAAATTGTAAACTCATCTCAAGAATTGGCAGACAATAATGTACAAGTAATAATCAACAATTCACAAATGCTCTCAATGTCCATACTTTTTTGCTTCTCTTCTAAGATAAATTATGACAAAAAATTAATCAAGTATCGTAGGAAAAAAAGCGAGAAACGATCATGAAAGTCTTCTAAGATATCCAGATAACCCTAATTTTTAGCTTTCATTTTCCTGGACATACAGAAGTTCAGCTGTGCTATATTTGAGACCATGCACACAAAAGAAAAAGCAAAAAGCTTTGCAGCAGTGGTGTCCAGCCCATTGATGTTGTATCGTCTTGGTTTCTTTACTTTGTCTTTTCCAGCAGTGGACCCTGAATCAACAGATCCACCAACAAGAGCAGAGCAAAGCATTGCAGTCACCACAGCATCATGCTGTGTATGTGAAGCAGCAACAGCACCAGGAAGAACATCAAAAACAAGATCACCACTCACAACCTGAAGAAATTTAAATCACAAAAGGCATCTTCTTTTGAACAGAATAACCTACTGAAAATGTTGTGAAGAAATTTCAACCAAGGAGTAATGCTGTGGAAAGAAATAACATTCTGAAATTGCATGAAGCTAGAATAATCCTGCTTATTGAATTCATAGCTGGAAGTAGAATAAAAAAAGTAGTTATAGAAAAATTAAATGAGCAAAGAAAGAATCTTAAGTTAGAAAAAAATTAGAAGAAATGAAAAGGTTTCAAATTTAAATTTAAAACCAAACTTCATAACTAATTTCATGAACTACCAACATCACAATAAATAGAGGACAATAGTGTGTTAATCCAAACATGAAATCAATGATATTACCAAAATATAAAGGAAAAAGAGGAAAAAAGAAAAGAAAAAAAGGGAGAAGCCCTCAATATCATTCAGCCATTACAAATAAATAAAAGGACCAAACTAATTGGAAGAGAAGCCCAAACCACCATGCCACCCAACCATGGCAGCAAAGACTCGTTTATTGAATTCATGATGCCTTGCCTAAAAACCAGTTACCAAACACCAACTCAATCACATAAAAATTTAAAACCCCATAAAAATTTTGCAAAAATATTAACATCCCATCACTTCTAAGAAACATTAAACAAAATACTAATGACGAGAAAGGGCAGAATGAAGACACTCCTATAGACTCAAAAGAATTCTTATTTCCATGTTTCTTATTTTGAGGAGTTCAGAACTTATTGCTGATTCAAGCGTAGAATCGTCAACGTTTCAGCCAAGTGAGACACTAACTAATTTGCATCAAAGTATATTGATCATTAGTTCTCAGACAAGTTCATGAGAAGCACAACATCCAACCACTATATTTGATATGTCATACATAACCTAAGAAGCAGAGAAATCTCAAGGGTGTTTTACTTTATATAGGAGTATCAATATGCTTAGAAAGCTCCTTTATATCTACCTCAAACCTTGCTTAAACTTGAAATCATTATGATGTAATTTATGAATTAATAAATGAAAAATAAATTAAGAAATGTGCTTAGGACTTGTGTGTATAATGTTGACTAAATTAGTGGAGAATAAGTGACCGAATTAAGAACATCTGAATCAGATGCAGATGAAACAAATGTTATCGTAAGGCCTTTAGTGCAAATCTATCGGCTCTACCCACCTGCCATTGTCACATCAATTAACTATCTAGCAGCAACAAATGAAAATTGAATTCTATATTATGGTTTCCAAATAGAAAATGCAGCTGCCATCCAACCATCTAATCAAATATCAGACAGCACATGTAACGTACCCTGTGCAGGTAAGTATCAGCAGAATCTGGCATATCATAGTTGATAGTAATGTTAACGCGTTCAATATCAATTCCTCTTGCAACTAAATCAGTTGCCACAAGAATCACTTATATCCATACTTGAAACCCTTGTATCGAGTTAACCTTAAAACAGAGTAACCATAAAATAACAGGGACTTGAAATTTTATAGCATGCAAGACATTTAGTTCAATTGCTATACTAGCATATCATTCTTTCCTATTTTATTAATTTGGATTCTAAAAGGACAACCTTCAAAAGTTACCACACTTGATGCACGCACGCATAATAGTGAGGACAAGGAAAAGGAACACATGAAAAGTAAACAAACACCCAATGAGCAAGTATTTAAGAGCATAAGTATAGAGATAATTAAAATCCCCCAGACATCCCTTGGGAAAGTTACCTGACTTCCTTTACCTCCTTGTAACAGAGCTTAGGTTAATTAAAATCCCCCAGACCTTCTTCCTTGCTTGGGCAGACAAGGAAATATTTTTCCTAAGGTAATCAATGCATGGCCACAAAATCTTCTAAAGAAAAACAAGCATGGATAAGCAATTTCCAATCAGGAGTAGACACTGATAACCTATTTTCTGAGAGAAAAATGATGCTACATCACCTCAACAATAGCTAGATATTACATCACTGCCTTCTGATAAATGAAGAAAATCAACCCCATCCAACCTCATTAACAACTAAGCAGACTCGATCACTGATGTAAATAGAGAACTAATACCTCTCTTCCTAAGACATTCCAAAGTGTATACATATAGAGCGGAAGCTGCACTCCACCAATAACTTGTTCAGCTCAGCTGCTTTGTTCACACTTTTGACGAAAATAATGACTTGGTTGAAGTCCAAGGCATCAAGTAGGTCATTCAACTTGCGATTTTTCTCCATCTCTATCAGTTTATGTAGTGCTGCAAAAAGAAAAGGATGGATAAAGCTGCACATAGAAAATGTATAGATGGACTCAAGGTTCTAGATAAGCTTTAACTCAATGTGTTAGTATGCTATCTATACCTATACAAGACCATGGAGAGTCAACTTTACTTCATCATCTACATAAATTTCCATAGGTTGGAAGGATATATATATAAAAAAAGCAGAAAAGGAATTAGCAGGAAATGTTAAATCACCAAAAATGCACTGTTATCTTAAATGATTTGTCACTTCTCATTGTGCAACAAAAAGAAACATTTAACTAGTTATTTAACAACTAAATGTCAGTTCATCATGTGTGATCCAGAAATCTAGGGTCTAATAGAATGGGAGTAGCCCCTATTTTTGTAGCATACCTGAAATCAGATGTTTTATACTTTTAGTGTATGCTTGGGAGTTTGACTGTTCTAGCATTCTGATCAAAAGTGACCAAAAGCCTTGAGTACTCTATGAAAGCACTTCCTTATATCAAAACCATCAGCAAGTTTTTGGAACAGTAACAGATAATCAAGTGAAGCGATCCCAATTATTCTAAGAACAAGGCTATGCCTATGTTTACAAAATTAAAGCATCAAACAACAGAATAAGAAATAAGGGGGAAAATATGCATGCCAAAGGGCAAAGTCATATGGACTTATAATCTCAATTTTCCTTGTACTTTTGCTTTTCATAGAACATGGAAGGAATTGCTATATCATTAATTAATTATTTTTTAAGACTCCACTTGCTCATAGGAATTATTGCTTAGAACACCAACACCAACTATATATTTATCAAAAAATTAATACTTCAAAGTATCAATTTATAACACAAGTTATTAAGCTTAGAAAAGTTCAAAACTCTTTTTCCTCTTTGTAATTTTGCTCTGAAATAATAAAGGCAAAGAAACAAAACTGACCAGCAATCAGCGAGCATGCCCAAAATGCCATAAGACTCTGAAGTGTTGCCTGATGCTTCCTTCTTATTGTTCATTAGCACATGACATGTAGTAGCAGATTTAGCAAAATTTGACTCGATTTATTTGAAAAATTGAGCAAAAATCAAATATTTGTGAAAAAATTTTGAAAAATTGAAGTTATTAGTAATATAAATTTTGCAAAAGATGGGAATAAAGGGAAAATGGGAAGTGCAGCATACTTAAAAAGAAGAAATATATATGAACAACATAAAGATGAAGAAATCGAACTGCAAAGTTACATTTGATTAGGAAGATGGGATCTTAACCGAATGTTGCTTGCGAATTCATCGAGATCTCATATCGCAGAGCATCGTACGCTATTTAGAGGCAGATAACTTCACCGCAACATTGGTGTTTTCATTTCTTTTATCATCTTCTCAATATGAAAAAAAATCAAAATCAAAGAATTACGAAGAAGAATGAACGACTCACCTGTAACTGGAGAACGACAGTCGGAGGTAACCAGCGATGGATAGTGTCGATAGGTGGAGGGAAAAAGGAGATTGATTTTAGGGATTGGTTTTCGAGAAACCAAAGAAATGAAAGGCACAAGTATACCTGCAGTTTTTTTTAATTTTTCAGTCAAATAGGGCATTTTTGTCCCGCAACAGGTATTAAGGACTAAATTTCAAATGGAGCATTTTTGTCCCGCTAACAACAGGCATCAAAGGCCAGATTTTAAAATTGGGGAATTGAGAATTATGGACAAGATTAAAAATTGGTCTTTATTAGTATACTTTTAAGGACCAAAATATTGACTGGTCCCTATTTTATGGTCCCTAATATCCCTTTTTCTTGTAGTGATTCTATAATTAATATTTGTACATACTCATGTATAAATCACGAGAGGCTTCTAGCTAAGTATCATGATTATTCAAGTAACATAATAGTCAAGTAGTTTTGATTAAACCCTTCAATAGAATACTTACCATGCAATTATTCCTTTCTCCTTACTTTATCTCATTTAGGTTTTGAATATGGATTAATGTCAAATCACATAAACCTAAATATATTTTTTCTAATAATATAACCTTTGCTCCCAAAATGCTCCTTATGGATCTCATCCACCTTAACATTCAACTTTGACTAAAGATTATCTGAACAAGGGTATTATAGAACAAGTGAGACAATTCTCTTAATAAATTTGGAATGGTGAATCCTTTATTGATCACTCGACTATCTTTAAGTAAGTCATAACATACCCAACCTTCTAACTATATTTACCTCTCGATGAAGGTAAGCAATTATAGAGCCAAATTATATCACTCACTAGTTAAGATGACTTTAGAGATTTTGAGTCTGAGGATACTTGTACTGCTTCTATTAAGAGATTCCTCATTGATGTAGATTTAATATCTATATAAGGATTTTATGGGCATGTTTTTAATGTACTTGTTCTTTTAACAAGTATCCACATGTTAGATTTGATAATCTCTATGATTATAGTTATGAAAACCACAGTTTGAATCTTTCAATAAGCATAACATATGCTAGTGTATCCATATTAGCAATGTCCAATCTTATTAATACTATGACTAAGGATATTCATTTGTTAACACATTTACATGCAATAGGCATCTCACATCATAAACTCTTTCATGATTTCCTTTGCATGGACTATAATTGAAACTTTAACATTCTAAACAATATTTCAAGTTTAGAATTTTCCTAAGATCATATATAACACAATTAATTTAGCCATTCTATAGGATTCATACTATAAGTGACAAAAAGGAAATACTAACCTCGGTCCATAGTTGCAAACACCTTTTATATGCAAAAATTTTACCCACTCTCTCCTTCTCATTTTTTCATTCTTTTCCAGTAGTGTGAGAACATATAATTTTATTTTTGGTAATTGTTACTTTAATGAAGGGAGAGGGAATGGTTTCTAATCCTATAATAAAGCCCTAGTGATTATGTTATTCTCTATAAGGCCAATAACCATTATCTTGGGTCCACCTTACATTTGAGCCAACCCAAGTAATGGGCCACATCTTTAAAGTTAATAAATTAATCTAACAATCTCTTTCTTGCCCTATGTTACAACTAGATGATCAAACAATATATTTTAAGTGTGTATCATATATTGAATTTATTAAGTCATCAAATTTGAATGAATTGAAATGATGGTATCATGGCAGTCATAAGTCATCTAGCAACATGATTCCTTCCCTGCATCACAAAATCAACTCCACTAAAAATAATTGTATTTTAATTCTCAACTTTTATTTTAAAAAAAAAATTAATTTGTCATCATAATAAGACAATGCGTGTACACAACATAATGTGACAGCTAACAAATAAGAAAAAACATAACTTAAATTGAATTTATAAGTGTCAAAACAATATTAGCAAATAACCAAACATATGTATATAGAGAACATGATCTCATGCTAACAAGGACTTATCTATAATGCTCATCCTTTTAACATGACCAGTAAATATTATAGGTAGTAGTCGTTTAGTTAATGGATTCATTATCAGTAGATTAGTTCCAATATGATCAATTGACACTTTATGTTTTTGCGCTTCTTCTTTGATGGATAAGTATTTCAAATCTATATGTTTAACACCCTTAAAATACTTGTCATTTTTAGAGAAAAAGGTAATTGCAGAATTATTAAATAAATTCTTAAGGGCCTAGCCATACTGTCGATAATAACTAGCTCTAAGATAAAGTTTTACAACCATAATGCTTGAATAGTGGCCTTAAAGCATGCTGTGATGTACACCTATCCTTCCTACTTTCCTAATCCGAAGGAAAAGGGAAAAATTTTAACCATTTTGTTCATCAAGCAATGAAGTTGAGACTTGTATCCATTTTCTTAAGTGATCTCTAGGTTACAGATTACCTCGCTTTAGCCTTGGTAAGTTGGTCCCACTTTTAAGGCCCAATAAAGTTAATAATTTGTTACTTGAGATAATCGGTGGCTTCATAATAATTAAGGGATTCAACCCAATTTGCCAAGTCTCTGGCCTCTAAAAGGCATGAGACAACATTTTGATGTATCCCTATTCCATTATTGGTAATTGATCACTAGGAGGCATTTGTTAGGCACCATAAGATTGATATAAGGAGCCACCACCTAATAAAACATTGGAAAGTGGTGTTCTAACCTTATAAGGCTAAAACCTAGAAAGAGTTCAGAACTTCACTCTTATTTATACCTTTGATAAATGTGACATAATGGCTTTTAGATTAATCATTTTATCTGTAGGGCCCTAAATATGGCATGAGCTTTTGTGCTTACTAGTCTTAATTACTTAATCAAGACATGATCGAAATTTAAGCATTGTTTTGGGTATTTAGTGCATTATGTAAATTATGGTTATATATGTGCATATTATGAATATGGGGTTTAATTGAAATAAGAAATAATATTATATGTTAATGAAAATTAAAATTTAAATGAAGGATTACATAGGAATTTACCAAAAGGAATTAAAGAAGCAACCAATAGGAAAGAGACAAATTTACAATTCTAGAATTTGCTCATTTAATGAAGCAAGGGAAAAATATGCTTAAAAAAAACCCTTAGCCAGCCATATCATACTCTAACTCGTAGAATTTTTCCTTTCCTCTCTTCTCCTTAGCTTGTATTTAAAATTTTCCCTCATTTCTATTGGATTTAGGAAAGAGAGAGAATTTGTTGTGTTTAGGTGAGTAAGGTGAGCAAATTCTGAAAATTTAGTAGAAGTAATATATTTCAACATTTTATTTCATGGAGTACTCAAGCTAAAACATATATGCTTACTTTTGAAGGTTAAATTGGTGAAATTTTGTGTTAATAGTTGAAAAAGAAGGGAAGAATAAGGGTAAGGAAAGGTTTAAAGCTTGAAGCTATAGGCCTCTAAGAGGTAAGGGAGTAGTTGAATTTTTTTTATGTTTAATGTTATTTAGGTACTAGAAATTTTGCTTGATGGTATTAAATTTAAAAGGAAATGAGTTAGGTGTTAAAGTTGTCATAAAGAAAGGGTTTTGCAGATAAAGATAATGGTGGGAAATTCTGATGTAGGGTCTATAGGACCTACATATAATGATTTGGATATAACTTGAATTATGAGTCTTAAAATTGATTGTAACTAGTGGCAATTTAAACTATAAATATAGGCTTTTAATTCATACAAGGGAACCAAATTGGGATTTTGGCTTTAATACCCCTAAAATTTAGTCTAAAGTTAGACTATGTTTGTTGCCCTACTATTTATAGCAGTACATGGTTCTATAGGTATAACATCTGATAAAATGATATTAAGTAACTAATTCTTATAGCTATAGAAAATAGACTCATAATAGAACTTTAGTGTAGAAGGGCACTTAATTTGAAAACCATGTTTGTTGTGCCTAATACTCTATACAAGTTGGAGTAAGAAAAGCTGTCTGTAGAAAAATAGGATTTTTGTATCTACTTGATTGGATTAGAAGACAATCAATTGACTGGTATGACCTTTAAAAGTCCAGAATGCCATTAACCTGATCAAATTGGTTCCCAATCCAGTCAAATCACTTAGGTGTCCTTGGTAAAAAATGCTTTAACCTGACTGGATTGATTTTCAATCCAGTTAGGTACCATGTTAAGTGCATCTTCCTGGTTGGATTGATTTCAATCTAGCCAAGTCACTCCATTGAATTCAGTCCTGAATAGGGAACACACGACTAAATTGAATCTCAATCCAATTGTGTACCCCCTATTTCATGTATACATACATAACGTTCTCATGTTTTGTCATCCGATTTTTTCTGAAGGTTCCTAAAATTTCTTAACCACTTTGCAAAGGCTATAATAACCACATAAATAGATACATATATGGTATTGATACATTAGATCATGAATTTTCTATTTATATAATATGGGAACGTAATGCATTTCTAGATACACGTGTGAATGAGTCTATTTAATAAATCTCTCTCTTCAGTATTCTGGCTTTGAATGTTAGTTATCGATATTTAATTATAGTTTTGGCCTCTTGAGTTTCAATAAGAGCTAAATAGGTATTCCTAGAAGGGTTTGTAGCTACTTCTATGACACTACAATATCTTCTGATATTGGAGCTTCAACACTTTTGGATTTGTGATATTTTTAAGGTTATTACCTCTTTTGTCTAATGCTATGAGTATCTTTTGTTCTATACCCATTATCCTTACATATAAGAATTGGTAGGCTATTTGCTATCTAGTTTGTATTCTATTTTAATGTTTATGGTTCATTGGTAACCATTTTGATTTAGTTTGAAGTTAAACTTAAAGGATTAAGTAACATTCTCTAATTTAATTTATTCATGTTTTGATTTAATTAATTAATTGGGCATGTAAGTAGTTGCTTTGGATTGCATATATTTTTCTTTCCTTTAAAGTATAAGCATTCATTTTCATGTAAAGGTGTAGACAATAGCTATGTGTGGTTGTCATTTGTATGTTTTACTCCCCACTAAGTTGTATGCTTAGCATAGTGGATTTTCTTTTCCCTTGTAGGTATCTTGGAGCATATTTTGGAGCTGAGGACAGCACAGATGGCCAATGGTGTGTTTGAATCTCTTAGAGGACTTAGAATTAAGAATTTTGTTTTTAAGATTTTAATTATTATAAAGTGCGAAGATTTTGTAATACTCATATGTCTTATTTTGTAAATAAACTTTATGTAAATATGTATGTAACTCAACATATATGCAATCCTGCTAATAATTAAAATACTTTATATCTCAATGATATGGGTGTTACAATTTTTATTGGCATCAAAGCCTGATTTAGGCAATTCTAACCTAACTAACTATGGTCGTTAGCTACTTTAGCAAGTATGCTCTTGGGTCTATCTTAACAGAACCTTTTTGGTGTCATTAGTTTAAGGATGGCTTAAATGGCTTGATTAATGAGCACTTGGTGGTTGTTATCTCCCTTCAGTAAATAGATTACTACTCTTTGGTGCAAGCTATAATAAAAGTCGAAAAATTTCAAATTGCTAAGAGAGAGAGAGAGAGCTTAAAGAAGAGGTTTAGTAAGTAGAGGTGCATTTTCAAGAAAGAGAAATTAAGGTGAAACATATTCTATGTAAGGATTCGCTTTTAAAGTAAGGATTCAAGGCCCTCTACCTTTAGATGCATTAGGTATAGGTACTTTAGGAGGGCGTAGTTCTAGTGCTCTTGAGTTCCCTCATTGTTCTAAAAATCATTAGGGCACTTGCAGGCAAGTAACATATGCATGTTTTAGGTGTGGTGGTATAAATCATCTAGTTATCGATTGTCTTTTGGCTACAACTCAAGCTTTAAAGGCAAGTAGAGGCACTTCTAATGCTCTATCTAGTAGTAGAGGAGGAGGTAGAGGCTAAGGTGGATCAGGTCAATTTAGGAGTTACTTTAGAGATTGTGGGTAGGCCTTTAGAACCAATAACTATAGCTCAAGCTTATGTTTTTATACCAGGATACACCTAAGGTTGTTATAGGTATGGTTTCTCTTTTTGATTCTAATATGTATGCTTTGATTAATCCCAACTCTACTTATTCATATATTTGTGTTGGGGTTTTTTTTGATAAATTGATGTTTGTAGATTCATTAGATTATAACATCCATGTGACTTGTCCTTTGGGTAATAGCGTGTTAGTTAATAGAGTTTATAGAGATTGCCCTATTGCCATTCAACATAGCGAGTTTGTAGCTGATTTAATTGAATTGCCATTTCATGAATTTGACTTGATTTTGGGCATGGATTGGTTAGCTAGACATAGGGCAATAGTTGATTGTAAGTTTAAGGTGGTTACCCTGTGAAATTATATTAGTATGGTGATAAAATTATATGATATTCAAGCAAGCTCATTGGATAATATGATATTGGTTATGCAAGCTAGGAGATTTCTTAAGAAGGGCTACAAAGCCTACTTAGCTTTTGTGCTTGATTTTAAGAGGGAGAATGTAAAGTTTTAAGATATCTCGATAGTGAAAGAGTTCTCGGATTTTTTTCTTGAGGAATTACTTGGACTTTCTCCTAAAAAGGAAGTGGAGTTGTCTATTAAGGTCTTGCCTGGCACTGTTTTGATATTAAAAACACCTTATAAAATGGCTCCTACTGAAATGAAGAAGTTAAAAACTCAACCACAGGAACTATTAGATAAGGGGTTTATAAGACCCAGTGTATTATCGTAGGGAGTATTGGTTTTATTTGTTAAGAAACAATATGGTACTCTCTAAATGTGTGTTAATTATAGATAGCTGAATAAAGTCACTATAAAGAATAAGCATATGTTGCCATGGATTGAGGATTTATTTGATCAGTTGAAAGGTGTAGGGATGTTTTCTAAAATCGACCTCTTGTTGAGATACTACCATTTGCGGGTGAAGGTTGTTGATGTTCCTAAGATTGAATTTAGAACCCAATATAGACACTGAATTTTTGGTGATGCCATTTGGGCTAACTAATGCCCTAGCTACATTCATGGATTTAATAAATAGGGTGTTTAGACACTATTTGAATCAATTTGAAGTGGTTTTTATTGATGATATTTTGGTTTATTACAAGAATGAATAAAAACATGCTTAGCACCTATGGATTGCATTATAGACATTGAGGGGAAACCAATTGTATGCCAAATTGAGTAAGTGTGATTTTTGGCTAAAAGAGGTATCTTTTCTGGGGTATGTGGCTTCTTTTGAAGGAGTTAGGGTTGATCCTAGTGAGATTGAGGCAATTGTTAATTAAAAGCCGCCTTAGAATATGACTGAAGTAAGAAGTTTCTTAGGATTGGCTGGATATTATTATCAATTTGTGAAAGGGTTTTTCATAATAGCATCTCCTTGGGAGATTAACAAACAATGGCTAAGGTAAGAGGAGTTTTAGAGCTTGATACAATCAATTTATTGACAACAAAGGTAAATTCATTGACCAAAATGTTAAGTAAATCTCAAGATAATTCTATTGATAGTTCAAGTATTGCTTGTGAATTGTGTGGAGGATCTCACTCTTATGGACAATGAGTTATAGTGAAGAGGCTAATTTTGTTCAAAGGGGTTTTAATCAAAAGGGAGAATTAAATTCTAATTCTTATAACCCTCAATGGAGAAATCACCCTTGATTTTTATGGTTCAATACTTCATCACAACTCAACCATCTAAATATCCCTATGCGTAGACCACAAAACCCACCTAGTTTTCCTATGAAGCCACCCTTTTAATCCTTTAAAACCCAAATCACATTTTGAAACCTTTATAAAACAATTTATGAACCAATAAATGACCACTAGTAAATATAATGAAGAGCAATTTAAGAAAGTTATTGCAAGCTTGAGCAACTTGCTACTCATAATAGAATCCTAAAGACCCAAATTGCCTAACAAGCTTCTTCTAGTTCTCAATCTATGGGAAAGCTACCTAGCTAACCCGAGTTCCCACATAAGGAGACTTGTCATGCAATAACTTTGAGAAGTGGGAAAGAAGTTAAGAATAATAAGGTAAAAAGTAAGAAAGTAGTCAATCAAGATGATGAGTTAAGGGGTAAGTCTAATGAGGTTTATGAGTATGTTATTGATGATAGTAGTAACAATGTGATGGAGGCTAATAATGATAAATAGAAAAATGAACATTCTAACAAAAATAATGAACCCAAAGTAGATCTTAAGGATTTTCCTTTCCCTTAAAGGCTCTTAAGGCGTAACTTAGATAAGCAGTTTGGCAAGTTTTTAAATTATGTTAAGGATATAACCATTACCATTCCATTTATGGATCCTATTAGAGATATGCAATCCTAGGGTAAGTTTTTAAAAGACATTACTACACACAATAGTAAATCATAGGATTATGGCTTGGTTTCTTTAGTTGAAGAATCCAAGGCTATGTACTATAAGTCTCCACTGAAGCAAAAGGACCCCGGTTGTTTCACGATTCCTTGTGTTATTGGTGGTATTCCTTTTGATAAAGTTCTTTGTGATATAGGTGCTGGTGTGGGTCTTGTGCCTTATTCTATTTATAAGCATTTAGATCTAAAGGAACTTAAGCCTACTAATATGTGTTTATCTATGGCTAACAAATCTATTGCTTATACCCTTGGAATCTAGAAGAATGTGCCCACAAAGGTTGGTAAATTTGTTATTCTAGCAGATTTTGTTATTTTAGATAAGGAAGAGGACTTAGAAATTCCAATATTATTTGGAAGACCTTTCTTAGTTACAACTGGTGCTATCATTGACACAAAGAGAGGTAAGATCACTTTAGAGATAAACAATGAAAGCATAAAATTCGATGTTTTTACGATGATGAGCTCTTCACATATTAAAGATGTTAGAAGAATTGATTCTTTTAATATTATTAATGAGTGTGTTGATGACATTTTTCATATTTGTTTAAGGCAAGAGCTTATTAAGCCTTATGCTAGAGAGGATGCTCAAGTGCATCAATTAGAGGCCAATTCATTCCTTTTTCGTAGGCTCTTAAGGTTTGAACCCTTGAACAAGGATGATGACCTAAAAGACAACTCACAAAAGGAGGAAGCAAAGTTAAAGCTCAAGCCTCTGCCATTAAATTTGAGATATGTTTTTCTTGACTTAAACTCTTAATTTCCCTCTATAGTTAATTCATCTTTGCCTAATGATCATGTGAATGCTCTACGTGATGTTTTGCTTAAGCATAAGAATTCTATGGGTTATTCCATAAGTAATTTGAAAGGGATTATCCCTAAGATTTGTATGCATAGAACCTTATTGGAAAATGATGCCAAGCCTTCAATTGAAGGTCAAAGGAATTTAAATCCCACTCTTAAAGAAGTGGTGAAGAAGGAAGTGATTAAGCTCTTAGATAATCGATTTATATATTCTATTGGTGATAGTAAATGGTTAAGCCTTGTTTAAGTCATTCCTAAGAAGGGAGGCTTAACAGTGGTTAAAAATTTGACCAATGATTTGATACTTACTAGAACTATCACGAGATGGTGTATGTGTATTGATTATAGGAAGTTAAATAAGGCCACTAGAAAAGATTATTTTTATTACCTTTTCTTAATCAATTCTTAGAAAGGCTAGCTATTTTTTTGCATTTTTGCTGTCTAGATGGTTTAAGTGGTTTTTTTTTTATCAAATACCTATTCATCTCGATGATCAAACTAAGACCACATTTATATATCCCTATAGTACTTTTGCCTTTAAGCATATGCCTTTTGGTTTGTGCAATGCTTCTAATACTTTTCAAGGATGCATGTTTTTAGTCTTTAGTGATTTAATTGATTAATGTGTTGAATTTTTTATGGATGATTTTAGTGTTTATAGATCTAAGTTTAACCATTATTTAAAGAATCATTGTAAAGTTCTTGATAGGTGTATGGAGCATGGTTTGGTGCTTAATTGGAAGAAATGTCACTTCATGGCTCAAGAGAGTATTGTTCTTAGTCATTCGATATCAAGTAAAGGGATTGGAGTAGATAGAGCAAAGATTGAGGTGATAGCCAAAGTTTATTTTTTCAAAGAAATTTAATTTAATTGAGAATGAAAACTATTGATTTATTAGTAAATGAATTTCAAGTTTATAGTATCGCTAGGTTGTAGCCTTAGATAATAACAAATTGACTTAGTGATTATTATTGTTAAAGTATTCATAATCAAATTATAAATCAGTTATTCTTTCAATAGCTAAGGAAACAATTGCGTCCACCATGCTGCTTCTTTGCGTTCTTTGCAAAGCAATTGGTGTAGTAGAGTCTATGGAAGAGAAAATAGAAAGGAGAAATAGTTGTTTATGGAAGAATAAAAAGATTCAGTAGGCAATTAGAGACATTAATGAAGCACAATGACAATTAAGATTGAAGCAGAGTCACAAAATTGATTAACTTTGCTAGTGGCCGACAACGCATTTTGTAAAGTTGGAAAATTCCACTGCTCCATTTTACAAGTCTAAAGTCTAAGTCTTGGCAGTGGGTTAAGATGTCTTATTGGGGGACCCATGAAAACACATTCAGACAAATACTTTATCACACTTGAAATATATTTTTAAAATTTAAAAAATAATTATATATATATATATCACTTTTTAATTTTAATTAGAATTTAAAAAAATTAAAATATAAAAATATTTTTATCAATAATTATAATTGTTTTTATAAAATTGATGTTTTATAATTATTTCTTTGATTATCGTAAAAAAATAAAAAATTATCATTTAAGGTGGAATAATATTTAATAATAGTGAACTCAGCATTTACGCTCTGCCGGTAGTAGTAACGTATCACTATTGATATCTCTGCATGTCCTTATCCTACAAATTAATTACTACAACAATGAGCATGATATGCTACAATATGTTCAAACTGTGGATTGCCAATTTTTTCAAACCGTTGATCGAAACTGAAAATTTCAAATTTTATGAACCTCAACCATTTATTTCGGTCTGATTAATCTAAAAAATAGGTTCGATTTCGAATCTATTTTTAGAATTTTTTTGCTCAGCCCTAAAAATGATACCTTTGAGCCAAACTATTTTTCCCTAATAAAAAGAACATCTAATATTATATATATATGTAACTAAGTCTACTAAGTCAATTCATCATAATTATAAATTTATGAATAAGTATGAGTAATAAGTTGAACTGCAAATTTTATTGTCAAGCTTTAATTAGTACAAAAATTAATCTTTACACCATTAATTAACTCACAGTGCCAACCTATGCTATATCTTGAGGGCGTTTTGGTCCCTCTCCTCTTCCCTCTTTCTTATAAATATATCTTAAGTAATTTTTTCATTTGGAGCTTTAAAATTTTTGTTTGGCTACATGGCTCTCCTTCAAATTTTTTTACTCTGCCCTTCTATCATTAAGCTTGACAATAAACCTACCTAGGTTTTATGTCGACAATGACTCAATGTTGTAAACTATTTTATTAAAAAATTAAATTTTAATAATAAAAGGAATACCAACAGATTTACCGATGGAAAATCCTCTCACAAATAATATAGACTAATATCTACTATAAAAATGTATTTATGCATAAAAACAATATTTTATTAAAAAATAAAAAAATTAAATTTTAATCATTTATTTTGTATTATTAAAAAATAGCGACGGATTACCGACGATACTATCCGTTGCTAAATGACGCCAAAATATGCTGCAATTTTTACCAACGGATTAGGATTTCCATCGGTAATCTATCGGTAAAACATTTAAAATAAAAGCATACATTATATTACCGACGGAATTTCTGTCGGTGCATAGAAAAAATGTTTGTTATAGGTACCGACGGAATTTATCGTCACTAATTCATCACTAAATAATGGTGCCAAAAATTTCAGCCAATTCTACCGACCGTTTTTATCTTCCGTCGCTAAAAATTTCGCTGTTTTGCAAGATTTTTATTTTTACCGACGGATTTGCGGTTCAATTTTTTTTGTAGTGAAAGTGTGTAAAGGACATTAGGAGTGTTCTTGGCCATGTGGGATTTTATAAGAGGTCTATCAAGGATTTCTCTAAGATAGTTAAGCCATTATGCAATCTACTTGCTAAAGATGTTGAGTTTGTATTTGATGAAGCTTTCCTTAATTCCTTTGAGACATTGAAAAAATCTTTAGCTTCAGCACCTATTTTGCAACCACCAAATCGGGATGAACAATTTGAGATTATGAGTGATGCAAGCAACTTCATGGTGGGGGAAGTTTTGGGCCAAAGAAAGGAAGGTAAACCTTGTGTTATTTACTATACAAGTAAGTTGTTAGATGAAGGTTAAATAAATTACATCACTAAGAAAAATGAGTTATTAGCTATTATCTATGCATTCGATAAGCTTAAAGCTTATCTTGTGGGGCAAAAAGTTATTGTATATTCGAATCATGTTGCCCTCAAATATCTTTTAATCAAAAAGGATGTAAAGCTAAGGCTTTTAAGGTAGATTTTGATGCTTCAAGAGTTTGATTAGGAAATTAGAGACAAGAAGGGAAGCAAGAATCTTATGGCAAATCACTTGTCAAGATTAGATCAAAATGGACTGAAAATGCATGATGATGGTGGTGTGCTTATTAATGAGAATTTTCATGGTGAACATCTTTGAAGTGTGGTGTCTAAAGAGGTCCCTTGGTTTATGGATATTGCCAACTGTCTAGTAAGTGGTATCCTTCTATACGGCTTGGATTATAATCAAAGAAAGAAGTTTTTACATGATTGTAAGTTTTACTATTGGGAAAGGCCCTTACTTCACAAGAGATGTGTAGATGGTTTGATTAGAATGTGTATTCCCCAAGATAAGGTTGAAGATGTTTTGAAGCAATGCCATTCTATAGAGGTTGGCAGTCACTTTAGTGTTTTTAAGACAACTATTAAGGTACTTCAATCTGGTTTTTGGTGGCTTACTTTATTTAAGAATGTTAGAAATTATGTGTTTACATGTGATAGATGTCAAAGAATGGGTAGTATAACAAGGAAGAATGAGATGCCTTTGAAAGGAGTTTTAGATGTAAAGCTCTTTAATTTTTAGAGGATGGATTTCATGGGTCCTTTCCCTAGTTCTTTAGGACATAAGTATATATTGGTCATGGTAGATCATGTCTCTAAATGGGTTGAAGTAGTGCTTACTCTCACTAATGATGCCAATGTGATTGAGGCTTTCATTTTTGCAATAATTTTATTGATGCTTTATTGAAGAAGTATAGGGTGATACACAAGGTTGTTAATCCATATCATCCTCAAACTAGTGGATAAGTTGAAGTAAGTAATATAGAACTAAAGTGGATTTTGGAAAAGACAGTTTCTTCATTAAGAAAAGATTAGGCATTGAAAGTAGATGATGCCCTATGGACATATAGGATAGCCTTCAAAACTCCAATAGGTCTTATCCCATATCAATTAATCTATGGAAAATCTTATCACTTACCCATAGGGCTTGAACATAAGGCTTATTAGATAATAAGGGCTTTGAATTTTGATATGAAATAAGCTGGTAGGAAGAGGTTACTTCAGCTTAATGAGTTAGAGGAGTTGAGGATGAATGCTTATGAGAATGCAAATTTATACCAGGATCGCATAGAGATGTGGCATAATAAGCATATATTTAAAAAGTAATTTTATAAAGGTGATTTGGTGCTTCTATAGACTCAAGATTAAGGTTATTTCTAGGGAAGCTCAAGTTTAGATAGTCTGATCAATTTAAAGTGGTTAAAGTTTATGCATATGGAGCAATTGATATTGAAAATGACAAAGGAGAAATTTTTAAGATTAATGGTCACCACCTCAAGCCATATCTCATTGGTGAGTCCATTGGTGAGGTGAAATTGCTCACTCTTTCTACACCTAAGAGGTTATTTCTCAAGTTACTTAGTGCATTTCATTTTTACACAAATGTTTTGCTAAGTATTTCCTTTTTACACCTCTTTTATTTTAGGAGTCTTTAGTATGTTTTTAGGTTTGTTTACTCTTATTATTATGCTATTATTCGCTTTTACACATTTTTGGCTGGATCGTTTCGACTTATCACCAAGTTTGTCGAGTCATTTCAGAATATTTATGTTTCGAGTCATAGATGGGCATGTCGATTCATGAAGATTTGCATTTGTGCCAACTCGTTACAGTTATTGTGTGTGATGAGTTGTTCCACTCGTGTCGACTCATGACAACACCAATCGTCTCGGATTTTTTAATATTTTTCCATATCTTAAATTCCATTTTTTAGTTTTATATTTTTGGCATTCAATTTTTTTTTCATTTTTGAAGTTATTTTTTGGAATTTTTTTTGAAAAGGTATGATAAACCCTAAAAGGTATTGACTTTTCCCATTTCAAGTCATATCCTTTCCTATTTTTTCTCATCCCTATTCAAATTTTCTTTCCCTATAAATATTAGTCTTCATATCTATTTATTGTTGCAACCTTTTCCCTTTCCCAAAGAGTTATTTCCTTGTATATATATCCTTTATTTCCTTCTTCTTCTTCTGCACTCTTTCTTAGTTTCTCTCACTACATATTTGTTTGCCTTCTTTTTTTCTCTAAAAACCTTAATTAACATCTTACTATTTTTCTTTTTCTTCTCTTTCATGTGTTTTCATTAGCAAGTTTTTCTTTTTTTTTTCCTTTTTTTTATATCTTCATACAAGATGCTAAGGACAAGGGGATCTACTTCATCAAGGCCATAAGAAGAAACCTTACAAGGAAAAGACTTGACTTCAGTTTATAAGAGACCATTTCCAATCTTTACTAATGATGAAGGTGCTAAGTTCATTTCTCTTAAACCTAGAGAGACTGTACCTTGTAAGTATCTTTCTACTACACTCGTAAGATACCTTGGTATTTTTGAATCCTTTACTAATTTTTTTAAATCCACATGGTTTAACTTGCTTATGGAGTTTTATACTACTTTGGAAGTGAATGAGAATGACTCTAGGGTGTTAGAATTTCGTATGTTAGGAGAAAAACATAGACTTACTTATTCCTTTATGTATAGAGACTTTGGTTTCAAGAGGGATGGAATGCATGATCCTCCTAAAAATTTTAATGTTAATGAGTTTTGGACATTTTTGAGTAATTTGAGAAAACCTTTCAAACCTAAGGGGAAGGCAATGTTTATTAAATATTCTAGGTTTTGGCTTTTGCATAAAGTTCTTGCATGTGTTATTTTTCATAAGTCTGAGTTCAATAAGGCTTCATATCAAGAATTATTCCTTATGTGATGCATTCATAATCACAAACAAGCATGTTGGACTTATTGGATTTTCAATTAAATGCTAACATATGCCTTTACAAAGGAAAGCCTTATTACTCGTGATCATAAACTCACCGTTATAGCCAAATCTTTGAATGTTAATTTGGATGATTTTACCCATTTGCTTGAGTGTACTTATTTCACTAAGCAAACCTTAATTCGTGGTGATGTGGTTAATGCCTTAATGAGATTAGTAACAACCCGTTCTTATTCTTGTTAGAGAGGATTGACACCACCATCACCACCACTTTAAGAGGAGGAAGCGAGTAAAGAAGAGAAGGAGGTGGGGATAAAGAGCATAATTTTTGTATGCCTCAAGAGGGAGAATCTTATGAAGCATTGGCTATAATTCTAGCTCCTTCTTATAGAGGTGCAAGTAGGCCAACATATGGTGCTTCTTATGGGCCATCTCGTGGTTTTTCTAGTCAATACTCAAGGATTTGGGACCAAGTGCTTAAAAATCAACAATCAATGCAACATTAATTAAATTTCATGGAGACAATGACTTATCATTTATCAAGAAGGCAAAGGAGAATGGAACATAAGATTGATGCTTTCATTGCTCAAGTTGGATATGTGGTCGATTTGCCTCTACCTTCTTCTTCAGATGATTGAAGGAAGTTTTTCTTTTCCTTTCCTTTTATATTTTTGGTTTCATGTTTAGTGCAATGTGAAATTCAAGTGTGGGGGAAGGGATGTCTTATGTTTTCATTTTATGTTTCTTTTTATGTTTTTGTTGCATGTTTAGTATTTAAGTCATTGTTTTGCATGCATTGGGCTATGCTATATTGATGCATATTCATTTATCTTCTTTATCTTTATGATAGTTTCCTCTAAGTTTATTGCTATGATTGAGTTCACATTAATGCTATGTCATTAGCCTATTTTTGATGCTCAATAGGTAGAATCTAAAGTTTCATGTAGTATAAGCTTTAAGTTTTTCTAACTATACTTAAGACTAGAATGGCATTATTTAAGTTTAGTATTTAAGAACTTAAATAGTCTTAGGGAAACTATAGCCATAATACGTATAGCTCACTTTTCAATAATTGATGAGGGCACATAATGAATAAAAGAATGAAAAAAAAACAAAAGAGAAAAAAATCAAAGTCATCTTATGGGATGGAACATAAAATGCACCTACAGGGATTGATCAAATAAAAAGTGAGGGATGGAGCATAAAATGCATCCATAAAATTGCAAAGTACTTAGAAAATTTATAAGTGTTTAAAAATGCCATAAGAATTGTGAGTTGATGTTTGAGCTTAATTTTGTCCCAATGGCTATGTTTTGTTCTTAAACTCCTAAGTTTGAAGATTGTCCATTCTAGTTGAATAGTTTGGTTAGATTATTGACTCTATGTTCTTGATTTTAATTTTAATAAATTGAGGTAGTGCATAAATTTATTGACTATGCTATGCAACTTGTCTACTCTATCATTATTGAGCATTGAAAACTATTTTTTTGCTATTTTCTTTTAAGTACTCATTTATATTAAAGATAATCTTAGGGAAGCTCTTTTCTAACTTAGAAGATAAATGCTTTTATTAGTTCCTCCAGTTAAATTTTTGCATTCTTGGTTGCGAAAAAGCAAGGTTCAAGTGTGGAAGAATTTAATGTCATGCAATTTAGCATAGTCAGTTTGTTTATTTATGCATCATTTTATGAGTTTAGTGCATGTGTTTTGTTTATTTTACTATGTTTTATGCTACATTTTATGTCTTCTTTGTTTTATATGTTAAGTGTGCCTAATTGGATGATTTGAAGCATTATTTAGGGATTTTTATTGAATAATTGAAGAAAATAATTTAAAAGAGGTTTTAGAGCATGTACCAACTCATTCCAACATGTGTCGACTCGTTACAATTACTCAGGATGTCAACTCATGCCTTGTTGAACCAAGTCATGAAGAAGTTAGAAGTGTGTTGACTCGTGATCATGATGCCAACTCATCCAACTCGGCACTAGTGTGCCGAGTCGTCACCAAAGCCAACCATTACAACCTTTCACATTCCTCTTCAAGTTTACACCCTTCCTTAAAAGGCATCATTTGAGACATCTTTGGGCCTATAAATACATGAAGATAACTACATTTTGGATATAGAAAAACTAGACTACTAAGTAACTAACAAAAGAATTAGAAAAAGATTATGAGGAAAAAGAATACACCAAGGAAGAAAAGAGATCAAAAGAGGTTATTCAACAATCAAGTATTTTTCTAAAGAAGCATTGAGGAGTCATCAACCATTCTTTATTCTCTTTCTCTTTAGATCATTGCTTGATATCATTCTTTTCCTTGTGTTTATTATTTTGATAATATGTATTTAGGCTAATTTATTTGTTAGAATTGCAAGTATGGATTGATATTTATTAATATAAATTTTTTTTAATGTATGAATGATTTAAGTTCAATTGGGTGCATAACTTGTTATGTATGCTTGATCACCATACATAATGTGTTAATCAATTTATTCACAATGAGAATTGGGGCATTTTGGTGGAAAAGCAATTTAATTTACTTAAAGTCTAGAAATCACTTAGGAGACAATGATTTCATTTTGAGGGGTTAAAGAATAGGCATAGAACTTCATGGTTTTCATCTATCTCTACAATGACATAATAGTGCTTATGGACTCTAGATAGGAATGCCCTTATTTGACAATGATAATTGTACTTAGGGATAGTAGGCCTATTTCTACAATCATTGCATGCATATGTGTTCACTGAATCTTTACTTAATCAATCCATGACTTGTAATTCTAATAACTTTATTTAATTGTGTTGCTAGTTACAAATTAAGGTTAGATTACTAGTTTATTGATTAAAAACTTTAGTATAATAATTCATTCAAAATTATCATTGCCTATCCATTTAATTATCTATTTTTTTAATAGAAAACAACTCTTATATATACTACTCACTTTATTTAAGTCTTAAAGACTAGGGTAATAAAATTTACATCACAGCACCAAACTTTTCAATGAGTCACAAACCTGACTTTCCTATGAGTCAGCAAGATTTTTTTTCAATGAGTTAGACTTACTTACGAGTCACCAAACTAAGAATTTCTTATGAGTTGCAACCTAGACTTTCCTACGCGTCATAACTAGACTTTTTTACGAGTCACAACTAGGCTTTCCTACGAGTCACAATAGGATAATTTTACTAGTCATAATCAGAATTTCCTATGAGTCACACCCGGACTTTCTTATGGGTTGCAAGCTAATTAAATCAGTAAGAGATTCTCTACCTCAAGTACGTGTCTTTGTCTTTTTACTCTAAAATTTGGCTTACTTAGCACTAGTGCACAAAGTTCTCTAAAATTGGGGGCAAATGTAGACATCGAGTCTTGAGGTAGACGGCTTGTCTTGGCTGTCACAGTTTGTCTATGACTCAATAACAAATGCCCATCTACCATCGAGTCACAAACAAACATGTCACTAGATTCAAATTCTAAGGGCAATTTCGGGATTTCAAGATTTAATTTTGAGTGACGCCTATCTATAAGTGATAGACGCCGGTCTATGTGGATTTTCTAGAATTCCTACATTTTCCAATAGAAAATTTTTGATAAAAACTAGTCTTAAAGATTTTATTTGATACGAGATTTCAGGGGATTTTAAGGAAGATTTGAAGAGATTCGAGAGTTTGAATTATTTTGAACACTTCCTTTATATAAAAGCCAAAAACCTTAGTTTTGAGGGGGAGGGGGGATCATTCATAATTGTTAGAGAGAAGCGGCCATGTTCTTACGATAGAAAAATCTAATTCTCTACTCTTTGGTACAATAGCTCCTTTTCCACTTTCTTCCTCACACGCAAACAAAAAACATTTAACTCTTTTACAACCATGAAGATCACTGGATTAAAACTTGGAGAGTGGCTTCTAATGCTATAGAATTCGACCCTTCTTGAGGGTAATGTTCTGGGCTTCATCTCTTTCTTCACCATAACTTGAACTTGTTTATTTGATTTTATTTTATATTATATAACATGTTAATTCCATAATCATATTTTATCATTATTTAATTTGTTTTTATTGCTCCTATAATTCATATAATGCTATGAATATATTTTGAATGCGATTAACATGTAGAATAACATATCTAAGATTTATTTCACCATTATTGCATGATCATTTTCCTTGATTATAATTCTATTTTATTTATTAATTTAATTGTTGTTGCATGATATCAATATCATTCGGCGTTTTAGAATAGTTTTGGCATAAGTTAGAATGTAGGTTATGCATGGTTAGGTTAAAAATAGGATTATTTCTTCTTTTGCTGCATTCTACCTATTGTTATCTGTTTATTGCATGATAGATGGGAAAAAGACCCTGACAGATACTCGTCAATCACATTGACCAACAAGACGTCACGGAGTCCTCTTTCTGTCACATTTGTCCTTCCCTGCCTAGCTGTCTATATGCTTGTCTTAGTTGCCTGTGGCCTATTTTGTTCCTTTCAATATGTTTTTATGCTTATTCATTGTTCCACTTAATTTTGCATGATTAATTACATTTTTAAATGTCATTTTGATTTTGTTTCATGTATTTTTTATTTTTTATTTTTTATTTGTTATTATTTTAATCTAAAATTATATTTATTTTATATTTCCTTATTATTTGCTTTCATTTGTTACAAACTAACCATTTATTTTCTTTGTAAATTTTGAGCAATTTATTTCATTTGCATGGACTTTTTAGAGAGTTTCGATGTTTGAAGGCATTGGAGCAAGTTCTATGAAGAGATTTTATTTATATACTTTTTTTATTTCTTTATTATTTTTATTATCTTATTTGGATTTATTTTTGGAGATTGTGATAGGTAGTAATAAAATGGTTTTTGCATGATTAATGATAAAATTAACACAAAATCCTTTTTACTTAATAAATTGGGCTCTTCTAATAAAATGGATCAATTTCCAATTTTTAACCCAAAACCACACATAAAAAATGAAGAGTCTTTACTTTATCAAATTGGGATCACTCATTCCATGTTTTCTAAAAATCCTAAAAACTCTTCACCCCTTTTGTAAATATGCATAAGGGAACTAATGTTCCCACCATAAATAAATGCCCTAATTTATGTATGTTTTCTTTATCTCACTTTGGATGATTTGCTTATGTAATAACTTAGTTTATTTCATTTATTTCCTTTTGTTTTTTAATCGATTTCCTATTTGATTATTTGTTTATTTATTTATTGTTATGCATTGTGTGAGAAGAGAGGTAGTGGTTCATATTAAAAAATCAATTATAAAAAACACCTAACTAGGGTATAAGTAAGAGTGATGTCCCAAGCACCATCTTTGTTGTGGGAATCAAAGGTTAGAATTATTTTCTAATGTTCTGTTGGGTGGTGACTCTATGATACCTACCTCTTTGGCCCACTTAGATGCCATTACAGGTTGACCACCAACAATAGTATTGGGGTACCCCAAGACATTGTTTCATACCTTTTTGAGGCCTAAAACATGGTGAATTGGGTTAAACCCCTTTTTTTTATTGTGAAATGGCTAATCTATGAACATTATTAGCCTTATCCAGTCTTGGACCCAAAAATTAAGCCTCCGAAAGTGCAACCGAATGCGAATGGGGTTCTATACATATCACCCTTCCATATTGCATTTTTCCATCTCTATATGCCATGTTATTTATTGACTTGTTTAATATGTACATATACATATGTTGTCATCCATATACGTTCATGACTATTATTTTGTCGTTATTCGTTAATTATTTTCATTTCATTCATTTTATTTTTTTTCTTTCATTGTTTTTTTTTTACACATTATTCCATTGCACTTGATTTAAATTAAAAATCTATAGAGTTAACTAATCACATGCCCACTAGTATGTCAATATCATAACAAACAATACTACATCAAGAGTCATAACTAATTATTCATTATTTACACAAAATAACCAATTCATGCTTAAATTTTAACCGAAAGGAAATATGAGAAACAAATAGCATCACACATAATCACAACAATGTTTACCAAAATTTTGTCATCAATCCTATCCCATTTGGCTAAAAAATGAAGGCAAAAGTTCAAAAACATACCTTTATGCTCAATGTGTGATAACTTAAGTTTTATTTGATGGAAAATTGCAAAAGAGGTGTCTAAACGACCTTGAGGTAAAAATCTAGTAGGCTACGAGAATAAATCTGAAAGAAAATGAAAAAAAAAGATAAAATAGTTAGAAAGCATTTTTGGTGGTGAGAGAAAATTAAAGGAAAAGGAAAAAGATGAAGAAAGAAAAGAAACGTGCATGTTTGTATAAATTGGGGGATTGCATAGCCATACAAGGCCTTTCATACAGGCATGTGGTGTCTTTTAAATCCTAAAATCGTACAATTGGTTTATACAAGTGTGCATTAGCATTCACGGGCATGCAATGCACGATATGCAGAATCTTAAAGGTTTCATTGTAAACTCAAAGAATGCATTGTAAAGTTTAGGTGAATAATGTTTTCATGTGGGTTTTTGCCCAGACCCATGCAAAATAACCCAAATTAATGCAAAATGACCCTAAAATTTATTTTTATTGTAGTTTCTAAAAATTTTGTTCTATCTATTAATATTATTACAGTCTTAATTATTTACACAGGTACACATACACATGCTAACTTGACCTCTTATGATTATCATCATCAACATAGTAGTAGTAGTATTAGTAGTAGTAGTAGTAGTAGTAGTAGTAATGGTAGCGGTGGTAGTGATAGTAGTGGTAGTGGTGGTGGTGGCGGCGGCGGCGGTAGTAGTAGTAGTATGTAATTATTCACAACAATAATAATTTTTTTCTTTCTTTCTTTCTTTTCCTTTTTTTTTTCTTGTGTACACCTTGCATGTATTAAATTTGCATCATTTATTTCCATTTTTAACTATTCATATATACTTCTACAAAAATAATTATTGATTATTTTGTTTTTCACACACTATTTTTATCACTTATTTTTTTGATATTATTTTATTACAATTCCACTCAATTAATAGTGTGTACAAAATTTACTCCTTTAATAATTATTTATGTTGGAAGTTATCTCTTAGGGAAACTAAATCTCGAAATGATTGTTGCCACTCCACCATTTCCTTATGAAAGTCATAATGTGCAAATGTCGAAAATACAGGATGATATGGATAACATGAAAATGGATTTTTTATGGTTTATTTTAATCCGATGGTATCTAGGGTCCATATATGGGTGTGTAATGGACTTGTACAGGCATGCATTCCAACTTTATATGCTACCTTTTTTCACTTTTGCTATCTTTTCCTATATTTTGCCCTTTCTTTTTATTAGTTTTTACACTTATGTTTCATTTTCCCAACACTTCTTTTTACCAACTCTTTCATTATGGCTCTGTTTTCAAGAAGGATAACCCTAATGCTCGATGACTAAGCTACTAGGAAAAAACCTATTGAATTTCCATACTATAACATGAGGTTTCTGCACAGAGTTGAACTTGATATGGACCTCTTTCACTACAAGAAAAATCCTAATTCTCGACGAAAACTTACCGACGGAAAAATATTTTTCTTAGGGAAAATTGTCGGAAAAAATATTAATTGCGATGGAATAACAAATCCGTCGTAAATAATGGAGGGAAATTTTCCTGGCAAACTTTACCGACAATATTTAGCGACGAAGTTGGAAAAATCATCGTTAAATTGGCACCGATATTAATCGGCTAAAATTATACACAAAATTTACTGACGGAATAAACATTCCGTCGAAAATTTCCCTATGGAATTGCCATTCCGTAGGTAAATTACCTATAAAAATTGAATTTCGTAGGGAAATTACCGATGGAATGTTTATTCCGTAGGTAAATTAGCACCAATATTACATAGTTTAAATTGTACACAAAATTTACCGACAGAATAATATTTCGTCGGTAATTTTCCTATGGAATCTCCATTTCGTAGGTAAATTAGCGCCAATATTATGCAGTTAAAATTGTACACAATATTTATCGATGGAATAAATATTCCGTCAATAATTTCCCTACGAAATCGCCATTCCGTAGGTAAATTCCCTATGGATATTGAATTTCGTCCAGAAATTACCGACGAAAGGTTTATTTCGTGGTAAATTAGCGCCAATATTACGTGATTAAAATTGTACACAAAATTTACCAACAAAATAAATATTCCGTCAGTAATTTACCTAAGGAAGGTAATTTCCCTACGAAATCGCCATTCCGTAGGTAAATTCGCTATGGAAATTGAATTTCGTAGGGAAATTACCGACGGAATGTTTATTCCATCGGTAAATTAGCGCTAATATTACGCGATTAAAATTGTACACAAAATTTATCGATGGAATAAATATTCTGTCGGTAATTTCAATACGGAATCGCCATTTCGTAGGTAAATTCCCTACGAAAATTGAATTCTGTACGAAAATTATCGACGAAACATTTTTCCGTCGGTAAATTACCATCGAAATTCAATTTTCATAGGTAATTTACCTACGGAATCGTTCATCGGTAATTTTCCCTACAGAATTCAATTTCATAGGTAATTTTTCTACATAAATAATTAAGCAAAAATTAAGAATACTTAATTTTTTATCACTCTATTAATTCTATTTAACTATTTTATTAAAAAAACCCCAATTTTTATAAATAGTTAAATATTTTTGTAGAAATGTATGAAAATTTTTAAATAGATACGAATGATGCTATGTACAATAGTTAGATGTATTTCAAAGTAATTAATGAATAAATATATTAAAGTTGACCAATCAAAGTTTTATTTCTTAGTTATGTCTTGGAAATGGTTAAAATAATAGAAGTACTACAAGAAACAAAAGATTGTTATTAGAGGTTCTCAGACAAGCTGTGAAGTAATTTCAATAAATCTAGATATATGAACTAAAACATGAATTATGACTCCAATTTTTTCCATTTCTATGTACATTGTAGCTGATTTTTAGTTGATATGTTATGTCATTTTCATCCTTTTCTATGTTTGTTTAGATTGCAATATATGAAGGAACTCCGAGAGCGAAAAATTCCTTTTACCATTCGATGTTACCTACCTGATGGAAGGTGATATTCTTAAAGTGTTGCTGCCTCCATCCTACCCCAAATGTCTTTCTTTTATATATATTCCTTAGTGTCTTTTTGTGAAATTAGATTTCAATTTTTTCCCCGATTTTACCTTTACTTTTTGGCATCCTAACTATATTTATATATCTCTCATCATTTTCATCTATATTCATCATTAAAGGAATTGATAGAAGATTAATTTAATTGATTATGAGTTTGTGCTTTCATTGCAAATCTCAAAATACACTTGAAGTGGAACGGACTTTTAATTTAAGAAGTCTGATATTTGCTTGGTTAAATGTGAGGGACATTTCGGTAGAATTTTTTGTTTTTTAATTATTTACCCCATATATTTTTACAAATTATTATCAAATATTCAATTAGCAATTTGTTTTAGTTTAAAATACAGGTAACAGATGGTTAAAATAATAAAATTTCATTAAAATTTTAATTTTGTCCATATTTCTAAATTTCATTAATATATAGACACCCTAATTGTACAATGGTCTAACAGTTTGAATAAATAACTAAAGAAATTTTATTTAAAAATCAGTATTCCATTAAATATGTAAAAAATTTTAAATTTAATTTTTTTGACATATGTAATTGGATGCTAGAGAAATTCTATCAAATTGTCACTTTTTACACAAAATTTTAATATTAAGATAATAATTAATTTTATTAATTTTTGTGAAAAATATATTGAATAGATTAAAATTATTAATTTAGACTATTATAGTCAGGTGTGTAGAAAAAAATAATTAATTTGGACTATCCTGGTAAACCATGTAGAAAAAGAATAACACTAATTAAGTTATTAAATGTTTTATTGACATCGAACAAAAGTATATATATATATATATATATATATTGATTGTGTTTAAGGTAAAAGGATGCAGTTCTCAAATGTACAAGAAAAAAAAAAGAAAAAGAAAGAAGCAGGGGACGGAGGGGGAGATGGGTAACGGGAAAGGGGAAGAGGTGCTGACGTCGTCGCCCTCCTCACCGTCGCTCAACGACGCTAACCACCGGAGAAGAGATCACCGATCCGTTCTTCTGTTCTGTCCGTGGCACCGTTTTGCTTCTCTACTAGTCACGAGACTAAAGTTTTTCTCCTTCTCTTTGATAAACGACAGCGGTAGATGGCAACTCCGCTTGCACCAGCGAGTCCCCTAAAGTGAGGCATTCACCTTGACACCCACGATTTGGCTCCAATCACCGGCCATAGATAGATCGAGAAATAAGGAAGCTAGTCGATTTTGAGCAAATCCCGACCAAGCAGCGTAGCGGTTTGGCATGTGGTCACCGAAAATGGGACCCTGAGGTTTTGGCCTTCATGGCGGCAACATCAAGGCATCACCGGTGGAGCTTCGATGACGGCCCGGTGAGCACAAAGATGGACGAAGGTAATTAAATACACTCTCTTAATTCATTACTCTTTACTCATCATTAATTTCTTTTTATTTAATAGGATTTTGATTGGTTATTTACCCTTATTTATTTATTTATATATATTTATGCAACGTATCTTCCTCTGTCTTTAAGCTTTGAAAATCACATGTGGCCCAACTTCCTTTGCCCCTTTAATCCCTAACCAATCACAGCTCACCACATCATTACATTTTCTCTTTTTAAGCCAATGTTTGTTTTTGTGATTTGCATCAATGATAACCTTTTTATTTTTCAATACAAAATTCAAGTTTGCTTTTTCATTTTATGGCCCTAGTTTCCCTGCTAAATAATTTTTAGTAAGAATCTGTAGCTTCTTTTTTTTTCTATATGAGGTTTGAAATTGCCTTTATATACGTGATAAAGAACCTGTGAAACAGTGATGCTGACTAAATATCAGACTTTGTGGTTGTTTTTCCTCCAAGGTATATATCTGCTGATTTCATATCTGTTCTATTACTTGGCTATCTGTGCTATTGAAAGAGAAATATTTGTTGGATGCGTTTATCTTTAATAATCCCTATTTAATTAACATCTGTAAAATGGGTATTCTGTAGACCTACTAAACTAGCATTTACTTTACTGCATATAGCTAAATTTAGTGAAAAAAATGAAACTATAGCTTTTCACCTTTATGCTGTTTTTGCCGGTATGATTGTTTTTCAGGTTTAATAAGATTTTATTAGTTGTAAGAGAAAGACGGTATATGCACATATTGGTTGAGTGTTAGATGCAAAATTTGAAGAAGATAGATTTTATAGCATTTCAGTTGCTATGATTTGAGTGTCTATTGTTTTGCATGATCATAGTTGTGTTGCAAAGAGTTTTACATGTCCACCCAAAGATTACTTCTGTTCCTACTCCAAGTAAGCTACTTTTCCAAAGGAGACTACCTATTAGATACTAATCTTTTTGAAAAATATTGGATTTGAATTTGAAAAATCTTTGTGTTCCTATCAAATGGTGGGAAAAAGAAATGCAAGGCTTAATAGAAATATTCTCTGTAAAAGTAGCATCTGTCATTAAATTTCATAGAGAGCAAATATGTATAGGTTCTTGATTAAACTTTAACTAATTACTATTTTGCTCACCAGCCATTTGGTATTATTGTCCTTTTCAGTGGGAAATACCATTTCTTAATCTCTCTAAGTGGTAGTTGAATCTTTTGAATTGAGATGTTGAGAACTACTGCTAAAAGAAAACTCTTCTGAATATAGGTTCAAGTAGATGTCATCATGAATGAATCAGATGATGTGGTTGATGGGATAAAAGAGGCAATTGTTAAGTGCAATATCAAAAAGCTCGTTATAGGAGTTGCTACTCCAGGCTTTGTTTACAAGGTATGTACTTGGTGTCAAAATATAAATATTAAGCTAACCATGAAATGTCACTTTGAACAGCTAGGAGATGTATAAGAATTTTCCAACCTTTCTTTTTAAATCCACTTGATGGGCTAAAAAAAGGTTGTTTACTTGTGATATTTTCTTGAGAGAGGAACTTATTTTTTGTTTGTACAGGTCCATGTTTTTTCATTGAATTACATGACATGGATATACTTAAGGCTTGAGAAAAGGCACTTGAAAAGGTCTATCTCAGTAAAGTTTTAGCACTAAAACAGGTAATTATACTTAAGATTTATATGCATCTTATTATGGTGGAATAAATATAAACTTATATACATGGATAAGTAGTTAGATTTATTAGATTGTCGTTAGATTTATTAGATAAACGAAGGAGATACTGAACATATTTATTAAATAATTTTTAGAAAATTGTAATATTTTTAGTAACAAAATAGTGATGAAAAAATCCGTCGCAAATTTTTTTACCATATGGCAATTTTACCGACGGAAATTAATGGACCATCGGTAAATTTACCTACGAAACATATTATTTCATTGGAAATTTACCTACAGATTTGTTATTTCCGTAGGAAAATTTAGCAACGGATAATATAATTCCGTCGGTATTTTTAACTACGAAATTTGATTCCGTCGGTAAATATGGCAAATACTGATAGTTTTTGGTTTGCATCTCCCAACGGAATTACCGACGGACTATAATTTTCGTCGGTAAATTTACCGACGACTGTAATTTTTGTCGATAAATTTACCGACGGACTGTAATTTTCGTCGACAAATTTACCGACGGAAAATTTTTCGTCGGTAAAAGTACCTACAACCAGATCTCCAATGCCATTTTTCGTCGCTAAATTTCATCGGAAATTTGGTTTTCCTACGAAAATTCACTCAATTCTGTCAGTAATTTCCATCGGCAAAATGAATTTTTCTTGTAGTGTTTTTGGTCATTATTTCATTTTGGGACCTACGATTCAACATTTTTTGCTTTAATGATGTGGATTTATACTCTCTCTAAGAGGAATTTGTTGTATTTTTGGTATATACGTCTCACTCAAGACTATTCCTTGTCTACCTAGCTATGTATCGAATTATCCTCAAAAAGTGGTTTGTACCTTGTGAATCCACCCTTCTAATGCTCAAGTTTTGGTTGATTGCCATGAACCTTTTGTTTTGAACATCCTTTTTGACACCCTATATTTCTTTGTAGGCAATGAATCTTATTCCATTAGAGTCACCTTGTACATGTGCTTGGTCTATTATCTGGTAAGGACTAGTGAAGGCAGCCTTCTTGGCAATTACAAGCTCTTTGACATGGTCTACAAAATTCATGAAGGTCTGACACCTTTCCCACTAATCCTTGTAAAGAATTTTCTTATACCGGATGTTATGCAGGCATATCCTTCTACTCTATTCATTGGTAATGCCTTATTGCTCCAAGTACGTGTAGCCATTTATTTAAAGGTAGTGAGCCCCTTGTGGGTTTTCATGTTGGATTTTCTTATCAAAAAATTCATCCTTTTGGGGATTTTCACATAACCCTGTGCCTTTTTTTAGAACTAACCTATTCTAGCAACTTTTGTACTCATTATTTTTTTCTTTTTTTTCTTGTCTTTTTATAGATATGGTTACAGGAAAACTCCTAATATTAGGTGAACCTCCTCCTTGAGTAATAAATTCATATTCTTTAAGGTCTTTGGTTCTAGGCATAGTTGGTATAGGTTGGATTTTGTAGAGGATGGCATAGTCTGGTTGAATGATGTAGCTGAGTAAAGGGTAAGTTTTATATGTCACTGGATAAGGCTAGATTACATGACCCATGATGGCCATTCTAACTGTATGCCTTTGTATGGATTACATAGGTCTACCTTCTGGCATTATTGCTCATTGTGCACATCAATTTGGGGAGAAATAAGATATAATGAGGAATTCACTTTTCTTTAAAGGAGGAATACTAACCAATTCCTTTGTTTTTTGTCATCACAACATTTGAAGGCATTTACTGGTGAAAACCAATATCCCACTTATACAAGTCTATGACTTTGAAATAAGTGCTCAGTATCAATTGTGGGTTATGAAGCCTGCTAATAATAGGGCTTTCTACCTAAAGCATAAGGGTGGCAAAGGCAGAAGTAGGAACAATGGAATGTGAACAAGGGAACTCCTTTTAGAGAAACTTGGCTTGTTTTAATAATAAGTGTTTGCTCAGGCAGATGCTGGACAATTCTTGTACTTTATTTGTTGTTCTTTTTTCTTTTTTATGTGTTTGTTTGTTGTTGTTTTGTTGCTTCCATTTTCTTGTAATAAATGGACTATCTTTTGTTAATTAACATGTTTAACTAAGCTTATTCATATATTCTCATATGATGGCACTGCATAACAATAATCACGATATGACTTCCAATTCAAAGACACATATTTCTACTTAATATAAGAAAGTGACATCTTGTGTGCATCCAACCCTTATTATCAATTAGCCTTCATGGGGCATCTTTTATTTTTGAATAATTTATTAACCCCTAATTTTTTCTTAGGAGCCTTTTTTCGATTTTTGCCATAGTGGGGCGCACAATTTTAACACGACCACCTTTTTCTTTGGTGTTCGACCAACAAGACTATTTTTCTCTTATTTAGATTTTTGTCTTAGCCATGGAACCTCTTTAACCTTTCAATGTTAAATAGTTCTTTGAACTCATTTTCATCATTGTTTGTGAGGATGGCTGCTCTTTTTGACAATAGCTTCTTCAACACAAAGGATTGCTCCTAATTAGGCCAAAATTTTCCTCTGATATTTGGCACTCTAGGTCTCATTTGCTTAAATAATAGGTCACCCTCCTTTAAGTGATGGCTTATAACCTTCTTGCTAAATGAACAAGCTAACCTTTTCTGGTATAACTGGTTATGGTAATAAGCTCTCATCCAATTCTCATCTAGTAAGCTCAATTGTGCCAATCTGTGTTCTACCGATTCCATTTCTAGTAACTTTTCTTCGAAAGCGACCCTTAGTGACCTTAGCTCAATTTCCACTGGCATCTTTATTTATATACCATATACCAAAGAGAAAAGAGTGGCCCCTGTCTAAGTCTTTATAGTGGTTTAATATCCCTAAATTGCAAATAGTAATTTTTTGGCCCAATCTTCATAAGTCTATATAGTTTTGGATAAGATCTTCTTCAAATTCTTGTTTGCCACCTCAACTGCCCTATTTTCTTATGGACTATAGGAAGGAGACTATATAAAAATAGGAACATCATCAATACAACCTCAAGTGGGAAATGAATGGACAAGACAACCAAGGAGGCGGTTACTTTACTTGAGGAACTTGCCTCTTAAGGGTACATGGGTGATGAAACAATAATGGAAAAGGCAAGGAGAGTCTTGGAACTCAACACAATCAACTTATTGACAACAAAGTTAGATGCTCTCACCAAAATGGTAATTAAATCTCAAGTTAATTCTCTTAAAAGTTTAAGTGTTGTTTGTGAGTTGTATGGAGGATCTCATTTCTCTGCATAATGTAATATGAGTTAAAATGAGGGTAATGTAATATGAGTTAAAATGAGGAGGGTAACTATTTTCAAGGGGGTGTTACCAAAGGGTAGGATTAAATCCCAATTCTTATAACCTTTAATGGAGAAACCACCCTGGATTTTTATGGTCTAATATATCTTCTCAACTCAACCCTCTAAATAACCAAATGTCTAGACCACAAAACCCACTAGGATTTCTTATAAAATAACCCTTTAACCCTTCACAACCCAAATCACATCTTGAGACTCTTATGAATCAATTCATCAACCAATAAATCACCACATATAAATAAAATAAGGAGCAATTCAAACAAATTAATGCAAAGTTTAAGTAGCTTAGTACTCATAATAGAATCCTTGAAATCCAAATTGCCTAACAAGCTTTCTCTAGTACTAACCTCTGGGAAAGCTACCTAGCCAACTTGAATTCCACATAAGGAGACTTGTCAAGCAATTACCTTAAGGAGTAGTAAGGAGGTTTAAAATAATGTGGTAAATAGAGATGGTAAGACAAGGGATAAGTCTAGCAAAGTTAGTGACCATGTGATTGATAATAGTGGCAATAATGTTATGGAGCCTAATCAAGATAAAAAGACAAATGATCATTCAAATAAAAATGATGAAACTAAGGTAGATCTTATAGCTTTTCCTTTTCTTCAAAGGTTCATAAGGTGTAATTTAGATAAGCAATTTGGCAAGTTTCTTAATTATCTTAAGGACATAACCATTACCATTCCCTTTATGGATGCCATTGGAGGTATGCTAGCATGGAGTAAGTTTCTAAAAGATATCAGTACTCATAAGAGTAAATTAGAGGAGTATGGCTTAGTTTTTTTAGTGGAAAAATCTAAGGCTATGTACTCTAAGTCTCCACCCAAGTAAAAGGACCCCGATTGTTTTACAGTTCTTTGTGTTATTGGTGGTATTCACTTTGATAAAGTTATTTATGATGTTGGTGCTAATGTGAGCCTTATGCCTTATTTTATTTATAAGTGTTTAGATCTAGGAGAACTTAAGCCCACTAAAATTTGTTTATCTATGGCTAACAAATCTATCACTCATCCTCTTGGAATTCTTGAGAATGTGCCTACTAAGGTAGGTAAATTTGTTTTTCCAGCTAATTTTATTGGTTTGGACATGGAAGAGGAATTAGAAATTCCAATTTTATTTGGAAGACCTTTCTTAGTTACAGCTGGTGTGATTATTGACATGAAGAGAGGTAAGATCACATTAGAGATAAACAATGCAAGCATTGAATTTGAAGTTTTTAAGATGATGAGATCTTCACCTATTGAAAGTGTAAGTAGAATTGATTCTCTTGATATTTTTGATAAATGTATTGATGATGTCATACATGATTGTTTGTTGCAAAAGCCTATTGAGCCTTCAAGGTTTGAACCTTTACAAAGGGATGATGGCCCAAAAGTCAATTTGCCAAAATAGGAAGCAAAACTAGAGCTCAAGCCTTTACCATTTAGTTTAAGATATGCATTTCTTGACTCAAAATCTAATTTTCCTTTTATTATTAATTCAACTTTGCCTAACGATCATGTTGATGCTTTACATGATGTCTTACTTAAGCATAAGAATGCTATGGGTTATTCCATTAGTGACTTGAAATGGATTAGCCCTATGCTTTGCCTGATAGGATTTTATTGGAAAATCCTACTTTTCATTGAAGGCCAAAGGCACTTAAATCCCACTCTTAAGGAAGTGGTGAGGAAAGAAGTGATTAAGTTGTTAGATAATGGGATTATATACTTTATGGGTGATAGTAAGTGGGTAAGTCCTATTTAAGTTGTTCTTAAGAAGGGAGGCTTGACAGCTATTAAGAATGAGTCCAATGATTTGATACCTACTAGAACTATTAGTGGATGGTATATATGCATTGACTATAAGAAGTTAAATAAGGCAATAATGAAAGTCAATTTGCCATTACTTTTCTTGATCAAGTCTTCGAAAGGCTAGCTAATTTTTCTTATTTTTCCTACCTAGATGACCTAAGTGGTTTTTATCAAATACCTATTCACCCCGATGATTAAGCTATGACTAAATTTACATATCTTTATAGTAATTTTTCTTTTAGACACATGCCTTTTGATTTATGTAATGCTCATGGTACTTTTCAAAGATGCAGGTTTTCGATCTTTAGTGATTTAGTTAATGAGTGTGTTGAAGTTTTTATGGATGACTTTAGTGTCTATGGATCTAACTTTGACCATTGTTTAAGAATCTTTCTAAAGTTCTTGATAAGTGCATAGAGCATTGTTTAGTAATCAATTGGGAGAAATGTCACTTTGTGGCATAAGAAGGTATTGTTCTTGGTCATTCTATATTTAGCAAGGGAATTGGGGTGGATAGAGCAAACCCCAAAGTGTGTTAAAGATATCTGAAGTTTTCTGGGCCATATAGGATTTTATAGGAGGTTTATCAAATATTTCTCTAAGATAGCTAAACCATTATTCAATTTGCTTACAAAAGATGCTAATTTTGAATTTGATAAAGCTTGCCTTGATGCCTTTGAGACTTTGAAGAAGACTCTTATTTTAGCACCTATTTTGTAGCCACCTAATTGGGATGAATGTTTTGAGGTTATGTGTGATGCAAGCATCTTTCTGGTGGAAGTTATTTTGGGGCAAAGAAAGGAAAGTAATCCTTCTGTCATTTATATGCTAGCAAGTTATTGCATGAAGCTCAAATCAATTACACAACTATGGAAAATGAGTTATTAGCTATTGTATATGTATTCAATAAGTTTATAGCTTATCTTGTGGCGCAAAAAGTTATTGTCTATTCGGATCATGTTGCTCTCATATATCTTTTGAGTATAAAGGATATAAAGCCTGGGCTCTTAAGGTGGAATTTGATGCTTTAAGAGTTTGATTGGGAAGTTAGAGAAAAGAAAGGAAGTAAGAATATAGTGATGGAACATTTGTCAAGATTATATCAAAAGGGGTTGAGGAAGCATGATGATGGTGTGCCTATTAATGAGACTTTCCATGATGAGCACCTCTTGAGTGTAGTTTCTAAAGTTGTTCCTTGGTTTGCGGATATTGCTAATTATTTAGTGAGTGGTTTCCTTCTAATGGCTTGGACTATAATCAAAGGAAGAAGTTTTTATGTGATAGTAAGTTCTATTATTAGGAGGAGCCTTTACTATATATGAGATGTGTTGATGGTTTGATTAGGAGATGTATTCCCCAAGATAAGGTTAAAGGTATTTTAAAGCATTGTAACACTATGGAGGTTGGTGGTCACTTTGGTGTTGCCATGACAACTTCTAAGGTACCTTAATCTAGCTTTTTGGTGGCCTACATTGTTTAAGGATGTTAGGAATTTTGTGCTTACATATGATAAATGTCAACGAATGGCTAATATATCAAGGAAAAATAAGATGATATTGAGAGGGATTTTTAGATGTTAAGATCTTTGATGTTTGGGGGTGGATTTTATGGGTCCTTTCCCTAGTTTTATAGGACATATATACATTTTGATTATGGTAGACTATGCTTATGGGTTGAAGTAGTGCCTACACTCACTAATGATGCCAAAGTGGATAGAAAGATGCTCAAGAAGGTATTATTTCCAAGGTTTAGTACTCCTAGAGCTATCATTAGTGATGGAGGTTCACACTTTTGCAATAATGTCATTGATGCTCTTTTAAAGAAGAATGGGGTGACATATAAAGTTGCTACTCCATATCATCCTTAAACTAGTGGGCAAGTTAAAGTAAGTAATAGAGAGCTTAAGTGGATTGTAAAAAAGACAGTTTCTTCAAACAGGAAAGATTGGGCATTGAACTTAGATTATGCCTTATGGGTATATATGATAGCCTTTAAAACTGTAATAGGCCTTACTCCATATCAATTGATTTATGGTAAGTTTTGTCACTTGCTCATCTAATTTGAACATAAGGCTTATTGAGCAACAAGGGGTTTGAACTTTGACATGAAGTAGGCTGGTGGGAAGAGGTTACTTCAACTTAATGAACTAAAGGAATTAAAGATGAATGCATATGAGAGTGCTAAGTTATAAAAAGATCACACAAAGATGTGCTATTATAAGCATTTGCTCAGGAAGGAATTTTATAAAGGCAATTTGTTACTTTTATATGATTCAAGATTGAGGTTATTTCTAGGTAAGCTAAAGTCTTGATGGTCAGGTCCTTTTAAAGTAATAAAGGTTTATGCATATGGAGCCATCGACATTGTAAATGAAAAGGGAGAGATATTCAAGGTTGATGGTCATTGCCTCAAGCCTTATCTTGTTGGTGAATCCATTGATGAGGTGAAGTTGATTACTCTCTCCACTCTTAAGAATGATATCAATCAGGTTACTTAGTACTTTAAGTTTCTACACATAAATTCGCTAAGTATTTCTTCAGGCACATTTTTCATTTTTAAATTATAAGTAAAGTTTTATGTTTATTTAATTATTTTTTATTTTATTTTCATTTTTATATATTGATTATTAATGAACTAATGTTTCTTTTTTAGTTTTTGTTAGTTTTTATTTTTGAGTTTTGGAGGCAGGGTGCTGACTCATTCCATCTGTATTAACTCGGCATAAAGAGAAATGGTGCTGACTTGGTTATGTCATGCCGACTCATCATAAGTCGTGCTGACTCATTCCAGAAGGGACACATATCGAGTTAAGGAGGAATGTGCCGATTCATGAAAGGTTGCTTTGGTGTAGATTTGACACAAGAGTGCCGACTCGTTACAATTACAAACTATGCCAAGTCGTTACAATATCCAGCTAATTAGTTTTTCCAATTTTTCCCTACATTTAATCCCTTTTTAGATTTTGCATTTTTAGTATTTAATTTTTGTTGTTTTTTAGGTTAATTTTGAAAAAAAAATCTCTTAAATAGATGTGTCATGATGTTTCACATTAAAAGTCATGTCTTTTCTTACTATCTATCATACCTATTCAAGTTTTTCTTCCTTATAAATATTAGTCTTCATTTTTCTTTTGTTCTTCCTTGAAGAGAGCACAATTCTTCCTCTAATGCCCTATCTTGTTGCATTGGAAGCAAGTGCTCTCACTCTCTTTGAGCTTTGGCGCCTTGGGCTTGGATTGGGCCTGAGGTGCACTCCCAACTGACTTGGGTTTTCCCTTTCCCTTTCCCTTAGTGAGTCCCTTCTTAATTCCCTTTTGAACCATTAGTACGGGATTGGTCTTTCGAATGTTCTCTTCAGCATTCTTAAGCATCCCATGAAGCTCAGTGACTGACTTGTTCATTGCATGCATGTTATAATTCATCACAAATGGATTATAAGCAGCAGGCAATGATCCTAAGATCAAGTCAGTGGCCAATTCCTTTGGCACTTGTACCTCAAGCTTCTCAAGAGTATCAAGATACCCTTTCATCTTGAGTACATGGGTACTAATAGGAGTACCCTCAGCCATCTTGCAAGAAATTAAGGCCTTTGTTGTCACGAACCTCTCGTGACGAGCTTGCTCTTGGAACATCTCCTTGAGGTGCACCATGATCGCATAGGCCTCTTGGTCCATAAATTTCTTTTGCAATTCAGGCACCATAGTGGCTAGCATCAAACAAGTCACATCATTAGAGTCACTTTTCTTGGTCTCAAAAGTTTCCTTTTGAACCACAGAAGCGTTCCTAGCAGGTTCCTTAGGTAAGGGTGCATCCAAAACATACGACTTCTTCTCTTGCTTAAGAACTATTCTTAAGTTTCAAGACCAGTCTATAAAATTTGTGCCATTCAATTTGTTCTTTTCACGGATCGATCGCAATGAGAAATTGTTGTTTGAAGATGACATTTTCAATCTACAATAAAATTTAGCAAGATTAAATGAGGTCTTATTATAATCCCACAAATCGAATTAATATCCCTTTAAATAATTCGCGTTAGTGATTTGATGTGGGCCAAGATCCACTTTTCACAAAAACTTATTAGTCAAGCTGAGCTTTTACACCTAATAAGTTAAGTTACTTAGGTAGGAAAACTCCAATCATGTCTCGTACATGACTCTTGGATCAAATGGGCTAACATCTTAAGATGTTATAGCACAACCCATTTATTAGTTGCCTAGGTCCGGGCATCCATATCCATGTTAAGTCCAACCTACATTCACAACCCATGCCTCACAAAGATAATCGGGTGCATCTAGGACTCCTAGTCTACGTGACCGATGATCGATGCCTTGACATGTTTCGAATTAGGGAGGCAACTTTGTGACTTACTATTTTAGGGATTCATTTTATTACGGCTTACATGGCATACGCTTTGTCATCCATACATAACATGCATATATAAATAATTGCATAAAGTAAAGCGTGACAAACATGGGCCCAAAAACCTACAACTAAGATTCTATGCTATTACAAAAGAATCTTTGAGTTTGGCTTCTTCACTCTGGTAGGCTTCGTCTTGATTTACAAAGTCTTTAATTATATTCTATTCTAAGAAATAAATAAAATTTTTACAATAAAATATAATGGCTCGCAGGCCATATTTAATTACAAAAACCCAGGGCCCATGAATGCACCATGCATATCCATTCATCACACAAAATTAGCAAATAAATATACATAACATTCATGGATAAAACAAAGTCCAATTTTAATTAATTTAGCCAAGCCCATTAATGGAAATTGTGTACTTGAACCTTTAAGAGAAGACCCCGTGATGGGCCTGGGCCAAAGCCCAATGGACTAAATCCTCTTGTTGAATAAGTTCTCTTAAAAGCCCAAAACACTAACTAGTTAGATTTGTGCTATAAATCAACTCTAGTATAATTTCCAATTTTGCCATTTTTAATTTTATGTCATACAGACCATAACCATTAAAAATACATATAATATGTGCTAACATGAATTAAAAATATAAAATCATGAAGAACACATATATAGTACACGGCATTCATGCAAAAACAAACAAACAACAAAAACTAGTTGTTTAATGCTTATGTAATGCCACAAAATGCACAAACATTTGAATCAATTTTATGATTCATTTAATAATTTAAATAAGTCGATAAATATTGATTTAATATTATTTACCAATCTGATCTAAATGTGTTTTTACCATTTTAATCAAAACAAAACAAACAATGTTGATTAAACATGTAACAAACACAAACTAGTCATAGTTTTAAGTGATTTTAAAATTAATCAATTAAATTGTCATGGACTAGAATTAAAAACAAATTTAAAATATGTCCAGACCTGATATTTAATCTTTAAAAATCACTTAAAAACATGCCAAAATCAATTTTACATTTAATTTTGAAAACTAGTTGTTAAACTAGCAATTTACATGCCAACTAACACCTAGTTTCATAATTAACATGTACCATCAGGTATAAATAATTAAATCCGACCATTATCAGCCCTAATAACATCTTAGGACAGTATATTAACATGTCATATTAATTATAATACCTTTCTAATCAATTAAAATCGTTTTTACACCAAAACAATGCAAAAAACTCAAAACAGAAAATTTCAGCATTGCATGTTTTCAAAATAACGATTTTAATTAATTTTTTCATGCATCTAAAGCACTAAAATAAGCATGTTTAGGCTCTGATACCACTTATGGAATATTACATGGTATGAACATGGCAATTACACAGCGGAAAAACAACAAAAACGATCATACATGCCAAACAATTCCATGATAAGAATCGAAACATGCAATTTTAGGTTTTTTTGAAACTTACAACTTTTGATGCCTTTTAAATATTGAATTTGGTGATGGCCAGCAACTAAGATGACTTTATCCGCCTTAGATTTTGATCGCCAATGCCAAGGAACAGCCTTTTTCACCACTCCCTCTATTCTCACACACACAATTGCACCGATGGCTTAAAATGGAGGTTGCTAGCTCTCTTTTAATGTATTGTGTGATGGCTATGGTTTGAAGCTACAAAATTTAATTTTGTACTTCTCTTAGGTTGCTATTACTACCCAAGATCACAAGAGAATAAGGAACTATCCTTTCTCCTTGTGAAAATTGGCTAAAAGAAAATCTTAAGAGAGAGAGAGAGTTTCACGCAAAAGTCATAGAAGAAATTAAGGTTTTTGTTTTCTCTCTCATTCAATATATATCCTTTTATTTTTAAGTGATAAATCTAAAATCAAAATACTTAAAGATAATTAATTTTATCCTTTATCACTTCTTTAAAATAAGAGATATATATTGATTTAAATTCTTTTGAATTAATCCAAGATTAAAACATAAGACATATTAACCAAATAAATCACTTAATTAATATATACCATGTGCCGAAATTCCTTTGATTTTTCTCTAGGAATTTCGGCCACCAATATTCATAATTAAGAGATTTAATTTGATAATAAGTCTTTTAGGCTTTAATACTCAATTAATTAAATTCATATAAGACATTTAATTAATTGAAATTAAACCTTGTGGGCTGAATTTTTTTTCTCTCTCATGGGCCAAGGTCCAATAGCAATCTAAAACCCATCACACACATTAATTTGACTTTAATTAAAAGCCCAAATTAATGCCCAATACTTTATTTAAATATTTTAAGCCCAATGCTCTGTGTACGATCCTATAGGTCAATTTAATGTTGGCAATGAATTAATGAATTAATTCAAAGGCTATATATATTCTCTAGCAAGATATTATAACATTCCAAATTAAATGAAAATGCATATGGCATTTAGTGACCTAATGCAATTTTGCATAGTCCCTTACCCATAAATATCAGAATTAATATAAGGCATGGAACTAGTCATCCTTATATATATATAAATTCCTTTCTTGATATTCCAGTGACACTGAACTCTCAGATAAATAATGATTACTCATTATTTCATCTCGGTATGGCCATACACTTCTTAGTTCACTGATCAAGTGGCCGATGATATTTTCTCTCTTATCAAAAGGGGTAATCCCTTCACTTCTCTCATGCTCTCTAACATGAATCAATGTATACCCAATCATACCCGTACTTGTCACTCTATTACGAACACGTTAGGTGTATGTCAAAGTACACAGTAATTCATTAAGAGTTTCATAGAGATTTCAAGTCTAAGAACTTCGATACAAAACTTGCATATGAGAAACACTTATGACTTGTACCATGTAGTGTTCTCATGAGCGGATCGTATCCAGATACCATGTCCTTTAACATGTATCTATGATCTATGATTGACACTCTTGTCCTAATGATCCGTAAGACAGAACTCATAATATCAGAGAGAGCATACTAGTCTTAATTCATTGTTATTCCCATAACAATGACTGACTAGGGATATTTAGAATGATGTCTCATTTGTTTCAAGGTCTTACAACCATATGCCTCACACATGATAACTTAAACCGAAACAACATTCTTGGATAGTTCTATCAATTGATATGCACAGGAATACAATGGATAAAACATATGCCTCATTTTATTAATTCAAAGTGTTTTATTACAATGCATTGGGGCTAGGGCTTACACTAACAAGTTGATGCCTGTACGAGATTGATCCCAGCTTGCTCTCATTCTTGTTATAGAGGGTTGGTATCTCTACTAGCTCAAGAGGCAGAAGAGAGTAAGGAAGATGAAGATGATAGTGATAATGAAAATGGGGTTTTGGTATGCCTCAATAGGAGGAATCCCACTGAGAATCGACTATCATTCCAGCCACATTTTATAAAGGTACAAATGGCCTATCACATAGTACCACTCATGACTCAGTTCGTAGTTCCTCTAGTAGGTCATCAAGGATTTATGAGCAAGTATTAAAAAACTAATAGGCAATATAACACTAAATGAACTCAATGGAGACGATGAACCGTCATCTTGCTAGAAGTTAAAAAAGCATGTAGCATAAAATCAATACATTCATTACTCAAGCCAGTTTTGTGGTTAATTTGCCTTCACCAACCTTGTCTGTCCATCTAAGTATCTATTCAATTAATATAAAGCACACAAGATTCCTTGTGTTCGACACCTTACTCACTCTATCTAAGTCTTAAAGACTAGGATAATAAATTTACATCATAGAAATACATAAGTCTCCCATTCATTGATGAAAGCTATCTTCACTCGATTTACTATTTTGTTCAGAATCAGATTGTACCCTACATACCCATCCACAAAACTATACATCATGCACATGGTTGCATTATCAACTAGAAGATCTATATGTAGGAGTGGAAATTCATCTTATGGGCATTCTTTGTTCAAATCTCAATATTCTACACACAACTTTACCTTCCCATCATTCATAGTGATATAGGGACAACATTAGCTAACCAAGTATTGTACTGAACCTCAGCCAGAAACTTAGTCTTAGTCTATTTCTTCACTTTTTCTTTTACCTTTTCTACCCATTCTGGTTTGAGTCTTTAAAGCTTCTATTTAACCAGCTTACTATTTGGATAAGTTGGAATGGCATGCTTTGTAACTTCTCTATCAATTCTTAGCATGTCTTTATATGTCCAAGTAAAGAATCTCTCATATTTTGTTAATATTCTCTCAAATTTTAACCTTTTTCTCAAGAGTTACATTGAATGTAATCAATATCTCTTTATGATTGTCATAGGTTCTAAGAATAAATAGGCTAGTGTTCATTGAATTAATGTCAAATATAAATGAGTTGTGATTATGATTATTCATGATGAAATCAGATAGGACATCACACAAACAAGAAAAGTTATTTATCTTATTAACATGAGCAAACAAAGATACATCATCACAAAACAATTCAGGAATATAGATTACAATGGTAAAAGAATAATCATATAAGTTAGGAATGCTTGATATAGTAGTGGATGGATGGCCTTTTTCTCCTATTGATGCTGGCTTCACCGATTAATCTTCAAGAATTACTCCCTTAGATTTGATCTTTTCCTTCCCCTTGGCCTATATCAACAGATTCTCACAATACAAGAAATTTTATAATTGTCGACTAAAATTGTCCACAAAAACTCATTATATTCTGTAAGCAAACAAGATTATTGACGGAAACTACTGAAAGAAGAAGGTGAATGAGATATGGTTGAAGGGAAAAATTCCTGACAGAAAACATTATTGTAGGGAAAATTTTCGATGAACACAAGGCATCCGTCATTAATTTTCCCGACAAAAAGAACACTTATGTCGACAATATCTACGACAAAACCCACATTTCTATAGGTAAATATTCCAACAAAAAGCCAATTTTAATTGCAAAATTTACCTTTGGAATCCAGAATTTTGTCGAAAAATTCCCTTATTACTATATAAAAAGGGAATTTACAATAGTACCTTCCGTCGCTGAAACAATTACAAATCTTTAATTATGATTTCCAATTTAACTTTTATTATTATTATTATTATTATTATTATTATTATTATTATTATTATTATTATTATTATTATTATTATTATTATTATTATTATTATTATTATTATTATTATCATTACTACTACTACAACAACAACAACAATAACAAAAACATCATCCAAAATTTAATTTATGTAAATACCATTTTATATAGAGCACTATTAATTTAAAATATATAATATACCATAAAAGTACATAAATTGTATATACTTCAAAGTAATTGAAAAAAAAAATACATCAATTGAAACTGAATAGTATTAGTTATAATCACCAATATCTTTTAAAAAATTTTAGAATTTCACAATAATTTTCTAAACTTTTCATCATTTCTTACAAGAAGCAACACATGCCTTTATGTTCTTCTTATTATCTCTAAGAACATCCTATCTAATTCTAGCACTAACAAGTCTCCAAAATCATTAGCAAAACTAGCATATTATCAACATATAACATAATTCTTATCATTATAATCCAGCGATCTAACTCGATGTGCCATTTGTTAGTTCCAAAACTCTTTTGGCATCAAAGCTCTATTTATCATTATTGGTAGCAACACCTTTTGTATCCTAGTTGCATCAGTAACCTTAGGACTAAGATCGCCAACAAAAATGTTAAAATGACCTAAGCTTCGGAATTAAGTCTATGTTTTAACTACATATCGTAGAAAGAAAGTTTACTTTAAAAAAATTCAAACCCATCTAAGCACTAACTTGATGTATCTTCCCTTTGACCATTAACATATGATCAATTAACTTTGATAGGCCACCTAAACATTCTGTAAAAGCACCATTAATACATATCATTGAAAAACACCATTAATTATTCGTCATAAGGTATTAGCCATTAGCTAAAATGAATCACTAAAATAAACGCACCCTAAATTTAAATTTTAAATGTATAAAATATTTAAGATATGTTATATTCGAGTTGGATAAAAACCTATAGAGTTTGATGCAAGATTATTAAAATATAAACCTATAGGGTTTGTTGCAAAATGATTAAAATATAAACCTATAAGACTTGTTGCAAGATGATTAAATTTTTTGAACTATGTTTGGGTTTAAATCATATATAACCTTACTTGAAGGCAAATTTGAAAAGCTCTAATATAGATGGTAACATGGACAAATACATGCACACCATTTTCTTATAATATAGTCCAAAGGCATGTTTTTGTAGACACATAGGTGTTTTTTCAAAGTTTAAATTACATCAAGCAGAGTTTCAACAAGTAAGCAAGAAATGGGAGAGCCATCTGTAGTTTGCAGCTCATCTAATGAAACAAGGAAAACTGCATGCTAAGTAAAATCAAATGGGAGAGAGCAGAAACCTTATGTTAGATGCATTTCTTGTAATTACTGAACCATTGTTCTTCTTAAAACTCAGTCTAATCTTCCTTAGTTTTACAGCATCATCCTAGTAAAAGAGATATTAAAGGTCAAAATAAAATGCTTTTATAGTTGGAAAGGAGTTCAATGTGATACGGGCTAAAGCTAAGTTGGTTGTGAAACCAGTAATCATTGACAAAATCTTCCTTTCAAAACCAAACCTTTTATTTAAATCTTGGAATCCAAAAGTACTGGTGAGTAATATGAGATCAAACATGATTTCCCTTTATGAACAAATTGACAACCACTTTGAAGACTCTTCTGATGTACACTCGATATTTGACTTAGACCACTACTCTGAACCCTGACTTGACACCAGACCTTTATCTTTTCTAAAAACAACCTCTTAACTAGATGATCGTTAAGACTCTAAAGCAACTTGGGTAATAATGGATCTATTATGGCTACCAAAACAAGATTGTCAGCACGATACATGAGCATGGTGCAAATACATGATCATGAGATACAACATTGACAATCAAACATAAAAGTCCTCTCTACCTTATTTCTCCCACACATGCGGTTAAAAGTTTCTTTCTTAAGTGAGCTTAATCCATGGGTCATAGAGGACCTAATGAACACGTATGGTGCTTAGTGGAAAATTGGCAATATAACACCTCTTAAATTAAAATGCACATAAAAGGGTTTTGATCAGTACACATTCTGGTGACCAAAGTAAATCAAAATAGACCTACCAAGGCATGGAATCCTTTGATAAGTGGGCATCTAGATTTATTCTAATATACTTAATACATAAAGACCCATATAACAAGCAAAAAGATTATTACGAATTATGCCCTAGTGAAAGTATCTATGCCATTACTTGGGATTTAGTCCAAGTACTTGATTACAAGGCTATAAGAATGGTCCCTACCAATAGGTCTAGCTTATTATGAGCATAATAACCAATTGGGTCATTGTTTCATATACGAAAAGATATGAGACTTGGGCTGGTGATTATCCCAAGCACTATCCTCAGTTGAGTGAATGACAAAAGACTGAGCACACCAGGTCAGAAAATAGGGATGCCTTACTTATTACAATGCTTTAGCATGATTCTAATTCAAATTTCAAAAGAAGATAAAATTTTTTACCCAAAAGCCTATTTATGTCAAATAAGTCAAAAATACTATATGGTCAAAGTCTCAAATTCCCTAATGGAGTTGCCATTGTGATGTGCGTCTGATCCCTAAGAACTAAGGATTCTTAAAAAATGAGAAAACCTTTTGACTTTTTATTAATCAAGAAATAAATTCAATACTTGTATTAGTTTCCCTAGGTGATCTCCGAGTCATGGATTGCCTTACCTTTGTCTTGGTAACTTGGTCCCATTTTTAGGGCCCAAACATATTAAGATTTCCACACGTAAGCTGTGGTCGCTTTATAATGGTCAAGAGATTCAACCTAATTTACTGAATCTCAACACTAAAAAAAGGCATGAGATTGCTTCTCAAGGCATCTCTATTCCAATGTTGGCAATCGACCTTCAAGAGGCATCTATTATACATTACAAGGTTGGTATATGGAATCACCAGCTAATAGAATCCTAAAGAATGGTGTTCCTACCTTATTAATCCAAAACCCATAGTGAGTTTGGAACTTCACTCTTATTTATACCTTTAATAGCTATGACATAATGGCTTTCAAATTAATTATTTTATCCTCCTTCTTACATGCAATATCATAGCATAATAAATTAAAGGTGCACCCAATCACGTAGAAAAGCATAAAATAATGGCATAAATGTAGAATGTCTATAAGGTATTTGAACAAACATCCATAAATTGGGCAATTTATTGTAATTCCTTTTAGTAAGGACATTTTTCCTTGCATATAAATTGTGAAAAGTCATTTTATTGTGAGTTTTGAGAACAAAGGTGATCTAACCCCATTTTATTAAGAGAAGTCCTAGGTTATTTAATTATATACAAAATCTTTTACATTATTAAAAAATGGAGATTTATATATGAGATTCAAGGCGAGAAATAAGAGATTGGCCTAGTTTTTTTATTGAAAATCTTGTTTATTTATACAAATATTTTTGTGGCATTTTCCTTTAGGAAAAAAGGCCTTTATAATAAAATAAGGAGATGTGGACTCACCTTTATTGATTTCCATACTTGACTCACATTTGAGGTTATCCACGATAAAATAATAATAATAACAACACCACCACCACCACCACCACCAACAACAACAAGAACAAGATATAAAATAAGTGAAAAGAGAAAGTAGACAAAACAAAAATAAATCAAAAAAAGGGTAACTATAGACACTGGGCCTGACTTAACCTCTATTAGGGTTTCTTAATAAGGATAATGCTATTTTAAAAGCAGCCAAGAAGCAGTAGCACTCTATCCTTTTCTAGCATTTGGTTTTTGAAAAATGTTTCATCGCAAGTTTTGAGTGTAAAAAATGGGTGTTTTAGGGGCATGCATGTGTTTTTCTCTCTAGGATGGGTGAAATGAGTAAACTTGAAGGCTTTTGATTGACTCAAAAATAAGTCACGACCTTGACTCATGGGTTAAGATTGTGACTCGCTTTTGAGTAATGGCCTTAAGGGGTGACTCATTGTCCCTTCTTTTTGGCTGTCACTTAAGTCACAAGGCTTGACTCAAGGCTGTGACTTAGCACCCTTAGCCTATGATTCACCTTTTTTCCATATGAATTGGATTTTCTTTGGACTTTTTGAGGGGCCCATCTTTATCTTGGTTTTTTTTGTCCAGAATTATAGATTTTCCATATGAAATAAGAGATTATTTTCAAAATGAAAATCTTCTACTTTTTTATCCTAAGCTAAAGCATTTAAAAGTAATAATTTTCTTTAAATTATAATAACCAATTCTTGGAAAAAATAATAAAAAATCTTGAGATAGAGAAATTAAGAGAAGGGCTTTATTTTTTCACCTGGTTTTAGAGAACGAAAGAAGTAAAAAGAAGGAGTAGAGGTGCTCTCACTGGACTATTGATCTAGCTCTATTGAAGGTAATGTAAGAGGCAAACTTAAAGCTCTCATATAGATCTAAAGCTTTTTTTCCTGTAAATATTGGTTTTAAGTTTTCTTGTATCATTTTCATGCTCTATTTTTTTGGTTTTTGTCTCTGTATAATATGCTTTTCTTGACAATTTCATATAAATGATGTCTTGAAAGCTTGTTCGTGTACAATATTAAGCTTTATAAATGAATATCCTATTTATATGTAAATTTAAGTAAGTTTGATACTTGTTAGTTCTAACTTTCTCTCTTTAAAGCATGTTTCTCTCATATGGTGATTTTGTAAAAATAATATTTTCAATAGTTTTTTTGTTTGTTTTAAGCATTTAAGTTGATTTTGAGGAGTTTAGGCATCTTTCCATGCATATTTAGGCCTTAAAAAGCAATTTTTTAACCTTTAAAAATGGTTGTGGCACTATTCTAGTAGCTATTAGGCAGCCCAAAAGTGACTCACGGCCTTGAGTCATGAGTGAGTCACGATCCTAAGCTGTGACTCACTTTAGAGTGGCTAGTAACTCATTTGAGGGGGTGTGACTCACCCCACTCAAGGCAGTGACTCACTTTTTAGGCCGTGACTTGCCCTTTTGCTTTCTAAGTGAGTCCATGACTCACTATTTGGCCTTTCCAGTGGTTTCCCTTATGTTTTTTCTCTTTATTTATTTTATGTTCATTTTTTCCTTTATTTTCATGATTTCTAATATTATTTATTATTTATTTTATTAATATAATTGTTTTTGTGTATTCATTCATGTATTATTTTACATTGAATTTATTTGTTATCCACATCAATTTTGCTTATTTATTTATTATTGGTCCTATTATTAATATTGTTATTTATCATATAATTTATAAAATATGCTTAATATAAATTATTAACCTAATTTATTAATTAATTAATTATTATTTGATTTATTGTTGATTCATATTGTCATTGTCTATCCTTTTTAATACACATAACCCATCCGCATGGTTTATTGGGTTAGAGAGTGAGGCGGGAATAGTTTAGGATTTTATTTATTTGTTTTGGGCTTGTATTTAATTGTCTTTTTTTTATTTCCTTTTATTTCATGCAAATATGTAATAGCCTAATATTGCGAGGATTTAGTCCTCGCAATCGTTTGCGAGGATTTAATCCTCGCTAATTTTTGCGAGGAATTAGCCCTCGCTAACTTTTGCGTTACCCTTGCAAAATTTAGCGAGGATTAAATCCTCACAAAAGATAGCGAGGACTAAATCCTCGCAAAATTAGCGAGGACTTAGACCTCGCAAAAATTAGCGAGGACTGATATCCTCGCTAAATTCAGCTAAGATAACTTTTTGTTACAAATATGAGATTTATCATGATATTTATATTCGCTAAATATTGATATTAACTTATTTTTATTAATTTAATATTAAAATTTCATTATTCAAACAATAAACTAAAAAATAACAAATTTATATTTACTCAATATTTAATATAAAAAAATATATTAATAAATAAATTGTTATTTACAAATGTATAACATTGCTAATAATATATCTAAAATGATACATGCATATATAACAATAACAATGAAAAATCATAAACAGCTCATAAAATGTCAGTTGCTTCTAGTTCGTATAGCTATTTATTGATTGATTGCAGATAGCCAAGAACTCCTTCCACAATAGAATTTGTTGGCTTCTACATATCAGCAAAAGAGAACTCATTTATATGAAGATATAGAAGAAAGTTAAAGCAAACTTTGCACTTAGAAAGAATTTCATATAAGAAAAATAATTCATAAATTTCTAGCATTGATTGTTCTTTCACAGCCTATGAAGCATGCTTTCAAACCATGACATCATTGTTCATGTCAAGAAAAACAAAAATATATATACAAAAAATTGTATCTCCGTGTCTATAGTGTTAGATATTCAAAACATTTTCCCATATAAATATAAAATAGGCAGCTTGCCACAAGTCTTGAAATTCTCACATCTATAGATATATAAGTTCAAGGTGCTACAGATACAAATGGAAAAGACAAAGTTGGCATAATAGAGCCTAGAGAATTGGTAATGATGATTAGTAAACACTAACATCATCATTCTAACTATGCCAAAAAAAACATAAATCAGCAAAGCAATAAATAAAAAACAAGTTGCACAAAAACAACCACCCACCAAAAATTAGAAGGTGAGACATCATATCAGTATATAAAAGTAAACCTGTCTCAATTTTTCTAAAAATGGTATAACAGCTAGGACTATTTCTTATACTATAGGTTCCTTGAAAAATATAAGGTAGTATTCCATCACATAGACATACAGATAGATACAAAACACTGACCTTTAGCAATATTTTGCATAATCTGATAGCTGTTTCCCAACGTCTTTGACAAATGTCATTCCTCGGACCTGTAAAAGCAAATTCAACAAACATTGTGCATATGTCCCAGTAAAAATGAAGCTAAAATCTAAATTTAGAGGACACATAAATTAGAGTTAAATGCTTTCTCAAGCAGAAGATTGAAGGCTTACCTGCAAACCATTATCTTTGCACCAACCAATATCATAGTCATTTTGATCCCGGAGTTCATAAATCTGTAGCAACTGGATGTGATCACCCAAACTAGAACCGTCAGGAAGGTCAAACTCAAGGGAAGTTTGTTTTCACTTCTTTTCAGTACTCTTGCTGCTGCAAAATGAGGCAAAGGCATCCTTATTCCAATTTATAAAAAAAGGTAATGAAGCTTTTAATAATTTACAAAAAATAACTTTAAGGTAATGAGGTTTTCCATCAAGATTTGGAGCTCACGAAGCAAAAACATGAAGAGTTTTCATGACATTATTTTGAGATAGAGAAATAAGGTATCCCAAATCAAGTCAACCTCGACAAAGAGAGATCGAGTCCAAATAGTAATGAATAATGCTCTTCCATACACCAACCACCAAGCTACAGTATTTGCCACTCAAGATTTTTGCAACAACATATGATGTTGCTCTAAGAATTGCAGATGCAAAGGTAAAGGAAGAGCACCATTTGAGGACAACACATATTAATATCACTAACAGGTTTGAGGACAACACATATTAATATCACTAAATGGTGCCACATGTAAATCTGATGCTACAAACCGAATTGTCATACCTAAATGATGGGTAATTCATTATATATATATATATATATATTCATTTGATTTTGAAGTGATTTACTTCGTAATTCATTCAAGAAATTATTTGCTTCTATTATTATACAACTTGTTATGTGATTATCTAACCTATAATATCCTACATATACGTTTCTTAGACTTTATCATGTTGAATTATTATTGATTATCTTATATGTAAAGTCTTAATTAAATTATAAGCCACGAAGGGTGAAAATTGAATAAAATAAAATTGATGAGTAAGGTAGAACAAGTCATTTATGTAATCTACATTGGCCTACCGAACACTAATTACTCTTCAATTAGTTACATTTTTTCAGCTGGTTCACTTGTATTTCAAGGACCACTCTATGTATAATTATTAATTAACCCTTTAATTCTCCACAGGTTGCAGAAACTCTAGCCCTTCATGCAGTTTTTTCTTGGATTAAAGGTCATCTCAAAATTTTTTCATTGGTAGGCTATTCTTCATAAATTGCAGCAGGAGTAGACTTATTAACAATAGTCTGTCAAGAAGAAGAGATAGGGAGAGTTGGTTTATTTAAATCTAAAGCTATACTTCATAAAATGTAAACTATTATCTCAAAAATTGGGTAATAATTTGCGATAAATAAAGTGAGAACTTATGAATCTATGTCTTTATTTAACATTATGACTAGAGATAAAGTGAGAACCTAAAACCCTACTAACATATTCCTTCCACTATAAACAATAAAATTCTTGAAAGAATTGCATTTAACAAGATCAAAACCAAAAAAAGATATATCAGTGCATGCTTTTGAGCTTATATAAAATTTAAATTCAGTTTCATGAATAACTGCAACTACAAATTTAAATTCACTCGCTTTGAATTTAAAATCAAATTTAGCAAAGATTGAACAATTAACCGAGCTTGTGAATCACCAGCAGATGGAAAAGAAATGGCAAGAAGAAATGCAATAAGAACTTCAACTCTGATAATTTGCTGACCCATTTCTAAAATTTTTTTATCATATGATCTGAAAATGGGTATGAATGCTTTTGACTCATTTAAAAAAAATTAAATAAATATATTAATAAAGAGTATTACAGATATCCAAAATCTCGCAGGCTCTAAAAAATAAGTATGGAGCTGAGACAAAAGTGATAGGAAATTCACCAAGATCTAAACAAACCCAACAACACCACTTCTATGGCAGAGATTGAAACAGAGTAAAACAAATAGAATCTTATAATATAAAAGCATTTTATCCAGAGGAGGATCAAGATAGCCAATAGCAAGAATAAAGAGGCAATACTAAATTAAAACAAAGTAAACATGACTTAACCAAACAACAACCGATTGAACAGAGGTAACAAAATCAAAAACAAAAGGGAAATAAAGAGTTCAATGAACACCTACCGCAAGGGTGATAAAAAGGGGCACCGCTAAAGAAGAGCATCTTGTTTTGGCTCACACAAGAGGACATCCACGATTTTGTTTCGGCTCACACAAGAGGACATCCACCATAATTTTTAACTTCTAAAAAATACCCACAAGAGGACATCCATGATCTTACATCATGACAATATCTTTGAGGAAGAAAAAAATAAAGCTTCCTTGGATTTTGAAGGAATTGAATATGATGTCGGTTGGGGCTGAATAGTCAAGATACAAAGGTCTAGGTTTGGTGCAGGGATTGTGAATTAAGGAAAAGATTAAGGATTTTGTTAAAGGATTGATGGGAATGGGAGAGGCGAACAAACTAGGGTTTTCTTAGAATTGAGGACAATATATATTAGGGGCAGAGAAAGCGTGTGAGGAGGCTGGGAAATAATAGGAAAATGGAGGGATTTTGGAAAAATTGGCGCCTTATAAAATTTTACTAATTCTATTTTGCTAGGGATATTATCCAAGCTAATTTAGCAAGGAAATAAGCCTCACTAAATTAGCAAGGATTGTTGTCCAAGCTAATTTAGCGAGGGATATGTCCTCGCTAATTAGCCCATAGAATTACTGAATTGCTTATTAGCGAGGAAATAAGCCTCGCTAAATTGGCGACGACTTATGTCCAAGCTAAATTAGCGAGGACTATTGTCCAAGCTAAATTAGCAAGGGTTTTGTCCTAGCTAATTAGTTTATCTAATTTTTGTTAGTAAAAAATTAGTTATTTTATTATACATAATTTATAATAATTAATCATAATTAATATTATTGTATGCAAAAATAACAATTTAATTCAATTTAGGAATACCGTCAAAATAATTTTGATATCCCGCAAATATGGAAATAGAATTTTAGGAGATTGCCTACAAAACTTATCTCGCTAATTTAGCATGGAACATTTCCTAGCAACTAGTTAATTCTCACATAAAGATAAAAATTAAGTACCAGCGAGGGAATAGCGAGGGATATGTCCTCGCTAAATTGGCGAGGACTACATTCCAAGCTAAATTGGCGACAATTATTTTCCAAGCTAATTTTGTAATTAGCTAGGATTTGGTTCTCGCCAAATTGGCAACAATTTTTTCCAAGCTAATTTTGTAATTAGCTAGAGTTTGACTTTCGTAAAATTAATGAAAAATATTTTCAAGCTAATTTTATAAGAACCATATTCTCGTAATTTAATTTCTTTATTATATAATTAATAAAAATTAATATTAATTATTAAATATAAATATAATAATTAAATTCAATTTAGTTAATTTAAATAATAATAATAATTTAGTTCATCTAAGTTTTGCAAGGAAAAATATTTAATAATTTAATTTAGTTAATTTCAATAACAATAATTTAGTTCGTCTAAGTTTGTATTATATAATTAATAATAATTAATATTATTAAATATAAAAATAATAATTTAATTTAATTTAAATAATAATAATTTAGTTTATATCAAATGCTAAACTATTAAACCGTTAGCGATTTATCAAATGCTAAACTATTTAACCGTTAGCGAGGGAATTGTCCTCGCTAATTTAGCGAGAATTTGTTCCTCGCAAAATTAGCGAGGATTAAGTCCTCGCTAAATGGTTAATATGTCAAATGACAATCTATTTAACCGTTAGCGAGGGAATTGTCCTCGCTAATTTAGCGAGGATTTGTTCCTTGCAAAATTAGCGAGGATTAAGTCCTCGCTAAATGGTTAATATGTCAAATGACACTCTATTTAACCGTTAGTGAGGGAATTGTCCCCGCTAATTTAGCGAGGATTTGTTCCTCGCAAAATTAGCAAGGATTAAGTCCTCGCTAAATGGTTAATATGTCAAATGACAATCTATTTAACCGTTAGCGAGGGAATTGTCCTTGCTAATTTAGCGAGGATTTGTTCCTTGCAAAATTAGCGAGGATTAAGTCCTTGCTAAATGGTTAATATGTCAAATGACACTCTATTTAACCGTTAGCGAGGGAATTGTCCTGAGGATTTGTTCCTCGCAAAATTAGCGAGGATTAAGTCCTCGCTAAATGGTTAATATGTCAAATGACAATCTATTTAACCGTTAGCGAGGGAATTGTCCTCGCTAATTTAGCGAGGATTTGTTCCTCGCAAAATTAGCGAGGATTAAGTCCTCACTAAATGGTTAATTTATCATTCCAGCTGTGAATTAAGATTTAGCGAGGGGTTTTTGCTCGCAAAGTCGTCTCTATTTTTTGCGCCAAAAATTTGGCGTCCAAAATTAGCTACAACAATAATTATTTCTCGCTAAATCGTCGCAAAATCTGTTTCCCCACTCACAGCTAACAATATTTGCGACAAAAATCATTTTTCGTCGCAATTTTGTCGCTAAATTGTGCATTTAGCAACAAATTTTATTTTCCTCGCTAATTTTCATCGCTATTCTGTATTTTTTTTGTAGTGAACGTAAAACATGTTATAGCAATTAATAAAGAACTACTTGTCTCAGTCACAGGGCATGAGATATTTACTTTAGCAAACCAACATTACACCAACTCTCAAATACAAATGTAATTCAAAAAGGAAGAAGAAAACTGAAATATAGAATACAAAATGCTTGTAAGATTGAACCACAATATTTGTCACTAATTTCACCTGTAGCAGATAAATGTAACAAACAAAGCTATTAAATAAAGTAGGTAAAATTAAGGTTCCCTTGTACTAAAAATCCAGAAATGAAAAATCTTAAATATTACTCTCCTTTATAAGTCACATCTAACTACTCTCAACATTCAAGTAGATAATGTTTACTAATGCATCAATCATAAGAAAAATTGATGCTAAAAACTGCATTGTACCTTTTTAAAGCCCAACAATAAAGAACCAAATAAATAAACAAGATTGCTACCAAAGCATTGCAATTAATGCCTATGTAATACGTTTTTATTTATGTTTAAATTTTGATTCAAATACTCTAATAAAATCTTTTACCTAATTCTCATCCATAGATGAAAATGCCTAAGAAATGGTTGACATGTACAAAAAGCAACATGCAGTAATCAAATATAATATAAATTACCATTTATATGTATATCTTAGAATCACTAAGCTATTCACATTATGCCATTACATAACTTACCAAATATAGAAATTGAGAGTATTATGCATATAATATTGGCAACACCTGTGAATGCTCTTTCCCTTTTTCAATAGCAATTGCCTGTTCACACAATGAAACATAATCTATGGGATTTCCTTAATAAAAAAAGAGCACAATTTAAAACATCGATCCATATAGATACACCTAATTATCCATGTTTTCATAATTTCAAATTAAAAATTTAACAGATGCATTATCTCACCAGTCGATGTTCCATGTTTATATGCTTAATAATAAATAATAAGTAAGAGAGGGAAACAAGGGATCTAACCTCAGGGAAACTATACAAGATACCCCATGTTAATACAATTTTAAACCTATTTACAATAGTGTTGCTAATATCGGAGACCTCACCAAGCCTTTCTATTGAGAAAATTAACCATAACCAATTCATTCTTTTCAACATTTTTCAATGCCAAAGGATAGGAAATTTAGAAAAGAAAAGCGTACTCACCCACAAAACCTTGAAGAATCTGATCCGAAAAGCAATTCCAAACCAAACCTAAAAAAAGAATAAGTAAATTAATTTAATGCAAACAATAAACATTAATTAAACACAATTGAGGTTCACCTCCAAAATGGCAGTGGTTTAGGCAAGAAGGAGAGCCTTTTCAACAGCATCATAAACATGTTCATAGCTCAATTCGTTCAAGGTTTTGACAATAAGAAATAGAACATGAGTCCTGAAATAGGATTTTTGATAATAAAAATAAAATCTAGATATGGCAATTAAAAGAAAAATAAAACACAAAAAGAAAACGCCATTTCTACATTGCAATTCTTCATGTCTTCCACTTCCTTCTCTTTTTCCAAATTTCATATACGTTTTTCTTCTTCCATCCCCAATCATTCTTCTTCTGACCGTGAAGACTTCTACTAGCTCTATGAGGAGTAGCGCTGGCTCTAGGAAAAGAAATGGTGGCTCCGAGAAGATAGACTATAGCTAACATTAGGGCTTTGTTACATGTAAGTAGAGCAGTCAAGGAGCGGGAGAGAGAAATATGCAGTGAAGAAGACAACCCATTGTAATTTTTAATGATGAGTAGAAAGAGATACAGAGAGAGGAAAAAGGGTGAAAGATTTTAGGGATTTAGAAAAAATAATCCCGCTAACAACATTTTTATCCCGCTCAAAAATTTGAGGAGATTAGTTGGGGAATAACTCTCACAAAATTGGCAAGGGATAATTCCTAGCTAAATGTGTCATATGGTAAGGGAAGCTTACCTCACTAAAATAGCGTGGGATATTTCCTCGCTAACTCTTTCAAATGGCGAGGGTTTAATTGTAGTTAAATTAGTGAGGATTTTATCCTCGTTAATTTTTTTTATACCTCAAATATAAGAAAATTAATTGTTGACTAATAAATGGAAATAAATATTTTAAAAGGTTAGCAAGAAAATACTGCTCCTTTTAATCATTCAACGAGGAAAATATGACTCACAAGTTAGCGAGAGAATTGTCCTTGCCAATTTAGCGAGGATGTATTCCTAGCAAAATTAGCGAGGATAATGTACTTACAAATGCTTCATAAACCAAATGGCATATGACTCACAAGTTAACAAGGGATTTATCCTCACCAATTTAGCGAGGATAATGTCCTCGCCAAATACTTAATAAACCACATGCCATATTGAGTATTAGTGAGGACTTCTTTCTCGAAAAATTAGCGAGAATTAAGTCCTCACTAAATGCTTCATATACCAAATATCAAATCATTTAACCATTAGCGAGGGAATAATCCTTGCTAAAATAACGAGAACTTGTTTCTCACAAAATTAGCTAGGATTAAGTCCTCGCTATATGCTTTGTATACCAAATCTAAAATTATTCAATCGTTAGCGAGGGAGTAATCCTTGCTAAATTAATGAGGACTTATTTCTCATAAAATTAGTGAGGATTAAATTCTCGCTAAATGCTTCGTATACAAAATCTAAAATTATTTAACCGTTAGCGAGGGATTTATCCTCGCAAAATTAGCGAGCACCTATTTCTTCTAAAATTAATGAGGATTAAGTCCTCGCTAAATGCTTCGTATACCAAATCTCAAATTATTTAATCATTAGTGAGGGAATAATCCTTGCTAAATTAGCGAGGAGTAAGTTATCGCTAAATGCTTCATAAATCATTCATGCCATGAACTAAAAGTTAGAGAAGGTTTTGTGCTCGCAAATTCGTCGTTATTTTTTTTGCCCAAATTTTGGTGCCAAAAATTAGCTACAACAAAATTTATTTATCGTTAAATTGTCGTAATATCTATTTTCCCACTAGCTCCTAACAATATTTATGAGAAAAATCATTTTTTTGTTGCAATGTTGTTGCTAAATGGTATATTTAGCAACAAATTTCATTATCCTCGCTATGTTTTATTGCTATTCTGCATTTTTTTTGTAACGTTTCCTTTATTTTCATGATTTCTAATATTATTTATTATTTATTTTATTAATATAATTGGTTTTGTGTATTTATTCATGTATTTATTTATGTATTTATTTAGCATTGAATTTATTTGTTATCTGCATTAATTTTGCTTATTTATATATTATTGGTCCTATTATTAATATTGTTATTTATCATATAATTTACACAATATGCTCAATATAAATTATTTAGCTAATTTATTAACTAACTAATTATTATTTGATTCATTACTGACTAATATTTTCATTTTCTATCCTTTCTAATGGACATAACCCATCCACACGATGAATTAGGTTGGAAAGTGAAGAGGGAATTGTCTAGGATGTTATTATTTCTTTATTTATTTGTTTTGGGCCTATATGTCACTATGAAAAAACTATATAATAGCAACAAAAAAAATTAGCGAGAACAATGAAATTCGTTGCTAAATGCACTGTATAGCGACAACATTGCAACAAAAAATGAATTTCGTCGCAAAAATTGGAAGAATTAGGGGGAAAACAAATATTGTGACAATTTAGTGAGAGCAAATTCTTATTGTTACTGATATTAGGTGCCGAAATTTTGGTACAAATAATTGAGAGGACAAAAGCAAAATGGCAAGAACAATGTTCTGGGTAATTAGTGAGAATACTGTTGTAGCTAAATTGTTCTCGCTAATTAGCAAGAACATTGTTGTAGCTAAGTTAGCAAGAACAATGTTGTCGCTAATTGAGCAAGTGAGCAATTGATGAGTATTAATTCCATCATATAGCTATATTGGCAACAACATTATTATCGCTAAGTAGCGATAATATTGTTGTAGCTAAATTGGTGAGAACATGGTTGTCGCTAATTAGTGACAACATTGTTGTAGCTAAATTAGCAAGAACAATGTTATTGCTAATTGAGAAAAATATACTAGCGAGCAGTTGATGAGTATTAATTCCATCATATATCTATATTGGCGACAACATTGTTGTAGCTAAATTAGTGAGAACATGGTTGTTGCTAAATAGCAACAAGAATGTTGTAGCTAAATTTGTGAGAACAATGTTATCGCCACTTGAGCAAAATATAATAGTGAGCAATTGATGAGTATTAATTCATCATATAACTATATTGGTGACAACATTATTGTAGCTAAATTGGCAAGAACATGGTTGTCACTAATTAGCAACAACATTGTTGTAGCTAAATTGGAGAGAATAATATTGTCGCTAATTGAGCAAAATATACTAGTGAGCAATTGCTAAGTATTAATTCCATCATATAACGGTATTGGGGACAACATTATTGTAGTTAAATTGGCGAGAACATGGATATCGCTAACTAGCGACAATACTGTTGTAGCTTAATTGCCGATTATGTTTTTATATATCGCTAACTCACATGTGCTTGTGTACAAGCCAAGCTTTTATTACTTGTAGTCGCATGAATGCTATCTTTTTGTCATGATTTTTAATGTCACATTGGTATATAGCTCTTGATTTGGATAAAACCAATTGAAAACAACAGGATCCTAATTAAGCTACTTTTGTAAAAAAATTAATAATATATAGTGATTAAACAACAAGAAGAAGTTATCTTTTTACGTATTTTATTTCTTGATGAGTAGTAAATAGAAATTATTTTTTTGTCCTTGCAAATTCTACCAAATAGCTAGGATTTTTTTATTGCCAATGTTGAAAAGCCCTAATTTTATTTTAGTGGAATCAAGGTTAATTTTTTTTGAGATATTGAAAATTCCCATAAAATTTTTAGTGGGATAATTTTAATAAAAACCTTAAGAACTTCTATTGTTTTTGTTCAAACTATTTTTTTTGTCTCTCTTTTTACTTCTCTTCCCTTACCGTTGCTTCTCTCAATCTCCATCAATGGACTTGTCTTAGACAAAGGTCTCTAAAGCATCGATCTCTTTGGTCTATTGAAAAGGATGATCTATCTTCAAATCCCTACTCTAGCATTTTTAAGTGGGATTGGCTTCTCAAGCACTGCACTAAGTCCCTATTGTTTTCGCTGTTTTTTTTAGCTCTGGTGTCTCTAGTAATCTTGTCAGTGGTTTCAACTCTACACTGATCTTAAATACCTCAAGTACTTTTCACTTGTTTTCCAAGTTTAATTTCTTCTCTTATATTTTGGTTTCCTCTTTTTTACCTATTTATATTTCAAAATTTTCTCTATAGAGCCTTGATTCATAAAAAAAAATATCAAATTGGCCTTGATTGTTGTCTAATCTTCTTCTCACGATAACTTTAAGAAAAAATTTCTTCATTTGGATGCATTTCTACTATAATTTGTTGAAAGAATGAAACTTTCATTACAAAATGGGGTTGATTTCAGCTAAGTTAGAATGATTGAAGTTTTCTTCACTTTAGTAAATTTGAATGCTCATTGTTGCATGATAAGGATTGTTGCCCATTCTATTGCTGAAAATTAACATCTTGCATTCCAAAGTTGTCAAGAGTTGTTTTCATTTTGAGGGTTATTTTTATTGTATCCTCTATGTTTATTTTGTCTAATTGCCTTCTATTGTAATCTTATTCTATTTGGGCAATGAGCAGACGTGTAGAAATTGTATCCTTTTAGCAACATTAAATACATGATTCATTGATTTTGAATTACTTCTCTTTAGCCATATATAGAAGTGAAGTTTTGTGGTGTATTCCATAACTTTGTTTAGATCAATATTAAAGGTGAAAAGCCTGGAATCTATCACCTGGTCTGCAAATGTTGTAAGTACTAAGTAAAGATCTGTTAAGTGTGCCACTCAATTTCTTAGGCATTTTTAGATGATAATTTACATTTCTATGTTGCTTTTGCTTTTAGATATTAGTTATTGCAGGCTATACTGTCTCATTTTTTCTATACTAAACCCTTGCTCCTTTTGTTTTTAAGGTACATTTCTTTCCTTGGTTTAGAAATTCAAGACTTTCAATGGTTGTTAATAGAGTAACGCTTGTAGTTACAATGAGATTTTCAATAATAGAAATTTTTAGGAGCTTGGGCTTTATCCGAGCTTAAGTATTCCAAGTTATGTAGCTTGGCTAACAAATATGGTTATGGTTAACACGTTTGATAAGAGTGTTGTGCATGCCAGTTAAGTGGAGCCACAATATTCAATCTCTCTATTCTCATAGCTAATATGTAGGTTGTCATTTTTCGAATCTTCTTCTACTAGCAGGAGGTCCTAATTAAGCCACCATTCTTCTGTAGTTAGACTCGACAATTTTTTATCTAACTCTATATCCAAAATTACATGACATTGATGTATCAAAAAATGACTTGATCATAGGTCTAATTGTAAGCTTACCAGATTAAATTGTTTGGATTGCAGCTTGATTGGTTATAATTTGTTGCTTTTGCTATTGTAACAGTGGGACTAGTCATTTGCTGAAGAAATTGCTTGTTAGTTTCTTAAACAGTGAAATGAGACCTTTATTGTTTATTTCATTTATCTATCTTTTATCTTTACACTTTATTTAATTTTATAATTTCTTTATGTACTTTCACTCTAAACACCCAAAGTCAGGTCTCATTTAGGTAATAGGGCAACTTTTTTTAAACATCCTTTATTTTTTAAATCCTTCATTCCAAGTGATATCATAATTAATTATTTCAAAAAAGTTTGAAAAATCCAACATGGGTGCCATGACTTCTAGATTCTCTTATCCCAATTAGATTTATGAGGTAATTTTTGATATCTTTTGGTTGATTTTTGCTATTTGTTTATTGAGAATAAGAGAATAGAGAATCAAACTTGGCATTTGTAGCTGCCAAATAGCTATTTAAATTATAGTTAGTAACTGTTTGTTTATTTATTTATTTATTTATTTATTTTCCTTTCTATTTGGGAACAGCTTTGCAATAATATGAAACTAAAATTAGTTAATCATTTATTTATTCAATTTTATGGTTCCAATTTTGCTATTTAATTCTGCTATAGTATATGTTTAGTTCTTTTTTTTTTCTTTAATCTCATCTTCAAAATCAAATAATTTTGTCTTCTCTTGGTATTTCCTTGTATTGTAGGATCTCAATGCCAACTAAGAACTACTAGTAACTCAAGCTGTGGACATGCCTATCATTTGGGAGCAAAGAAATAGGTAGAGAAGTTATATGCATAAATGTCATGTATTACCTTCACATGTTAGATTCTGTAGAAATACCAAGCATTATACAAATTTACACAACGTGTAAAATGTAATAAAGTTTTGTAATTTAAGTTTATTTCACTAATAAACTAAAATTATATATATATATATTGATTTTAGTTTCACTTAATTGGTATATATAATCTATTATGGACTTGTGGTAATGCAAGACAAGCAAATTGGATTTATTGGAATAAATTTGTTTGTGTATGGTCCTATTTGCTAGCAACTCAAAGAGCCCGTGTAACAGATGGCATATATAAAGGAGTGCTCTTGTATGCTAGCTACTTTATTTCAATTCAATTTAATGCTTATATTCAAGTTCAAGTTACATTTATCTTATTATTTTAAAATGCTATAGGAATTGCAAATATAAGGAACAAAATTACAGAATGAGGAATTATAAGGTTAGAATTTATTTACCAAATATGAGGAATACTAGCTATTCCTTGGACCTTATTTGTCACTAGCAAAAATTTACCAATTTAATGCTGTGATGGTGGGATTTTGTATGTGGTGGAATTATGAGGTTAGAATTTATTTACGAGAAATAACTTGCACTTAGAAAAAAAAGTAAATTTAGAGTAATATGTCATGTTAACCATTAGAAATTAAAAATATTAAATTCTTTTGGAAAGAATTTTTCCATTTTATTATACTATACTCTATGTGTGGTGTCTGACTGGTTAGTGGTAGGGAGACATTATGCCTGGTTTCCTAGTTTCAATTGCTATGATGAGTGTTTTTGGATTAATTAGGGTGAGGTTCTGCAAGGATGCAATTGTATTGCTCCCCTCCTATTTCCTAGAATTTTGCTTTACAGGTAAGGTTTTTATTGATATTTAGTCTTTCTGCTCCTATAAGCTGTAATGGTGTCTTGGCTTCAGGGACCTTGATGTTTTGGCTTTTTGGGTTGTAATTGGGTTTGCATCTTGAGGTGGATTGTTGTTGCAATCTTGGTTGGTAGTATAGTTTTTCCTAGTCTGTGTTGTCCTATTGGCTTTTTTCTTTGTTCTTGGTTTGTTGTTGCAACTTCAGTCCTCTATCTTCCTTCTTCTAATAAATTATAGTTTATCAACATATATATATATATATATATATATATATATATAGTTTTCATACAATTAGATTCTTTTATCTGGTTATAAATGTTTAGTTCATTGAAGATGGTATGGCTTTTTGCTTTTAAATGGAAGTTTGTTTGCTACTAACTGAAGTAGCGGGACAAATTCAATGTGCTTGGTAATTGATTGCATCAAATGCTTTAACATAGACATGCATATATATTTTGTATATACATTTCTATTATAGGATGGCAGCAACAAGTTAGATGAATAGAAGGAGGAAATTGTAAGACATTTATATAACCCAGCAAGATTTAAGGGTAATTTTCTGCTCTATTGCTTTTTCAATTTGATTTTAGTTGATAATGTGTTTGTTTTCATCATAATTATTGGAGTTAGATTTTGCAACATATTTGATTTAACTTTTGAGGTCAAGTGTCACGTTGTCATTATGTATTGTACTTTATTTTAACTCAAAGTGCATGTATAATTAATTTGGTTTATCTGAAGCCAATTCTAAATTTATTTCCAACTAATTATTTTAATTGAATTTAATGAAATGGTTCTAGTTGGAGGTTTTTATGAAGACACTTATGTAGTCACTTCAAAAGGATAAAGATAGTACTGATTCTCTAAATGATAGCTTTTTTTTATATATGAAGGTTTTGAATTCAATTAGTATGGTTTTTTGAACAGTCAAGAGATTTACATATCACATTGCCACCTTCAATAACATCTCAAGCACAGAGTGACCATTTCTCAGAAACTAGAAACTCATTACTAGAGAAGTGTGAAATAGGTGGTATGTACACAATTGTTAACATTTATCCTTCCACCATGCTGCTTCTTAAAATGTTCTTATGTGCTTTGCTTCCACGAATTGATGATGTTTGTGCTGGAACATTATTTTGATTATATATATATATATATATATATATATACATACATACATACATACATACATACATATATACCGCAGAGAAATTGAATTCTTGAGTTAGATGTTTTAATTTAATTTTCGTAACTATGCTTTAAAAACATTATTTTGATTAATTATTTAACAATATAAATTATTTTAGTGTAAAAAAAACTTTTACAACTTCTATGAATTAACATATAAGTTTACATGGTCAACCTACATCAAAATTGTGAAAAGAAAGCTTATTTTCTTTTTTTATAAGCTGTCAATTTTATTTTTAAAATGAGCCATGAAACAGCCTATGGGTAAATACAAGTTGACTGACCTAAGAACAAGGCAATTAACATGATAATACTGCAAATAACACAAAGCACCACCAATTTGCTTTCTAAAAGCTGTACTGTTTTTCTTATTTTTCAAATATTAAAAATCTTTTGCTAATCATTAGGGGTGTACATGGTACGGTATAATTCGGGAATTTACAAATCTCCGTATTTTTTTGAAATTTCGGGAATTTTAAAAATTAAGTATTGTAACTGTCTTGAAAATTCGAAATAATTAGGTACAGTTCTACAAAAATTCGATACAATTTGGTACGGTTCTTCGGTTTTTTCTGTACAAAACAATACAATACAATCCAGTATTTCGAATAATTCAATATTTTTAAAATTTTGCATGCACATTAAATCACATTATTTAAAATGCAGAAATTTAACAATCAGTATAGATTTCATAGTAGTAAAATCATTTTAATGATTTCAAGTATGAACTACTAGTATAGATATAATATAAAGTGAGTGTTACTAATGGAGTTTATATGCATTGTTTAATCTGTTGACATGAATTATATGGTGCATAAATATATTGCGTGCTATATCATCCCATTAAAAAAGCAAATTGAAAAAAAATAGAATTAATTTTTATTCAAATTACTTGAATATTGAAATTACAAACTAACTTCTTATAGTTCATCATGCAATTGTGTAATCAATATGCGGATGTTGTCAACCTTTAATTACCAATAGTATTAAAATTCCAACAGTGACCTCTTGGCCTCAATATTCCTGAGAAATAACTAATAAAGAAGAAACGTGTTTGAGTATGGAAATTTAAAAATAAAAATTATGTAAAAAGACTTTATTTTCGGCTAACTTTTAATTTGCATACTGATAGCATCAAGAGAAAAGTCTGCATTGCAGGTAGAAAGAAAGAGAGAGATTGTGAAGCAAGAGCTCTCACGTTTGGTTGTCGACAATAACACAAGTTTATGGTGAATTGCTATCTTTCGCAACCTAGAAAATAAAATATCTGTCAACAAACGATGGAATAAATGAGACATCCAGCAGTACTCATCACACTTTAATGCATATAGAGATTGAGAATTCAGTAACAATCAATCGAAGCAATTTGACAAGAATGAGAGTTTGAAAACTTTTAGCCTCTCGAGCATATAGTTTGAATTTGGCTATCAATAATTATAATTTGATACATTATATTAAAGTTTGAAAGATAATTTTATTTACAAATGCTTATTTCTTGAATATATTGCTTAGACAAAATTAATTCGTATGAATTATGTAAAAAAAAAATGTACTCTCAAATTAAATTATTAATAATTTCACTTATATACAAATGGGGTGTTCAACTTGATTCAATTTGTTTAAATAATAAGCCAATCTTAAAGCAAAAATCATATAAAAACATGATCATGCACATATCTTTAGTTTATCACTTAAAGCTCACCACAAGAAAAGAAGTATCCACACCATCAGACTCAAATTCCTCCAAAATACTCCTGCCATCAGCAATCTATATATTAGTGTGTTATGTATTACAAGTCAGTATCGAACATGCACAATTAACCAGCAAAATTTGAATTTTTTTGGGTGAGAAGATAGCCTTTTAACCAACCTATGTAAATTGCAGCTAAAGCTCTGTCAGTCAGACCTTAATGAACATCAACCCATGAGCAGTGGCTTTACCTATATTCTCATAACACAAGAAAAAAAAACAAAAGATACTTATTATCGTAAATCTCGCTAATTTATTAATCATAAAACATAAATAAAAACACAATCGCATGTAAAATTCAATTAAATAGAAGAAATATGAATCATAAAAAATCCATTAAAGGCTCAATAACCTATCAAGCAGAGACTCTATTGGTTGTAAGATATCTATTAGAATCCTTTTGATGTTTCTCTTTTTCCATTTCATGCATGTCAGTCTATGTTTGCAATACTAATATGTAATTATATACATTCAAAAAAAAATTATTCTGGTAATTTTTATTGAGTTTCAAGATGTAAACCCTTCCTGATGGTTGATTGAGTAAAACTTTAAAACCATTTATATAAGTTAAATATTCCATAGTCTTAAGATTTACAATCCCTAAGATGAAGAGATAATACCTTATAAAAAACTGCATCATTAGGAAATACAATCTCATCTAATAGTCAAGTGTCAGGGAACATGGCAAATCAAAATATATAATCACATATTTATTCTATAAAAAACTATATTACATGTTAAAACTAACTAGGCTACATTTTCAACATTCCGATCTCGATCAAGTCATTGACAATGGACCAATACCTCTCACCTGACAAGTATAGGTTGAGTTTAAAAAAATAAAAAATAAAAAAATAAAAGAAGGCTAGTTATTAACCATACAAGAACTGTAACTAAGAATTAGAGATTCATATGACTAACGATCGAAGTCCTAAATAATCTTCAAAAAGCGAACTAACCTCTACTGGAATCAATCTAAGAATAATTTTCCAAACCATAAAAAATGATCTCATTAGAAGCTTCAAAAGGCTGTAAAACTAACATTTCCTAAAACAGAAAATCAACAAGATTAAAGACAAACCTTATAAATAATCCTGGGCGTTAAGCCCAAACAAGCAGCGAAAGTCATAGCATTCCCAGCATTTCCACCTCCTTGAACCAGAGAAACACAATCACATTTGCTTCACCGTAACTAAAAAATTAAAACCATAAACAAATATAAGAAAGTTACCTCTAAGCTTGTACTTCTATTCTTATCATCCGGCTTAGGCTAAGAGGTAACCGCAGCAAAGAAATCGACGGATGCTCGTCTAGCACCTAGTTGATATCGCTTATCATCTGGCTTAGGCTAAGAGGCAACCATACCCTTGATGTCTCTGGATACTAGAGATGGCCGAAATTTCAAAGAAGAGCCACCAGTTGAATGAAAACCCAAATATAAAGACAAAAAAAATCCCTGCAAAGAAACCGATCCGGTAGCCGAGGAAGGATGGCGATCTGTCAGGAGTGACGGCGGGAGAGGTGACTCGGCACCGATCGTTGGCGATGGTGAGGCATCCTTCTTCGGTCACCACCATTTCCCTTTTCCGATAGGTGAGGGAGAGAGGCAAAAGAAAAATGAGATAGGTTTTTGTTATATATATATATACACACACACCATTAGAAAAAAATTTTCCCTTTTAAATTTAATTAAAATTTTTACTTCATCCAAAATTTTAAAAAAAAATCCCTCTTAAAAATTTTTAAATTTGATTTCAGATTTTTATCATTTAAAAAATAATTTATATTTACCATTATTTATAAAAATGAGAGTAAATATAAAGTATTTTTTAAATAACTATTAAATAACTATTATTAATTTAATAATTTATAAAATGAATAAATCTTTGTCTTTGTTTATATATATTTCTTAATATTTAAATTATTTATCAAATATTTTAAATTGGTGCTCTAATCATTCTATTGGCACGGTTGAATTATTAATGTAATTATATACTTATATAATTTAATTAATTGATAAAATTTTATTGATATAATAATTGTATACAATTATATTATTAATTTAAATATTTAATTACTAATATAAATATTATGCCAAAATAAATAAATAAATATTAGTTGATACTAAAAGAAAATAAAATTAGTTGCTAAGTTGATTATATGCATATATAGTTACATTAATTGCTAAGATTTTGTTAATAAAATAATTGTATACAATTATATTATGAATTTAAATACCCAATTGTTCATATATGTATTGTGTAAAAATAGATAAATGTTAGTTGAGTGATACTGAAAAAAATAAAATTAATTACTCACGTGATTATATACTTATATAATTAAATTAATTGATAAAATTTTATTATATATAATAACTGAATACAATTACATTATTAATTTAAATACTTAATTACTTATATAGGTATTATGCAAAAATCGATGAATGTTAGTTGAGTTGTAACGTCCCCGGATGGCTGCTTTTCGATATTGTCCGCTTTGGGCCTCAACCCTCATGGTTTTGTTTTTGGATCTCCCCAAAAGGCCTCGACAAGAGAGAGGTATCCATAGCCTTATAAGGACTACTTCGTTCTCCTCTCCAACCGATGTGGGATCCTTTGACTGAATCCACTTGTATGTGGAAGCCTTTGACTGACTCCACCCCCCCTAAGGAGGCTCAGCGCCCTCGTTGACACATCAGGCCCAGCCCCATGGCTAACACACCGATCCAGCACCGACTCTGATACCAACTGTAACATCTCCGAATGGTCGCTTGCCGATATTGTCCGCTTTGGATCTTAGCCCTCACGATTTTGTTTTTGGGTCTCCCCAAAAGGCCTCAACAAGGGAGAGGTATCCATATCCTTATAAGAACTACTTCATTCTCCTCTCCAACCGATGTGGGATCCTTTGACTGAATCCACCTGTATGTGGAAGCCTTTGACTGACTCAATCTTCAATAATTTTAATTTCTTTTATTTTGCTTAAAATAGTGCATTTTGTCAATCGCACTCTTTTTAGTGCTATTGATTATACAATAACTTTTTCTTTTCGTTTCCTTTTTCTTTCCAATCACTTTTGCATGAATTATTTTACAATAATGCACTATAAATAATTATTATTCTTTTGATTTTTAATTAATTATTTTCTCCATATTTTGTGAATTATGTCAGGATAATTCAATATTTTCTTTCTTGGCACTTATTGAATTATTTCTTTATAATTCAAAAATATACTTTTACAGTCATTTTATTCACTTTTTGACTCTTAGTCAATCTCTTACTCTTTCGGTTTGAATTTGCGATTATTTGAAAATTGCAATACGTTATACGTGTTGTGAATTATTTATAATAATTTACCATTTTATTCGAATTATGAATTATTTTGTAATTAGATTTTTTCCTTTGGTACTGTTCACTTATACGGTTACTATTTACTATATGGTTACTATTCACTTATACGATTACTATTTACAAATCATTTACTATTCACAATACGGTTAGTTTATTCACTATACTTTTTATTTTCTAAAAATTTATCCTTTAATCTCTTCATTTTTTCTTATACGAAATGTACATTAAATTAAAGTAAATTATCCATTGTTAATTGTTTATTGGATTATTTTTCAATAATTCAATATTTCAATTAAGCATATTCCATATTTATTTTCTAAATTAATCCATACATCACATAAATTTCGTAAAAATTTATGTGAACATTGCTTTTCAATTATTGTTATATTTTCTTATTTTATGAATTATTTTAATATAATTCATCATATACGATATATACATACACTTTAAATTTCCGTAAATTTCATTAAAAATTTATAGGCAATTTATTTTATGCTTATTATCATTATATAACATAATCAACAAAAATTCTCTATTTTATCAATTATATTATTCAATAAATATTTCAAAATAGTCATATAAATTTCTATAAATTCCATAACAGTTTATGGACATATATTATTTCATCGTTTATCAAATTAGGACTTAATTTTATTAATTTACAATACAATAATTCATTTTTTTAAAAAGAAAATTTTTGATTCATAAAGGAAATTTCTTAATAAATTTCCTTAACTTAATTAATACTCTATATTAGGCTTAATTAAAATTTAATTGAACAATAATAACATTAATTTCAATTTTAATCAATAATTCAAAATTTTTCTTTAATAAATTTAAAGGAAAAATTCAATAAATTAAGGAAAAAAAAGATTTCGTAGTCACATACCATAACGGTCGAATTCGCTTTGATTTGCTTAATAATTTGCTCGTCGGAGCGTCGCCGAAATCTCGCCGATGATAATCCGACAATGCCACATTGTAGATCGGGATCTCCTCATTCATTTTTCGGTGGTCACGCGCCCAAATTCTTCCTTGGTTGGCCGGAATCTTCACTTGAATAACCTGCCAAACCCATTTTCGATCTACCGGTTGCTGGCGTTTGAGGAGCGATGGAATACACCGAAAGACTCGCCTCATCGTCGGGAGTTGATCGGTGGTGGTGGTGTCCCCGTCTGCCACCTTGATTCGTCGGAACGAACAAAAATCCATTTAAAACAAAAATAGAAAAACTCGACGATCGAACCACCATAATAGAGGCCGAACGCTGGTGAAAGGGAGATGACATGCCGCTCGTTGCCATCGCAGTGGTGGCCGACGAAAGGTCCAGCCGGTGGTTGCCGGTCGATCCTTCTTCTTTTTTTTTCTTTTTCTTTGTTTTGTTTCTTTATTTCCTTTAAGATTGTGGCCAGTGGCCACAATCAATTGCCAACAACCTTTTTTTTCATTTAACCATCTTTTTGTCTTTTTCTTTCTTTTACTATTTGTTTTGGCCACTTTGCTAATTCTTTATGGCCATTTGTGGGCAACATCTGTTGCCTTTTTTATTTTACATATATAAATATATTTTACCATTTTGGCTCCTGAGATTTTTTCTTTCACTTTCAAAGCTCCTATTCATTTTAAAATTGATTCCATAATTCTTAAAACCCCGAAAATAGGTTGCAAACAAATTTTTGGCTCAATCGAGTTCATTTTCGATCCAATTTGATTAAATCAGTCCGATCGAAAATATCGGTGTTATAGAAAAATTTACTTCTTGTAGCCAAAATAATCTATATATTATTTTAGGCTTAACTGTAATTTTTTTGTAATTTTCGGAGTCCATTTACTATTTTTAACTGTAACGTCCTTGGATGGCCGCTTGCCGATATTGTTCGCTTTGGGCTTCAGTCCTCACGGTTTTATTTTTGGCTCTCCCCAAAAGGCCTCGATAAGGGACAGGTATCCATAGCCTTATAAGGACTACTTCATTCTCCTCTCTAACCGATGTGGGATCCTTTGAATAAATCCACCTGTATGTGGAAGCCTTTGACTGACTCTACCCCCCTAAGGAGGCTCAGCTCCCTCGATGACACATCAGGCCCGACCCCACAGCCAACAAACCGGTTTGGCACCGGCTTTGATACCAACTGTAATATCCTCGAATGGCTGCTTGCCGATATTGTCTGCTTTAGGCCTCAGCCTTCACGATTTTGTTTTTGGGTCTCCCCAAAAGGCCTCGACAAGGGAGAGGTATCCATATCCTTATAAGGACTACTTCGTTCTTCTCTCCAACCGATGTGGAATCCTTTGACTGAATCCACCTGTATGTGGAAGCCTTTTAATAAAGATTATAAGCCTTGGAATTTCTTGTTCGAATTATTGAAAAGATTAAAGTGAATTAAAAGAATAGACAGTGAAAATTGTAATTGAATTACCTAATGGAACTATGAACAGAAAATTGGCCATTAAAGACATTTGTATCCATGTAACTCGTTAAATAAAATGACAACTACAACAAGTGATTCAAAAGTATAGGACAAAAGATAAGTAAAAGTAAAAGTAAGAAATGTAAAAGTAAAAGTCAATTTGTAACCGAATCACAAGGAAAGTAGTGTAAAGTAGATTGAAAAGTATAAGATCAAAATAAAACGATTACCAAAAATGTTGGTAAACAATGAAAATAGTGTGAAAGAAATTAAAAGTAAATTTATGATAAATAAGAATAGAAGTTTGCACAATTTATGTAATTATGTTGAAATTGGGAAGTTCTAGGATTAGTAATCACCACTGAGCTTTTCTAGTGCTCAGCACATAGTGTTTACTGCGTGCAGGTTTTGAAGTGGTGATGAAGCTTGATACACGGAGAAGCAGAATTCGAAGATGAAGAAAGTTAGTTGTACTTTATTTTTAGTATTTGTGGCATGTATATACTTAGTAAGTGAGAGTATAGAACTGAACTGTATTGAAGGTAATGTTTGTTAAATGATAAATATTGTTACGTCTGGAGAATGCCAGTTAATGAGTTGTAAATGACTATCATTGATATGTGAGTTGTTGTGCCTCTGAGAGGCTGTGTGGATTGTTTGAATTTTTCAGGAGGCTAGTAAGTTCTAGCCATTGTGCTGCCAAAATTTCGTAAATTTAATAAAATATTAAACTGTATCAAAGTTGTTTGATAATGATGGAAGTTTGAAAAAAAATTATCCTTTACTGCTAAGTTTCGCATCAAAAAATAATGTTCTGATAAGGGTGTTACATGAGTGATGATGAAGGAAAATGAAATTAATAGCTAATGTGATTATATACTCATATAATTATATTAATTGGTAAGTTGATTATATACATATATAATTACACTAATTGGTAAAAAATCTCATTAATATAATAATTATATTATTAATTTGCATACTAAATTACTCATATAGATATTATGCAAAAATAGATTAATACTAATTGAGTGATTATTATAATAATTAAATTTATTTTCTTAATAATTAAAATATTTAGTTTAATTTATTAACTAATTATTATCTTAATTTTGTGTATTAAAATATATAACTTAAATAATTATGAACTTAAATTTATGCAGTACATATAAAATAAAAATTATAAGTAATATTTATATATAAATTACTAGTATTATATATAATAATTAATAAATATCGATTATTTCGGTACAATTTGGTATAAGACAATTCAGTACAGTTCAATATGGTTCTCGATCCGGTTCTCGATTAAATATTCAGATCGATTCCAAATAAAGTCAACGGTACAATTCAGTTTGGTTCTAGTCAAAAAGTCAACGGTACAGTTCGATTTTGATTCTTTTTCTTCGGTTATTCGGTTTGGTACAGAAAGATCCAGACCCGTGTACACCCCTACTAATCATGAGGTCTTTGTGAGTTCATTATCTTTAATTTCATCATTTTTCTTTGTTGGTTTTGTAACTTTAGCATGCGAATGTCAAATTATGCTTTTTAATATTTAACAATAACCACACTAATCCAACCACAAAATTAATATATTATTATCATTTTATATTCAAATATCGATTAAATAATGGATAGCAAAAATATATCAAAGAATAGTACACTAATATTTAAAATAATTTTTAGGCATAGTTCTTATGGAATAGATATACTTTTACTGGGTAGCAATTTTCAACATATATATTCTTTTTTTTTATTTTGGTAAATATGAGTTTCCACTTCTAAAATTGAGTAAATGAGTAATTAAATAGAATAAAGGAGGAAATTAGGAGCTAGTAGCAAACAATTAAGGTACCATAAATTGGATGGATCCCCAAAGTCCAAAACCTTATCACAAAGCTGGCATCTATATAGTTGTTGTTGGAATTACTTTTATTAGTAATTTCTGCTGACATTTGGAAAATCGTTTCAATAAAGGTCATATGCAAAAAGGAATTGAACTACTTTAGAAGTCTAGATCGATTAGTAGGCTAGTAGGAGTAGACTACTAGGTGTTATTGCATTATATGATTTCTTGATGGAGTTCATTGGCATTTTTTTGCATTTTATTTATTGTTTATATAAGAACTTATGTTGCTCATCTTCCTATGGGATTCTTAATGATTGTCGATGAATAAATCTTTTTACTTATTGAGTTGTAATTTCTTGCTATTATTTCAAGTTGTTTGTTTGTGGTGTTTTCAACAATAAAATTTAACACCTACCTTCTTCATTCCAGGGTCTAAATTGGAATTGGAAGAGCATGATATGAGACTCGACACCATTGGCTTATAGTCTACTAGCAGAGATTGTTCATCATGTTCAAAATGACCTTTCCTTGTCGAAGGTACTACTATCTCAAATCAATTATAAAATTAGACTCCTGCCTCCCTTTCTCTCTCTCTCTCTCTCTAGATGAGGGTGGGAGCTAAGATTATAAGCATGACATATGTGCATCATGTTGTATCTATGTCTAGTACTTACTCATTTAGATTATAATTGGGTCATAACCATTGGCAATGCCATACCTATCTCAAGTTTATATATTGGTAGTCCACTGATGCATTTAGAAATTGTTGGAGAACTTATGAAAGTTTCTTGAGATTATCTTTTAAGATATATATATATATGTTTGTATGAATTCATTTGTCATTCTCCATCCTAATGGAAACTAAACCCTGCTTATTTTGTTTAAGTACATTTTACATGGCATTATTGTTATCTTCTGCAAAGTTTTAGTTTCATTAAGAAAATCAAGAAAATTGCATGTTAATTACTCACACACTTATATTAATTTTCTATTTGTTTCTCATAGTTTGTATTTGCAATGTTTGTCCACTATGCGGACTAAGTTTTAAGTTGAAATGTGTGCTGAACAGAGACAAGAGATGGATTAGCGGGTCAGATAGATCCAGCAATAGATGGACATGCAACAATAACTTTTTCACCAGTAGATTTAAGAGCAAATGCATCTATTCACAATATAGTTATAAGTGTATAGTAGGACATTTGTTATTGTTATATATGCATGTATCATTTTAGATATACAATTAACAATGATATTCATTTGTAAATAACAATCTTTTCATGAATATATATATATATATATATATTTATACTAAATGTTGAGTAGTCTAAATATAAATTTGTCATTTGTGGCTTATTATTTAAGTGATGAAATCTCCACATTAATTTAAAAATTAAAAAATAATTTTAATTTCGTGAGGGATTAGTATGCCCAGTTAGTAGCTATTTAGCTACAACTTAGTTATAAAAGCACTATAGCTAATTTTGCAAGAACATTGTTGTAGTGATATGGCGACAAAGGTATTGTCATTGCAAAATTTAGTGAAAATATTGTCGTAGCAATATGCCAACAAACGTGATGTCATCACAAAATTTAGTTAGAACATTGTCATAGTGATATGGTGACGAACATATTATCGTTGTAAAATTTAGTGAGAACATTATCGTAGTGACATGGCAATGAACGTATTGTCGTCGCAAAATTTAGCAAGAACATTATTGTAGAGACATGGTGATGAACATATTGTCGTCGCAAAATTTAACGAGAACATTGTTGCAGCAAAATGGCAACGGATATTTAGCGACGACATTTAGTCCTCACTAAAATTTGGTGACGACTTATTGTTCTATCTAAATTCTACCATAACAGCTTTTGTTTCAAAAATATTGTCATCGCTAAATTGATTTAGCAACAAAAAAAAGTTAGTAATGACTTTTTTCATCGCTATTTTGCATTTTTTTTAGTAGTGTTTAATTGTCTTTTTTTTATTTCCTTTTATTTCATGTAACTATATAGTAGCCTAGTAATAATAGTTTTTTCGATCATTAATTAAAAATAAAACCAAAACTATTTCTACTTAATTAAATTGAGTTTTTTCTTATAAAATGGACCAATGTCAATTCTTATTCCAAAGAACCTCACTAAAGTGTTTCCTAAGTATGCATGAAAGAACCAATATTCCTAACTCAATTAATGACCTAGTTTATGAATGCTTTTTATTTTAGCATTATTATTCCTTTATTTTTCCATTTTTATTATTTTCATTGTGTATAAATTATTTTCTCAAGGGTTTAACTTGAAACTCACCAAATTATTTTGTACAAGTTTAAGTCAAATTTTTCTATAATAAAAGGGAACAATGTCCTAATTTTCACCTATAGAATAATATGTAAAAAATTAAGGATTTTTCTCTATAAATACAAATTATTCCTTAAAATTAATTAACATGACTCTCTTTAAAAGCCACATGGGCCTAATGCCCTATTTCCTCCAAAATGCACCTAAACTCTGCCTTTTTATAAATATGCATGTGAGGACCAATGTCTTCATTTATATAAGATCAACCAATTTATCGATTTGTGCATGATTTATTTAAATATTTTTTATGTGTATGATTTATCGCTTTCTATCTGCTTGCAGTACACCATTTAATTCTTTACCTCGTAATGCTTGGGAAGAGGGTTGGAACAATTAACAACAAAGGGTCATTTATTAATACATTAACTAAATTGTAAATAAGAGTGAAGTCAGAACTATCTCTGGTTTTGGCCTCATAAGGTGAGAACTCACTTTCCTGATGCTTTATTGGGTGGTGCCTCCATGATACCTGCCATATGGTGCTCAGCAGATGCCCTTGTAGTTTGATCATCAATAATAAATGGGAATAAAATCCTGTCTATTGTGAAGTGATCAACCTTCACAAGTCATATGAACCTTGATTCGGTCTCAAGCCCTAAAAGAAAGCTTTCGAGGACAAAATGAATGCCTATGGGGTTCAACGCACGTTATAGTAACAAAAAGAAATTTTAGGGAATGTGTCAAGGAATGGATAGGTGTGCATTAAGTTACACGTGATTGATTCAATTATTTCAAAAGAAAAGGAAAAATATTTTCTTGGTTGTGCATTAAGTTAGACATAAGTGTGCATCAAGTGATGCACGAAATAGTGGCGGTTTTTCATTTTCCTTTAAATAAAATCCTTATCAACAACAGAGTTCAAATAGGAATAAAAAATGGGGAGCAAAATGAGACCGTCAAAACTTTTTAAAAAATAGTTTTAAAACAACCTCGTGAAAAGACAAATCCAAAGAAAGTTAAAAGGGATTTTAACATGAAAATCCTATTATTTTTACCACATGGCAAAATATCTTTAGAAGGGTTGCATAAACTAAATCTAAGTAGGAATTAAAAATAAATATGAAAAGCTATAAAATAAAATGACAAATGAAGTTTATAGCATCTAAATATAAATGTATAAACTTTATAATGTCAGAAATTAAATCGAAGTAAAAAAGCTTTATATCTTACCTTCAGTGTACTTACTCAAATGGATAGTTGAATGTTAGATTCTTGAATCTTTACTTTGTTAAGGGTTGAAATCAGCTTCCAAAGTGCAAAAGCTTTCAAAGAAGTAGTTCGGGATTGAAAACCATAAAAAAAATTATAAAAAGCTTTTAGTTGATTTTCAAACTATTTACCAACTTCAGAAAGAAAAATTTCTATAGGAAAGCTTTTTGAATGTTTATTTTTCAACCTTTTTGAAGTTCTCTTATTAAAACATTTTATAGTAAAAGGGTTTGTATGGATGTGCAATCCATTACATGAGTGTGTAACTTAGAATGGTCAAGCAAATGGGCTAAGAAGATCTAAAAAGTAAATTCCCTATGCCAATTGCATAGGTGTGCAAATCAATGTTGTAGACAACTTGGCAAATGCATCTTAAAAAGGAAAATTTACTTCCCTATTACACGAGGTATGTAACTCAATTACAAGCAGACAAGTTGGCAAATGGGCAAATAATGTAGATACTCCCTTATTGCCTGGGTGTGTAATGCCTTTTCATGGGTGTGTAACATGATTAGTTATAAAATTGAACTTTAGATGTGCATTTGGGTTTCATTACCAAAATCCTTTGCTTCCTTTAAATGCCCGAAATAAATGCATTTAGGAATATTCTCCCTTATTATCATCTTTTTCTACATTAAAAATCTTTTCAAACTCTGTTCTTGGTTGGGAAAATGAGAACTACAAATTGTAGAGAGAGAGAGAGAAGGATTTTACAGCACATATATGTTAAGATGAGTAAGAATCAACTTATCCCCTCATAATTTCCTTTAATACACACTTTAAATTAAGTAATCAATAAATGAATGATGATTAAATGGTGTTTTTATGAGAGTAACTAGAGGATAAGGTAAAGGATAAAGGCCAAGAAATGGTGAAGAGTTAGAAAAGAGAGAAATAAGCTTCAATCCAGGTATAGGTATTTTAAGTGTTTATTTATACACTTATTTAATTAATGGAATATGTTTTTAAGTATTTAAGGGATATGTGGATATGTATTTAGAGTTATAGTATGCATAAAAGATAAAGAATTGAAAGAAAGATGATAGCTATCAAAGTGTGATGTAGGGTTCATATGACCTATAGTAATGTTTTGTTTATATCTAGAGTTAGTGAAATCCAATTGGAGTAATTCCAAATGGATATTAAACTAGACATCTAGACATTAATTTTGTATCCACAAGTTAAATACTGGTTTTTCCTGTAAAACTAGTGAAAATTGGTTTGAAATATATTGATTGTAGTGAACCTGCCAAATAGAGCAGTTTACACTATTTTAGTGATATCTTGGGCTACAAATGTCTAATTGACTTGATTCTTAATTTTTGAAAACTAGAGACATAGAGAACAAATTTTTAAAAGACCACTTTGCCTAAATATTACATTTATTATGCCTAAAACCTAGATTTTCCTTGAGTTGGCACCTTTAATCTTTATCATAACTCGGCACGGCTGTCACAAGTCGACACTGTTGGTCTTTGTCATGAGTTGCCTCTATTGGTCATGAGTCGATACAGACCCAACTTGAACTAAACATTTTTAAACATTTATAAAACCTTATTAACACATGTATAGGGTCAATGCAAGATAAAAATGGAATTGAAATGAATGGTTTAACATTAAAGTATATATTTTAATGATGGCATGCTAAGTGACTAATGAATGTATGCATGAATTTTAAATGTATTATTGTTGATTATAGCCTTAATTTATATAAGAGTGTGTTTACTGATATACGATTATAGTAAAGTGTAGTTGACATGATTAATTACATAGGTGAAAATATAAAGTGTACATATAAGTGATTGTGTAATGAAGTGATTTATTGAGAGAAACCTTTATTTAAGGTTGAATTAGATATAGACGCAGACATATATAGGACAGCTATTCGATACCTTTTATGGTACCTAGTGTTGGCATTATTATAATGCTATTTATTGACTCGATACCTTATAGTATTTAGCGATGACTCTGAAATTGTGTCTAGTGAATTGATACCTCCGGGTATCTAGTGTTGACACTATAATGGTGTCTAGTGATTTGATACCTATATGGAATCTAGTGTTCCCAGTGGTCCACGCCTATACCAAGTTCAACCTACAAAAGTGATTATGATGTAATTAAAAGTAGTGTTAGAGATAAGCATAATTTAGGAGATTGTTGACTTGTTAATGAATATTATTGTTAAAAATGATAATTGTTTATAGTTAATATGGAATGTAGTTAATGCATATGTGGAATTGAGTGTGTAATGATGGTAATGCCATATGTATGTGTTTGTTGGATAAGACATGATGTGCATAGTTGATACTTCACCTGTTAGTTAAATACGAAGTATAAGTTAAATGTTTAAAACTATGTGATTTGGATGCTCGATATGGGATTCGTAAGAAGCTTGGAATGTATATTCCAAGTCCGAACCAAAGTGATAAATGAGTTGATAAGTACTTAAGTGTTAGTGACAATCTAAGAATTGACATGAATAGTTGACATGAATTTATAGTTAAGAGTAAGTAATTATAGAGAAATGCTTTAGTGTAAGTACCAAATAAGTTATAGAAGAGAACAATAATATTCATGTTTGGCCAATGTAATAATAGGCTAAAACAACGTTAGTATGTAGCATACTATGTAATTATTTAGTTATACTTAGTGGTAATTATCATGCATAACTTAGTTTTGAACTGTTTCTTGAGTAAGTAATAGTTAGAGGACATGCATATGAGGATGATCAAGAAGTTCAAGAAGAGTTCTTGGAAGATATAGATTATAGTAATAATTATGTAAAGTACTACATTTGAGATGAAATGTATTCTAAATAAATTTGCGAAGATTTTGTTATTTACTTGGTTAATAATATTTTATACATTGTAAAAGCTTATTCTAAACACTACAAGAAAAATACAATTTAGCAACAACAAATAGCAATGGAAAATATAAATTTTCCATTGCTAATAAAAAATAGCAACGAAAATTAGCAATGGAAATTCCGTTGCTAATCCGGCGGTTGCTATTTTTTAGCAACGAAATTTCATTTCCATTGCTAAATTCAACCAAATCATTTTTGGTGAATTGGTAATTTTTAGCAACGAAAAATGAAATTCCGTGGCTAATTTTAGCAAAAAAATGTCAATTTCGTTGCTAAAATTAGCAACGAAATTGATTTTTCAGTTGCTAATTTTAGCAATGAAATTGTTTTTCCGTTGTTAAATTTTAGCAACGGAAAAAAAAAATCAGTTGCTAATTTTAGCAACGAAAAAGTAAATTTCGTTGCTAATTTTAGCAACTAAAAGTCGATTTTGGTTTTTTATAAGCTACATAATTTTATTTCAAACAATAGAACGCGAAATAGCAACTCAAAGAATAGATACATACTGACAAATCCAAGAACAAAGTGCAAAAACAAAATCTCTACCTAAGAAACGAAACAATAAATCACTCCGTTATTCACTATGAGAGTAAGTCATTAAAATAAAGTCTATATTTGCATGAAATAGAAAAGCCATATCTCACATTAAATTAGGTGAATGTGCAGCAGGAAATACATATAGTTTTTTTGATTTAATTAGATCAACGTATGAAAATAAAATATGACATACACTAGTTGTTCATACATATGACGTACACTAGTTGTTCATACAAATTGAAGCACAAAAAAGGTAACCAAACATATGTAAATAAGCAACAAACACATATGATTCAATAGATTATGGATAAAATCAACAATTACCAACAATTTATTATCAGCAATATAGATAATAAAAACCCTAAATTAAATTAAAATTTGAGAAGAAATGAAGAAATCTAACATAAACCCTAAATAGATTATTTTTACGGTACAGACTATTTTGGTCATAACTTTTGCTACAAGTGTCAGATTTCTTATTATAATATGTTTTCGGAAAGCTCGTTTCGAGACGGTCATTTGTTATAGAGCTTTGCTCATATAACAACATTTTTTGGGCCCAAAAAATAACTTTTAGGTTGTCATTTTTTAGTTTAGAGTTTTTAGGGTTTTTTAGGGACATTTGGTCTTTTCTTGTTTTCACTCATATAAATTATTTTCTTTCCCTAGTTCAAGTGAAAGGAATCCATATCTAACATCCTAAGCTGATCGGACAAAGGAACAATCTTTATATAAAGTGAACATATATGATCAAATGGGTAAATGTAGTCCACAGAGTAATACACATATGCAGATTTAAACATCAAAAATAGCTCTCTTTTTGGAGTCCCTCCACCAAAACATACCGAAAAAAATAAAAGCCCAAATGCAATGAAAAAATTCTCCTTATTCAAACATCCAACTGTTCTAGAGAAGAGAGCACTAAAATACTAATGAAATGCAAGCAATAGACTAAGTCCTTATTTAACTATTTTGTTTTCAACAAGCAAACTAATTTAAAGGTTTACCCCTCATCTAGTATCTTTTGTAGTGAATATAGCAAATAAATATAAAAATCCAAACTGAGCCTACAGATAAACTACATAAGCAAAATTCAAAAAGTACCAAACTTTAGAATAAAATATCCTACCACGAATATTCCTAGTAAGTTCCAATGGTACAAGGATTCTCACCCAGAAACTAACCAATCAATGCAAACCCTAACATAGAAAATTACAAATCTTCTAAAGTTTCTGAAATCGAGAAATCCCTAAAGGGTAAAAATTGAACAACTAAAAAGAAAATAGCAAAAATACCAAATCTAAAACGGAACTACCAATAATAATAACAAAAAAATAAGAATTTTTATTTCCAAATATTATTCGCATGAAGAGACGAAAAATAAAAGAAGAAGGAAGAAAGATTTACCGGTCACCGGAAAGGGGCAGATCTGAGGAAGATCAAATGGCAAGAATTGACCACAAAACACTGACCAAGGAATAGAAAATGGTAGAGAGTAAAAGAGAAGAAGAAAAATGAAAATGGAAGAAACACAAAAGATCAAGCAAGAAAAACTTACTGATCATTGAAAAATGGCAGATCAGAGGAAAAACAAAAGGCGAGATAAAATGCAGAATGTGAAGAGAAGAAGAAACATGGTAGATCATGAAAAGAATAAGAAAAATGACAACAAAATGAAGAAACACAAAAGATCAAGCATAAAAATACTTACCGATCACCTAAAAGTGGCAAATTTGAGGAAGAGTGGACGGCCATAGAAAATGGCTGAGTGTGGAGAGAAAAAGAACAATGCCAGATCGTGAAGAGAAGAACACAAATTAAAGAAATAGGTTTTTTTTCTTATATATATTATTTTTTAGCGTCGAAATTTAATTCCGTTGATATTTTAACAACAATTTTGTTGCAAAAATAGCAAAAAAATTTAAATTCCATTGCTATTTTCCAGTTGAATTAATTCCATTGCAAAAATAGCAATGAAAATTAATTCCATTGCAAAAAATTATACCTTCACTAAATTCAATATAACATAGCAATAAAATTTAAATTCTGTTGCTATTTTAGCAACGGAATTGCTAATTTTCAACACAAATTTTTCCCGCTATCAAATGCTGCCATATTTAGCAACGAAAATTGTTTCCATTGCTAATTTTCGTTGCTATATTTTGGTGGTAAAATCTCCTCCCTTTTTAGTAATGGAATACAACCATTTTGTATTCTGTTGCTAAATTCCTAAAACTTCAACCAATTTTAGCAACGAAATTGATTTTTCGTTGCTAAATAGCAACGAAATTGGTATTCCGTTGCTATTTTTCCGTTGTTATTTTGCTATTTTCTTGTAGTGAAATATTATTTCTTGTAAAGTTAATTAAGAATATTGAGTGTGTTATTGTTATATGGATTTGAGATATTAGGGTGTTACACAGTCAGCCCATGTTATGCCTCTCAAGCCCTTTATTTGATAATTGGCTTTATTTATGTTATACTAAATATTTTATTTTCTACTTGTATGATAAATGAATCATATTATAATTATGTTTTGTTAATATAATTTTCTTAATATTTATTTACTTGTGTTAATTTGAAATTTTATTATTTTTGTTATTATTTTATATTATCATGTTTATTGTAATTATTATTAGTATTAAGATTATTAATTATTAATGTTGCCATCATTATATATTATATACTTGCCATACACATTTTATATTATTATTATTATTATTATTATTATTATTATTATTATTATTATTATTATTATTATTATTATTATTATTATTATTATTATTATTATTATTATTATTATTATTATTATTATTATTATTATTATTGCTATACTACCACCACTACTACTACTTTGCATGCATTGCATGGCCATTTCATGTATGGTGCATAACTTAGTCTTTAGGTCATCATTTCTGTTTGCATGTATACGTTATCATGGACACCTTAGCAATTTCATGCATTTTATCTTCATGTTTTTATTTTTATCAATTGGCATATATTGCATTTTTATTATTCTAATTATGTTTATCTTACGTATAACTTATAACTGCACATAAATTTATTTTTTCATTATATTTATATAATATATCTTAATATTATTTATTGCTATTTTTTGCATTTTTGCATTTTCACTAATTTTCTTATTTCATCACATCTTGTCCATATTATTTTACATTTGTTTTCTTATCCTTCATATACCATCACTAACTGTTTATTCTTCATTTTTCACCACACACACATAATTGAGTTGGCACCCAACCTGAAGGCAGTGGCAAATGTGCCACAATATGTTATCTTTATTTGTAAATTAGTCAATCTATAGTTATTTTGTCATTTATATTTTCGCAAAGGCCTGTCATAATAAAGTTTTTAATTGCTTAACAAGAAAATAAATCCAAAGCATTTCTATTAATTAAATTGGATTTTTATTAATAAAATGTGATCAATCATCTCGATTTTCCTCAAAACACACAGCAATTTATTCTTTTATAAATATGCATGCGAAAACTAATGTTTCCATCTAAATTAACTTTCAGATTTATGTATGATTTATTTAAATAATGTCTTTACTACTTTAAATATATATATGTTTTACCAGCTTTCCATACATGAAAAAGTGCACCATTATCTTTCTCTGGCATAATAACTCATGTGAGAGGAGAGATAGAATAATTAATCTTAAAAACTCATTTTATATAACATTAACCATGGTATAAACAAGAGTGAAGTTGCAAATCATCTCTGGTTTGACACCATAAGGTTAGACTAAATTTTCCAATATTTTATTAGGTGATGACTCTATGATACCTACCTTGTGGTGGCCAATTGACGACCTCGTAGGTTGATTGCCAATGATGAAATAGAGGCATAGACATTGGGTTTTGAAGGTGGCTTCTAATCAGGGTTACCCAATGAGGAAATATTCTCATAAAAGATAAGGAATGAAATTTATAGCTCTCTCTGAGATTTTAATATTTTTAAAATAAGTTTTTCCAAGCTCCACTCATTTATTTCTTTCAAAAAAGGCAAAATGTAGAAATCGATTTCAAAAACTTAGGCCAATCTTGACTAATTTAGCCTTATCTCAGACTACATACCTTTTAATTTGATGAGTCTAAGACCATATGAATTTCAAGACATAGAACTAAAATTTTCATGAGAAACATAAACCTAGTACTGTCTTTAAGATCCTCAAAATTAAACTTGAACTTAGATGACCCAAATCTATCCCTGCACCTGCACCATTCTTTAGTAATTTGGGCATATCTCCCTCCGTAAAGCTCTTTTTTAGGTGAATTAAATTTTGGTAGAAACTATACTAATTTTTGAAAAACTTTCATGAAGTGAGTATGACCTAATTGTTAACCCATTATTTCCAATAAGTTTTCAAAGTCAAAACACCAATTCTATCTCCAAAAATTTCCTAGGAGCAGTGGTTAGTATTTTTGCTATAAATACCAATTTAAAAACCCAAATTGAGTTATTCTTGATTCATTGGAAAAATGATACATAGGGGAACAAATCTCAAGCGGACACATTGTCCAAAAATGGCATTTTTTTGCCTAAAAATTGGGAGACATTTCAGATTAGAGGTTAGTTGGCTGAGTTGCAACTGAAAGTGAGTACCGACCGAAAGTAAATACCGACCACAAATGGGTGATGTTTGGCCGAGACTCACATGTAAACCGGTTTTCTCCATTTTTTGCACCCAAAATAGATAAGTTATTTGGTATATTTTTCTTCCAATCTTATCTCTTGGTTTAAGCGATGGATTAGCTTATAAATATAAGTTTTTTACATTATTTTAGGGGCTCTTTCTCTCTCTCTCCTTCTTCTTCTTCTTTTTCTCTCTATAACTTTAAAAAAAAAAAGAACAAGCCAACAAGAAATTAGCCAAAAAAAATGTAACTCCTTGTTCTTTGAGAAATAAAAATCTAAGGGTAATATTCTTGAGCCGCCTACCCTCTTAACCATTTATTTTATGTTTATTTCCATTCTTATTGCATATATATGTGATTTTCCATTTTTGTTCTTTAATATTTTCTATTTTTTGGATTTCTTGTTCTTAGCATGTAATTAGTTTATTTATTGATTTTTGTATTTGTTTTAATCATAATAACATGGAAAACTAACTAAAAACATGCAAAAAATTGATTAACTTAAAAATCAAATTTACTATTCATCATCTTCAATGTTTGATTTCTAAATTTTAATTTGATTTTTTTGAGTTTAATTCACTTAGAAGGAATTTTAATAACCTCTAATTGATTTTTAGGGATTTTTGGTAAGTTTTTTCTTGCATGTGTTATATTAACCAAATAGGCCAAAAATTGAGTTCTTCCCGTTACTGCATGGTTTTCGTTTTTCCAGGTCTTTTAGCGTCACTCAGGGTTTCCTGTCACTAAAGGTTCCTTTTAGGCGCCACCTTTCCAACTTCTGGCCAATAGTAGACTTTTAGCGACCGAACATTATGGTGACGTAAAAAACTCCTATCGCTAAAGGTCTCCTTCCTTGTTGCCTTTTTCAGCCACCTTTTCTCTTGGCTTTTGGAGACGTTTGTTTTCTCCTATCGCTAAAAGCCTTCCACCCTTCATTTGTCTCTACCGCTCAAACTCAAGCTTCTCACTCTCAATTCTTTTGCATGGCACTATTCATAATTAGCCCTATTTTGTATGCTATTCCTATATTTCCCTTTATTTCCCATTTTTATTATTTTAATTTGCTTTATTATTACTATTATTATTATTATTATTATTATTATTGTTGTTGTTGTTGTTGTTGTTGTTGTTGCTGTTGCTGTTGCTGCTACTTATTTTCATCATTTATACCATTTCTTCTTTTATTATAATCAATATTATTGTTAATATTGTTATTATCTTAATTATTCTTATTGTTGTGTGTGTGTGTGTGTGTGTGTGTGTGTATATATATATATATATATAATACGTATTATTATTATTATTATTATTATTATTATTATTTACCTTATTTGCACTTCATTTGACATCATCTTTTGTTTTATCTTATTTTATTGAATTCCATTTTAACTTATTATGTTTTATTTTATTTTTTTAATTCTTTTATTTTTACTTTATTTTATTAAATAAATGTATGGTTATATATATACACATTTGTGTATATATATGCATATGCATTTGTTTATTTTCATTTCCGTAATTTTCGGTATTTACTTTTTTAATAAATAAATATATCAATCGTGTATGTGTGTGTGTGTGTGTGTGTATATATATATGCATATATTTATTTATTTGCACTTTTCATTTATTTTCTTTCATATCATATCATATCATATTATATATATATATATATATATATATATATATATATGTACTATTTATTTATTTGTTTCTAACCTTGATATCTGTCATCTTTTTCACTGCACACACACATATGAGGCGAGTGGAGGCATTTAAAGGCCATGACGAGTGAGTCATGGTTATTTATAAATTTGTAATTTAAGTTTGTCTTTTTATTTCGAAATTAGTCTATAATAATAAATATTTTTTTGAACGTTAACCTAAAAACTCACCAAATAATTTTATATGTGTTTAAGTGAAAATTTTCTATATTAAAAGGGGACCAATGTCCTATTTTTCATCCTTAAACTAATATGTAAAAATTGATATTTTTTTTTTGTAAAATACAAAAGATTTTTCCATATAAAGTTAATCAACACTATTCTTTTAAAGCCACATAGGTTCAATGTCCTCATTTTTATGCAAAATACACTCAAAACTCTTCCTTTTTCTAAATATTCATGCGAGGACCAATGCCCTCATCTAAATAAACTCAATTAATGCTTCAATTTATGTATGATTTTATTTTTACATTTATTCTTATGTTCTTTAAATGCTTTCAAATGCCATGTTTTTTTTTGCTTTCAATATAACATGATTTACAGCTTTCTAATGTGCTAAAATGTGCCTTTTATTTTTCTAGCACAATAATTAATGTGAAAAAGAGAAAAATAAATTAATCATTAAAACTTATTTATATAACATTAACCAATGGTGTAAATAAGAGTGAGGTCCCAAACTATCTCTGGTTTTGCCTTATAAGGTTAGAACTCATTTTTTAATATTTTATTGGGTGACGACTCTATGATACCTACCTTATGGTGCCCAATAGATGCCCTTATAGGTTAATCACCAACAATGGAATAGGGGCACCTTGAGATACTATCTCATGCCTTTTTGAGACCTAAGGCATGAAAAATTGGGTTAAATCCCTATCTATGGTGAAGAGACCAGCCTTTAGGAGTTAAATAAACCTTCATCCGATCTCAATTCCTAAAAGTAGACATTCAGAACTAGTCATATACCAATCAAGGGTTCTACATACATCATAGTGGTGACTTTGTTGGCGACCCATGAGATTTTTCTATGAAAGTACCTTTGGTTAATTCAATATAAATGAGTTTTAAGATTAAGAAATTTTATCTCTTTTTGAAAATTTGAATTGGATTTATACTAAAACCTTAGAATTAAGCCAAGTGTCCTCTTTTAACCCTAGTGTATTACCAAAGCATGACTTTACGTTTACTCAATGTTGGGAAGTGTTAGGGAGGACTACGAGCCCAAGCCTCATGCCTTTTTGGTATATCAAATGGTGACCCAATTGGTCGTCATGCTCATGATGAGCAAGACCCATTAGTAAGGACCACGCTTAGGTAGCCTTAAAGCTATATCACCAAACTAAAAGCCCATGTAATGGCATAGACATTTCTACTAAGGGGTATATGCCATAATACATTGCTTGTGATGTGGGCTTTAATGTATTAAATAAATCTAAAAAAATTTAAATATCAGCTCATTGAAGGCTTTCATGCCCTGGTGGGCATATTTCAATTTACTTGGATTGTTTAAATACACAATGGTCAAAATCCATTTGCATACATTTTTAATAAAGAGAGGTCATATTGTCGATTTCCACCGTGCACTATACACATTCATTAGGTTCCCTATTAACCCATGAACTAATCTCACCTAGAAAAGAGATCGCATGACCTTCGGTGTGGAAGTAATAAGGTTGGAAGGGTTTTCCTTTCTTTTACATGTGTTTGTCTATGTTGCATACATATGCATACATTTCTAACAAGAAAACAAAAGTAATGGTAATAATAATGAATAATAAAATATGTATGTTTTGTGTGTATAAATTTTTGGTGTATGTACATCTAATTTTAAGTGCGAACAAAATAATAATATAATAATGTGAAACATGTGCATTCTATGTGTACATTCTCTTTACCATGAAAATGCGTATATAGATCTCATTTTGTGTGCCGTAAAATGCATATTCAATATTAGTTTTTTTATTTATTAGCTTGCACATTTTGCTTTGTGTATATATTTCTTCCCATGTATTGTAAACATGTCATGTTCATGTATCACTTGTATATCACACGTCATAATTGATTCGTATGTCATATGTATGTCATTCATGTGCATCACTCTCATGCATCTATGTATATTATATTCAACATGCATATAACACATTCATATGTCATGCATCACATGTATGCCATGCATTATATATATACATGTCCATATATCATGTGTATCTCATACATTATTCTAACTCTTTGATTTTGTAGCCATCCTAGATTATATACTTGGGTGTTTTAGGGGTTTTAGCAAACACCTTCAGAAGTGGTTTGAGTGCTACGATAAATAAATATTTCGAGATAGTTAGGGCATAAGCAGAAAAGGCAAGGATGTCTAATCTAATAGGGCCTACTAATATTTATGATCCTCATAACCTAGACAAAAGGTTTGAGAACCTTGAGAAAAGGGTCATGTTAGCTGTAATTAGACTTGCATCGCCTTACATAAAAATATTGATGACCTTGAAAGGAAGACCATTGCCAAACATATGACTAAGCTATCTTTTATCTTTTGCAGTTAGCCTTTAATACCATATGATGTAATACCCTCAATTGATTGGTGTTATAGGTTGAAAAAAAATCCAGTGAATGATTGTGATTCCTTTAGATATACAATCATTGAAGTAAGAAGAGGTTGCTTAGCAAAAAGAATCTATTCCCTCAATCCAAAAGGTGGAAATCATGACAATCGGCCAGGTTACAAGAACTTGAAGTACGACAATGATAGCAATGGTGGAAGCAGCAATACTATAAAGATGTCAACAACTAGGGCCACTTGTTGGTATTAATAAAAATTAGATAAGCCCATTTCATGTTACCCAAATTATTACATTCAAGAAGGAAAGTTGCAACCTTTGCTACCACGGCTGGCCAAGAATCAAGGAAAGATTGCACATAGGGTGGATTTGTATTATGCCTATCATCAATAGACTGGGCATGAAATAGATTGTTGTCATACTCTAAAGGACCATATTTAGAACTTAATTGACACCAAATAGATACCAGATCCAAAAAGGGAAAGTAAAAGGAGGAAAGGTTGTAATGTTGCATAACCATCCATATTTTTGTTTGACTCAAGCTTACCAGAATGGTATGTCCTTGAAGATGTATATGGCATGTAGATATTTGGCCATCACCTGCTCAATTTCAATGAGATGCAGTTAAAGAGTTGCGAGATGTAAATATCATCACCAATCTTAGGGGCACCATCTAGAGAAGGAGAGCCTGAAATTTTGAAGGACTTTTTGCTACTTGCATCTATAGTAGGAAAAGATATAATATATACCACCTTTTTGTGATATAAAATATTTTTCTAAAATGTGAATATGTTTCTCTAACTATGTTAATAATATGAGCTTTCCTTATGTATGCAATATCTCATTTTATTACATCAAATATAGCAATAATTTTGGCTCATTTATGAGACATTAATTCAATAAAAATTTCTTTTTTTTAATCTCAATAGAAAAGACATCTTGATTGTATCCAATATGGATTTTGAAGTGAAAATATATAATGAAATCTTCACCTAGACCAACAACAGCACCCCATTAAAATAACGAGAAAATTATAGTGAACTTAAATGTCAAGCCTAACTTACCTAAATAAGCAAGCCAAACACTAGGCCCAACTTACCTAAACCAACCCATTCGAAATTCCAAGAAAACCCATCATGGCTAATGAATAATAAGAGTTGGATGCATACAGGGAGTCGTTCCCCTGAGATTGAATGGAACATGTGTTCTTGCATTACATGTCTAAGTATCATTGCTATTATTGCTATATGATGCATGTAAATAGGAATGCATACATAAGCTAGGCATAAACATATGGCTAACCTACCAAGAGAAACCTAGGTCATGTGTAAAGATACACATTAAAGCGAGCTTAATTCTAAGGTAGTAACACCTCATGTGACAAGGACTTATTCCATTATTTCTAAATGCTTGGGAATGATATGTACAGGGGGTCAAATTATCTTCGGCGAAAACAAGAATGACTACTTCCCCTGAAAATAAAAATAGGACAAAAAAGTAAGGCAAATTAGAAAAAATTAAAGGAGATAACCAAAAGAAGCTTGCCCAAAGACTAGGAGTTCTGAGGAAGACACGCATGGGCCATCTGCTAGATCACATCCGAGATGAATCTCCCTAACCACCTATGGTTTAGGCTTTGTATTTCATACATACATTCATGCATCTTTCATTTTTGCATTTTTACATGCCTTTTTTTTAACACAAGTGTTCTAATGCATATGACTTCTTGCATGTATTTACACATATACATCCCCCTTTGCATGTATTTAGTAAATGTTTTACATACAAATTTGTGCATGTTGCTTTACACATAATTCCTTATGCACACACAATATTTTATATATATTACTATATATAATCTTACAGGTAAAGAAAAAGTAGGCTCCACTATCCTTGCCTCAATGATTCACCTAGGCCTCTATGTATAAAGCTTGGATATTCAAAGATCACTGCCTTCCTGATGCGTTTAGGATGACCACTATGATGCAGTCCTTTTAAAAAATACAAAGAGTATTCTTAATTAAATTTGTGTTTTACCTCATAGTGCATAAAAAACACCCTCGTAGGTTGATTACAAACATGGATAGGGGTACCTTGAGACATTATCTCATACCTTTTGAGACCTAAGGCTTGGCAAATTGGGTTAAATCCCCATCCATTGTGAAACATCCATCCTTCATGAGTTAAATGAACTTTTTTCCAGTCTAAGGTCCTAAAAGCGAACTTTCCAGAACAAACTAAATGCATAGGGGATCGGTGCACATCACAATTTGGTAAATTGTTTGAATAAACATATATATATGCATTAATAGGTGTAGGAAATGAATTAAAATGTGACAAAAGGAGAATATTATATGTTAATATGGTAACCTAGAGAAGTTAAAGGATTAAAATGGAATTTTCATTAGTCCAATAAGTGGACCAATGAGAGAATGGCATAAGGTATATTCTAAAGTTGTGTGGAACATATATAAAAAGGGAAGGAAGAGAGAAATGTGAATGGGCCATCTAATTTGCAAAAAATTTTATATCCTTTTCTTTTTACACACAAACACAAATCTTTAATTAAGTGGAATTTAAGAGAAAGTAAAAAATAGGCTAAGTTCATAAGCTATTAATGTGAGTTTTATAGGATTTTTCATCTCTTTCTTCGTCTCATTATTGATTTAAAAGAGGAGCTGGTTTATTAATTGAAAATTTCATATGAATATTTAATTGATTGTTTTTATAGTAGATAAAAGTAGCAAAATAAAGGAGGAGGTAAAACAAGGTGAATAGAGAAGCAATTTGGCCAAAATAAGGTATGAGAGCATCTTAATTTTTATTGCATATGTGTTGCCATGAAATAAAGTGATATATATACTATAATAGATCTGAAATTTATTTTGGAATATTTTTTTGGTGTTAAATTGCATGACAAAGATGAAATAAGTCATAAAGGATAACCTAGAGAAAATTCTGCTATAGGTTCACTTGAACTAGTTTTCTTGTTATGCTAAATTGGATGATTTCAATTGTAGAGTAAGCACAATAAATATTTCTATAAATTTCATGTGGAAATGATGAGCTAAATATGCCCATAAGATCCTTAAAATGAGCTTGAAGTGAATGACCTAATGTTGCCCCTGTATTCTAGAGTAGTTTGTAATAAATTACGTATAGTTATTACCACAAAACTCTAATTGATATGAATCAAAATCATATAGAAACTAGACTTATAATGAAATAACTTTCTTGGAGAAATTATGATCTATTTCTGTCTTTAATGTTCCTAGTAATTTTTCAAAGACAAGTTAAAAAATTTGTCCCTAGAAAACACCTAGGGGTAGCATATATTATTTTAGGTGTATCTTTTGATTTATAGGTCCAAATTGCATGATTCTTCATCCTATGAAAACTTAAGACATAGGGAAATAATTGTTTATGAGACAATTTGGCCTAGAAATGCTATTTATCTATTGAAAAATATTGTGGAAAATGATCCCTATAGCTATCAGCCATTTCAGCCAGTCGTGAGGTACCATTTGCTAGTAGTGTAAAATGGTTTTAGATTTAAAAATTTCCCATTTTATGGCCCTAATGGCTAGCAAGTGATTTTTCACAGCCACGAGTCCCATTATTTTGCCTAAAGTGAAAGCTTTTCTCACCAAAATATTACCAAAATCTTGCTTAACTTTCTTGGATGTTTAAGCATATGTATAAAGATAAAGTATCACTCAATAAACATGAAATTTATAATGATACATTGAAATATGAATATGTATAAATGTATGCTAAAAGAGTTATATGTTAATAATAAGTTTTTATACAAATGTGATGAGCGTCAGAGACAAGCTAGCTTTCTTGGTTTGCTCTCGGAGGCCTGCTTTGAAGGCTTGAGACTGAAGGAGGCTCGGTTATAAACTGACCACTTCACAATAAAGAGGATTGATCCCTAATTATTATTGATGGACAACCCATGAAGGCGTCTACTAGTGGGCTCAAAAAGATAGTTGTCATGGAGTTACCAACCAACAGGATGTTGGGAATTAAATTTTGATCTCACTTTAATGCCTAAATAGAGACCGATGTTTAGAACCTCCCTCTTATTAGGAATTTTGGTTAAGTGTCAATTTATGGTTAAGTTTTAGAATTGATCCTTTCTCCTTTCTCGCAAAGTGCATTTTACGATAGAATTAAATAAACACCCTATTCAAGTAGATAAAGCAATAAAAGCAACAAAATAAACTTACTCAATTATTATAGAAGCAAATTATCCCAAAGAATAATCCAAGGCAAGATCAATATACATACATAAAATGGGCTATGGATTTAATTTTTAAAGCATTGGCTTCCTCATGCATTTTTACAAAAAGGCATTTATTACATCACGTGGTTTTGGGTTAAAAAATTGGACATCAATCCATGTTTTGAAACAAAACCCAATTTATTTTCTAGAAAATGCTTTAAGTGTCTTTTTATTTTAACGTGCTTGAAAAATCCATTTTTTACTAACTATTACAACCCCAAAAATAATACATCCAAAAATAAAAATAGCCAATAATGGCAAAAATAAGTGAGCAAACAAACGGTGCCATAACAAATAAATAAAATAAGATGTAAAATAACAATGTAACTAAGGAGTAGAGATGGTGACTAATATAGGAGCATGACTTCCCATCCAAAAGACACAAGTCCTCTATAACCATAAATATATTGATTATTTGGAAGAATCACATAAAACAAATAAATTAGCATTTACAATAAAATAATTATATACTTATTTACATAGATAGATTAATTACAGGTATAGGAATATATGTACAGTGGCAAAAATACATCAAATAACACATAAATATTGTAGGAAACAAATAAGTGATGCCAAAAACACATAGATGCCTAAAATACATGCAAAAATACCATAAAATACCCCTAGGGATGGCTAACAAAAGTAAGGGATAGCCACAATAGGAGTGAGTGATGGACAGGATGATGGGACTGGGACGTCTTGTCCCTCACCGTCCTTCAACCTATCTTCTCATCTATCACTTTTGAAATACAATTGAAAGTGCAAAAACATGGCAAAAATGCCAAAAAACATACAAACATGTTTCTAGCCCTATATATGTAATATTTAAGCACTAAATCATGCCAAAACACATTAAAAATACTTAAACATGCATTATACTATATTAAAATTAAAAAATTATAGAATATACAAGTGAGGGAGAAATCTTTATATGTATAACAATAGAATAATTCCAATAACCCTATCATACCTCTAGCATATTAAATGAATCAGAAATGAATTTTACCTTGACAAAACATGCATATTAGTTAGATATAGAGATTAAAATGAATTAAATCAATTCTAATCAATCATACGAACATGTGAATGAATTGTAAAAGAGAAAGTAGAATAAGTCTAGAATATTATCCTTAGAAGATATTGTAACTCTATGAATTTTCTAGTCCAGATCTCTACTTTGAATCGCACTCTTTGATTTTCAGAAGAAAGTATGAAATTCGTTGTGTATTTTTGAACGAAAATTGCTAGATTAAAAAACTTAGAGACGGAAAGAAATTAATTTTCTTCTTCTCTAATGGTTGTCCTCAAAAATAATGATTCCTTCCCCTTTCAAAACCCTAGATTTTAGTTTTTATACCTAAGGGAGAATTTTAATCTAATTCAAACTGAAAAATGCCAAATTTGGAGATAAAATCGCCTAAATGTAGATCCAATTTTTTACATATAACCTTTCTTTTTTGAAAATCTAAGAAAATGTGGGAAAATCTGGGTTTCAAGCCAAGGATGAGCATCTGTCAATGAAGGACAATCGTCCCTCATCATTAGACCTTAGTTTTCCAAAAAACACCCCTAGTTTACATTGCACAGGAGGGAGGGGCCCACAGACGGATGTTTGTCACCACTAGAAGCCCAAACCAGGGCTTTTGTATACTTTGTTAAAGCACTTAGAAATATTTGAAAACATTTATAAAATCATTAAAAATTTTATGAGAAAATGATAAATTCACGATCGGAGCTTCAAAATCTAAACCTGCTGTCAACAATATGTTATTTCCTTATCATCAGATAACCCTAATCTAGGTTGCTTTATGTCATGATGTCTACAACTGGCCTTAATTTTGGGTAGTTAGTGCAATGGTGCCAAAGTGAGCCAAAATTCAGAGTATAAGGAAATAGACGTACCTAAGGCAGCGAGTTTCTTGGTTGATTACAACATGTACCTTTTGAGGTGGTGAGTCTCTTGGTTGCTTACAACATGTACTTTTTGAGGTAGTAAGTCTCTTGGTTGGGTAGTTATTATCATTTTATTGATGTGTTAACCCTAAATTAGGATATTTAACATCAATTTGTTGATATGTTAGTCCTATATCGATTGTTCAATTAGTGCTTGGGGCATACATAATTGGGATAGATTAATTAACTCTAATTAACACCTGGGGCATACAGAATTAGTTTATTTTGAATTCGTCTGATTAGTGCCTGGGGCATGTAGAATCAAGGTGGCTTGAGACTAACTCCATTGAAGGTGGCAAGTCTCTACTTGTCTAATTAATGCTTGAGGCATGTAAAATTATGACAAGAACAAAGGTCTTTCTTGATTAATGCCTGAGGCATGCAGAATCAGGTTGACTTAGTTATATTTCATTAGTGCCTAGGGCATGAAGAATCAAATTGCTGAAAACATGTTATGACTAGTGCCAATTTGTTGACATACAAAGTTATGACGATACGTTGTACTTTGATCAATATTAGAGTTGTCCTATAATATTAAACAAGATGATTAAAGTAATGTTTGATGGATTTCATTCATTAGCTGACCTGTTGGTCATTCTTTTTAAGAGATTTGGTTGTTTTTTCCTAAAGTAATGCTCCACTGAGAATGTTTTTGACAAATATTTTTATCCACTGGGGAATCACCGAGATGCCTGAAGTTGCTCTGGTAGATATGCTTCTTTTTAAGGTGTCATCAAGATGCTGAAATCTATTTTGGTACACTCTTTACTGTCTCTTATCCAGTAATCCTTTGCTTTCAACATCAGCCTTGTGGCCTTCAATATGTTCCGATTGAAGCCTCTCTTGCTCTGAGGGATGGTGATAGTTGCTCTAGTGAATAGACCCCTGTTTGGGTAATTCTTGGTGGTAAAGGTGTGTGCCTTAATTTTCTCATGGTTGATGGGGTAAATGCATGCCCCCTTGGTGGGGTTTTGAGTACTTAATATGGAAGATATCAAATGTTAATGTTCTGCTTATTGAATTTGGCCTCTTATTATTATTATTATTATTATTATTATTATTATTATTATTATTATTATTATTATTATTATTATTATTATTATTATTATTATTATTATTATTATTATTATTTAATCCTATTATTGTCATTATACTTGATGATGCCCTCACTCGGCTTAGAGATTAAGGCACTCGCATTGAGGTAGAGGTTTCTAGAGCCAAACAGACAGTGATTAAGACTGATGAGCAATTGAGAAGGTACATCGAATACTTGAGAGGAAACTTGATGAGATATCTAGAAAGCCATTCTCGAGCAGTCCTTTAGGTAGGATAGGGGTCGGAGAGACTGGCAGATGTGATATCACTGATCTAATAGCCTTTTACATTGGTGCTGTCAGGTTTCAAATTTGTATTTGAGTAGGCAGACGAGTAGCCACCTCTAGCACCTCAAGCTATAGCTCTAGGCCGCCAGCATTTAGACCACCATTAGGGCTTGCATATCATAGGGACCTATAAGGACTCATCAAATTTATACCTTACAACCTATATGTCCATTTTGAGGCTCTGTAGCTTTGTCTATAATGTCTGGACAACCACCAGTAGTGCCTACAAGGATTGCACAATTGTGAGTATGATCCTCTGTGTCTCCTTTAATGCTGCCTGCCGCCTAGAGATGTGATTTCAAATAAGGGCTGAAGGTGCTTGGGCAGGAGATGATGGAACATTTGGTGGAGGTGAGGTTGAGGTGAATGCCCTCGGATCCCCATAAGGTAGAGGATTGGTAAAGGATAATGCTCATGGGAATCTATATGAAGAATCTCACATCTGGCAATGTTTGCTTACTAATAGGAGATCTGGGGCATATTGGTGTCTAGGGTGACCACCCTAAAAGGTCGTGCAGGTGAATTTGTAAGTCGAAAGCATAATCAAAGTCTTACTCTACCCTTTCAGACCCCTCTAACTTACGAGGCTAATCTGCCCGGCCATCTTGCTGAGGTGGCTGCTCATATGGCACCTAAGGCTTTGTTGGTGCCCCCTTTGCTGCTTGACCCTAATCATCCTACTTTGCTACCGCATCTGATATAATGGGATCAAGGCCATATCTCTCTCGAGTCTCAAGCACTGTGAGCAATTTGTACCGGCCTACCTGGCTGTCTATAGGCTCCACCATGCTCATGGCAATAGCTACCTGCAAGTTTATGTACATGCTTCCTAGGACAAGCTCTCCAAAATGGCCCTCATCTAACCTAAGAGATAATAGTAATATGATAATAACTCCTCCCATGCATGTCTGCATCCTTAGCATAGTGCTTATGCTAGTCAAGGTCATGATAATCTCGTGGGTGATGTCTATGTGATGGCCCTTTTGCATCCCCTATAAATTGGTAATATCTATCAAATTAACATTACCTAGACTCCCAGTGCGTTCGAGGTAAGAGGCAAATAAAACTCTCCGTAAATACCTATAGATCTGAAGAGCTAACATCGTGCTTTTTACCTTATTTGAGTCATATACTTCTCCGAGTAATGTAACTGCCCTTCATCTATCTCTGTCATCAGTTTGGGTGGTGTGACTGTACTTGGCCCACTGGAAAGCCCCATGGCCTCTGTAAATCTATGCCTGATGATGCTATATGATATCCCCAAGGCTCTAAATCGAACAGCCCCCTCTTGGGTGTCTGACCACTGATACCATAAAGTAGCTAGTACCTATCTAGTCACATCTGTATATGTCGTATAATCTAGGCCAAAGAAATCAATCCAGTTGACGTTAGCTAAAACCCTGTCTGCCTCCTATAATAACCAAAGTCGTTAAAGAACTGTCTCAACATGTATCAGCTCACTCTATACTGGACCTAGCCCAAAGCTTGGTATCTCACAGCCTGTTTAGGCATTATGTATACCGGTACAGGTTGGGAAGGTTGGGGACGTGCTGTCATGCTAGGCATCCTACAAAATATTACATGTTAATTCGTGTTTGACTTAAGTCGTAAATAGATCAAAATGTCAGAATTCATTAGAATCTTGATATCATTTGAACTAAATATTTACAACTAATATAACAAAGGGTGTTTAACACGTATGTGATTCTAACAATCATGCATGAAAAATGAGGTAAAAACACTCATTGCATGCTTTACGAAAATTAAATTTTGATAGTATTTTGGCTAGGAATGAAACTGCCCCCTGCATAAAAGATATATTTAAACAACACACATGTTGTCATAGCCACTAATACTATATTTCATACTTTTTGAGAAATTTTGATAAAATTTCAGCAACATTCCAGCTAGGAATGTGACTACCCCCTGTACAAAAGACATATTCAAAGCAACTGTAGTAAAACAAATACCCTTAAGGCTTCCAAACAACATAGATATCAATATTTCACACCTTACGAGAATGATAAAAATAAGACCAAAATTCAGTAGCATTCTGGCTATGAATGACATTGCCTTCTTGCACAAATAACACATTTAAAAGCAAACAACAAGCCACAGGTCATTAAGGCCACCAAACAACAAAAATTTGAAATATTTATGCTTGGAGAAATAGCAAAGATGAATGCACCTAAAAATTCAAAGATTAAATACATATTTGCATAGAAATAGAATGCTATAGGTTTTATGTGCTCATATATAAGGTATCTTATAGCACATAGTGGCATGTAGGAAAGGTTTGGTGCTTACTGTTGCGTCCCTAGCAAGTGCACTAGATCGACAAGTAATAAAGTGGGGTATGGTTAGGACCCTCAATATCGAACCCAAGGGAAATGTGTATGTGTAGACTGTGAAGATTAATTGTATGCTAAAGAATTCCCAATTGTTGTGTGTATGAGTTGTTTGATTTATAAAATGTACTTTAAAGCTTAAGTATGTAAAGCAGAGAAATTTAAATTCAGTGTATTAAATTCTGAAAAATTAGCAAGTGTAAATATCTATAGAAGTAAAGCGTCACTCGGGTTCACCTATCCACCCCATACCCAAATGTGAATGAATTTTTACATAAAAGTATACATGAATGAACTCGGGATAACCCATCTTAATCCAAGCGTCCCATTCCGGAGCCAGCTATTCTAGTTGCTAAACGTCCCATTCCGGAGCCAGCCCAACAACTAGCCTAAACCCGGGTCTAAAATCCTAAGTTCGGTCTACCGTCCCATTTCGGAGCCAGGCAGCCCAAAACCCATCTATTTCACTCCCTACTCTAGTTTTAGAATCACAAATACCGCACATCAAGAGTCCCATTCCGGAGTCATCCAAAATAGACAATATTCATGATAGAAAATTTGAGCTAAATCATTCATAAACTCCAATCTATTAGGCTCAATACCCATCAAGACATATGATAGAAACCATTCATCCATGGATACAAAATAACTTAATAGATCGAAAAATCAATGATAAACAAATAAGTACTTGTGAAATAGACTATCCATTCATGTAAAAATAAATTTGAGTTCAATATTCACATTCTGAGTAGGGGATTCAAAGATCCCCAAGCAACAAAAAGACTACTCACAATCCATAATCAAATGAAAAGAGAAAAAGATAGAAAAAACCCTGAAGTTCATGGTGAAGAAAACCCAGTTGACTCTAAGCCCTTCAATCTCTTTCTCCAAGGCCTTCAGGAAAAAATGAGCTTCAAAATATGTAAATCTATGCTTGTAAACTCTATATCTATTTTTAATCTAAGTGTTTTTGTGTAAATCCTACTATTTTCAAGTATTTCTATGTATATTTGTGTGTGAAATAAACTAAGAACTTAAAGAGAGAAGAAAGAAACCCTAAAAACTGAAATTTTTCCCAAAAAACTGCTCTCTCCCGATTTTCAGAAAACTCTGCTTTATAAAGGTCAGCATGGGTCATGGTTACTGCCAAATTCGTGGTAACCATGACCTCTAATAAAAAACCCTCTTTTGATTCAAATGGGTCACAGTTACTACTATATTCTTAGTAACCGTGAGACTGCTCGGAGCTGAATTTAGGATTGGGTCACGGTTACCATGAAATTCCTGGTAACCGTGAGATAGTTCTCATCTTCATTCTGGACTAAAAAGTTGCCTGCCTCACGGTTACTAGGAAATCCTTAGTAACCGTGAGATGCTTCTCTTCTTGCTTCTGGACTAAAAAGCTCCATGAGTCACGGCTACCAGCCCATCAAGTACAATTGCCATGCTGACCGTGACATGCTTCAAAACGGTGCGTTCTGACAGGATATATGGGTCACAGTTACCATGAAATTCCTGGTAACCGTGAGGCACCTAAAAATCACAAAATCTGTCAAAAACTCTCAAAAATCACATAAAAGCTAGAATTAACTGAGAATCGGATAAATTATTAAATTGTAGTAAAAACAAAGCAAAAGATGCAAAGAGATCAATGAAACTAGACTCAAATAAAACTAAAACTAAATACTGAAATTGAGTTATCAAAATACCCCACACTTAGACTTTGCTTGCCCTCAAGCAAATGAATTATCCACAATCTTGAAAAGCTCAAAACCTCAATTTAGAACATGAAAAATCAGAAGTGCCAGAACAACACTTAGCAGAAGTCACTCAGAATAAGAACTTCATCAAAAAGACTCAAATTGATCTATATCAAACAATTTCTCGTGTGTGTGTGAGGCTAAAACAGATTTATTTTCCTCAAAACCAAAACTACCAGTGAATTCCAACAATCAAGCAAACATAGAATAGTCATAAGCCTCTCCTTTAGCACCTGAACCACAAGGGTCATCTCCACTAGACAATTTAGAGCAAAATAGGATCACCAGGGCTTACATTAAGGTTGTAATGGGGATAAGGCAAAGGTTCCAATGATTTTAAAGGTTAGCAATACAGAATTAGCCACACTATCCAGAAACAAAACTCACCTAACTTTCTCAAGGAACTTCTTCAAAAACCATACCCTATCATCATAAGAATGAAAATTTGATCTTAGGACATTAGTTGGATTCCCAAAATTGTAGGAAGTAAGATACATGACACTTCTTATAAATACTAGGTACCCCACACTTATTTTCTGCAATCATGAATCAATTAAAATTTTTTTTTGCAGCATTACAACTGTTTTTTTTTTGTGTGTGGATACCAAAAGCACTAATTGTTTATCATCCATGTCCCAGAATTTTTAACACATTTAAACTCAATAACTTCTAAAAATTGATTCAACTTCCCCCTTTCTAACTGATAATCATAAATTCATCAAACCCGTCATGCAAATTTCGTTACCCAACCTAGAGTGGCCAAATCCAAAATGGGAAAGACAAAAGCATTTAGGCTATATGGTTAAACATTAATGCACTAAAAAAAATGTAGTATGCTTTTAGCATACCAATCAAGCTCAAGGGGGCTAACAATGGTAAAATTTACTAAGGGTAGGTCAAAAGTCATTTAAAAGTTGGTTACCAAAGAAGGCTGCCTGAGTCATATCCTATACCTGCCTAAATTGAATATTTGTTTCGAAGGGTGATGAGGAAGGTTCTAGCTATTCCAAAATTTATTCACTTAACTGCTTTCACTCATGGGATTTTTTTTTAGCCCAATGTGCTCATTAAATAAGAAAAATGAATGATATATAATTAACTGAGATCAATTTAAAGAAGATACTCTTTACTGAACAAACTACTGCTCTCCGGCTATCCAGTCTTTTCAACTTATCAGTTCAAAAACGAGTCTCAGCTAATTCAATTCAAGATTAACTGGCAGCTCAAGCTAAAGGTAAGGTAATTAATAAACACAAACTCCAAACACAAATCAACATTCACAATGCTAAAAATATTTATAAAGAAAGACTAAACAACTGAAACAAAATTAAAATGAGTTATGGTTCAAGATTTTTCACAATTTCCGCCACTGCATAAAGCAATCTGTTTGCAACAAAAATTAACTTCCAACGATTGTTTAAATTTCTACCAAATTAACATAATTCAAAATTATAACAATGTCAACAATGTCATTAAAGGGAAAATATATATACCCCATACTTTAAAACCTATTGTCCTCAGCATGGAGCAAACAAAAAGATAAGTGCAAAGGAGATAGGGGGAAAGGACTTCCTGTTCAAAAGTGCAGAGGAGCGTGGGAATCAAGCCGGGAGTTCAGGGCAGCCAATGCCTCAATGATTTGCTATTGTTGCTGCTTGAACTCCTCCTGGTTAGCAGCCAAGATGTCTATATGATCCATTAAAGCAGTATACTGAGCGGAGGACAAAGTGACTGCATCATGATCCGGGGCAGGTGGAAGATTGCACAAACTGCGCTCCATCTTATGCAAGTATTCCTCTCTGGTGGTTAGCCTGAACCCATGCTCTGTAGTCACATCATCAACTAATATTTTCATGTTCTTGAGCATTTTGGAATCAATGTAGGCAGCTGCAGGGAGGCTTTTGTCAACGTCCAGTGGATGCCCGAAATGTCTGGCAATCATGGTCACCCATCCACCAAAGGATATCTTCTTCACTTTGGTCGGTTTTTGTTGCATCTCCTCGAGCTTATTCCACCAATGATATGCTCCATTGATGCGGCAATGTCGCACCATGCAAGAAAGAATGAGAGCCTCTGGAAGATTGATCTGCCCTGCACTCTGCACATGAGACATAAAAGACATAGAAAAGAACCGATGTAAGATTCTGAAGGCATGATCCCGCAGTAAATGGGACTTGGTGGTGCCGGCCACATAAGGGCCAATCAGCGGGTCTCTTATGTCTTCCCAAGCTCTGTCCTTTGAATGCTATTCATAAGCATAGATCCCATCTGAGGGAAATCCTAAAGCTTCAGTGACTTCGGCCAAAGGCACGTCATATAATCGGCCTTCCAAAAAGAAGGTCACCTTGTTGGAACTGTCACCCTGCCCAAAATGGAATTGCACTGTAGAAAGGAAGTCCCTGGTCAAATCTGGATAAACCAGTTCCCTGCAGTTGAAGAATTTGCCCCAACCAATGGCGTCAATGTGGCTCTCAATCTCCTCCTTGATCCCCAACTGCTCCAGCAAACTCAGATTGAGATAAACAGAAGGCAAGTACTCGTAGTTGGAGAAGATAACATAATTGGTCCGCAACCGTTCAGGAACCCAGCTTGGAATTTTTGGTCCCTTCTTCTTCTGTGGCTTCTGTGGCACAGGGGCTGGCTGTGGTTACTGACTAGCTCCAGCAGGCTCTTCAGAATGGAAGGGTTGCCTGGCAAGTGGGATAATGTCCTGTGCTTGTGAAGAACTGGAAGCACGAGCTCTTTTAGGCGCCACTGTCCATAAACAACAAAATTGAGAGTTTACAACGTTGGAGAGGAAAATAAACACAATTATAGCAATAATAGATGAGAATGTATAAAGAAATGTATGTCACACACAAGTTCCTGGGAGGTACGTGGCACTCAACCACAATGACCGAGTCATCCTTTGGAAACCAGTAGCCCGCAGGTCGAATCGTTTCAGCCTATATACCTCCAGGACATGAATAGCACCCACAAGCATGTAAATGCAAATGCTAACTTAGACAAAAGAATATTGATTTGGCATGCTTATTGGAGCCTAAAATATGCTTGATAAATGAATGACTAACCAAGTGCGTGCAACAGTTCCAAATCACAACCAGAAATTGGGGTACAGTGTCAACAATGCATGGTAAAGCAATGCGTTTAACAACATTTACTAAATCTGTAGGCAGGACAATATTGATGTATCGGTGTATGCATTCAAGCAAGAATTCAAACATTGCATTCATCATATTCAGCAAACAGGAAAAATGCAGGGCATTAAAGAGAAAGACACAGGGCTCAATTGCGAAGATTATGGCAAGAAAAAGAAATAAAACCAACACAAGAAAACATTTGACATAGACATAACCAAGAAAATCAATTAATTCCTCTAACTTAAACAACCCAAAGCAGAAAAATAAAGGAAAAACAAAAGAAAATAAAGGGGGTTAAGAGACCATACCTGTGGGCTTTACATCACACGTACAAAACCAATCCACATTAGACCAAAGGTAGACTTAAAACTCAAAAATCAGAACTTATATATATATATGAATATATATAGACACACACAGATTAAAATAAGAAGGAAGACTAAAACCTAGAGATAAGCAACAAAACAAAGAACACAAATCAAAAAGGAAACATTAGAAAACGAGGAAAAAAACTACCAAAGAACAAACATAAAAAAAAGAAAGACAAAACACAACAATAAGACAATAAAAACAACAACAAAAACAATTGAATTTTTTTTTTAACCAACACGGTTACTAGGAAATTCCTGGTAACCGTGAGGTAACATAGAAGACAAAAACGGAAAACAAAACATAGACAGAGGCCACTGGACAGAAATTTAAACAACAAGAAAACACAAACAAAATTTCCGAAAATAAGCAAAATAGAAAGAATAAAATAAAAAATAAAAATAAAAATAACATAAATAAAATAAAATGAAATAAAAATTAAAGAGGAGAGAAGACTTACTTGGTTAATGATGATAAAGGAGAAAAATAGAAATAACTAACAACCATAACCAAAATAAATAAATAAATAAATAAAAATAAAAATAAATTAGAGAAAATGACATAGAGAAGAAATGGAGAAATCAACTAGATCTAAACACAAACTATGATAAACAGAAACTAGATCTACTAACAAGAATGAAAAACCCAACGAAAATGGAAAAGAAAAAGAAAAAGAAGAAAAAGAAAACGAAGAAGAAAAAGAACTAATAAAAACTAGAAAAACAACTATGATTAACTCTTAGATCTAAACAAGAAGAAAGAAAAAAAATAAACAAAAGAGAGAACAAAGAGGACTTACCGGAGAAGACGGTTGAGAGCGGCGGAGAACGGCGGAGAAGAAGAAGAGAAGAAGAAGAATAGAGAAAATGTGAGAGAGAGAGAGAGAGAGAGAGAAAGGAAAACGAAATGAAAGAGACTAAAAGAAAAGAAAGGGTTTCTTAAAATTAGGGTATCGTTTTTTTTCAAATATTTTTTTTAAACCACCACGGTTACTAGGAAATTACTGGAAACCGTGAGGTAACCCAACAAAGTTTTCTAGACTAAAAACTGACCTGAGTCACGGTTACTATGAATTTAATAGTAACCGTGAGATAAAATGAAATTTGCTACTGGACTAAAGCAAGGATATCTCACGGTTACTATGAAAAACATGGTAACCGTGAGATAAAATGAAATTTGCTACTGGACTAATATTGACTTGGTCACGGTTACTATGAAAAACATAGTAACCGTGAGATAACACGCAAATGGCTACTGGAACAAAATTAACATGGGTCACGGTTACCATGAAAAACATAGTAACCGTGAGATAACACGGGTTTCAGTTCTGTACCAAATTGAAGGCACCTCACGATTACTAAGATAATCTTAGTAACCGTGAGCCCCTAAAATTACTGAAAAATTTTACTTTCTTTCCTCAATCTCTCCCAACAATTAAACAAAACTTTCTTCTCCACTAAATTTCCAGAAAAACACACAAATTGAATGACACTCACAAACCTTGAACCACTACCCTTAACACAACTATTAAAAAGAAACTAACACAAAACATTGTTCAAAAGTATGAGTTAGAGGTAGTTCTGCATTTATCAAGTCCGCAGCTGGACTTTCAAATACCGTCAAGGGTCTTGAAGAGTGACAATCACCGAAGCACCTTCAAATGTTGACTCGAAATAGGGCTTCACGCGATGTCCATTTACCTTGAATTCTTTCTCATCTCTTGGGTGTTTGAGAGTTACTACCCCAAATTTATCTGCTCTCACTAGCACATAGGGCCCTTTCCACCTCGATTTAAGTTTCCCTGGGAATAGTCTCAATCTACTATCATAAAGCAGCACTTTCATTCCTGGTATAAGTTCCTTCTCGGCTATTCTTCGATCATGCCACTTCTTTGTGTTGTCTTTGTATTTCTTGGCATGCTCATAAGCCCAGAATCGGATCTCCTCCAATTCGTTCAACTGCAAAAACCTGCACTTTCCTGCATTCTCAAGGTTAAGATTTAAAAATTTAGTTGCCCAATAAGCCTTGTGCTCTAATTCCACCGGTAAGTGACAGGATTTTCCAAACACCAACCTAAAAGGTGACATTCCTATTGGTGTTTTGAAAGCTATCCTATAAGCCCACAAAGCCTCATCCAACTTAAGATACCAATCTTTCCTAGATGCATTGACCGTTTTCTCCAAGATTGCCTTCAACTCTCGGTTAGAAACCTCAACTTGCCCATTAGCTTGGGCATGATATGGGGCGGTTATTTTGTGCCTCACTCCGAATCTTTTCAATAAGGCTTTGAATTGGTGGTTGACAAAATGTTTCCCACCATCACTAATAATAGCTCTTGGGGTTCCATAGCGGGTGAATATATTCTTCCTTAAGAATTCTAAAACAACATTTGCATCGCAAGTCCTAGTGGCTATAGCTTCTACCCATTTACTCACATAATCAACTGCCACTAAGATATATTCAAACCCGTAAGAAATTGGAAAAGGGCCCATGAAATCTATCCCCCATAAGTCAAACAGTTCAACCTCAAGCATGTTAGTTAATGGCATCTCATCTCTCCTGGTTATATTTCCCACCTTTTGACATCGATCACAAGTTTGAATGAACATTTTAACATCATGAAATAAAGTGGGCCAATAAAATCCAGAAGAGAGAATTTTCGATACCGTTCTGTTAGGGTCGTGATGTCCACCAGCTTCCCCACTGTGACAGGCTTGCATGATTTCTACTTGCTCCTCTTTGGGAATGCACCTTCTGAGAACTTGATCAGCACATAGACGGAAGAGGTAAGGATCATCCCAGATGTAGTGCTTCGCATCAGCTGTAAGCTTTTTCCTTTGCTGCCATATGAAGTCTCTTGGTATATAATCTCCTGCAAGAAAATTTGCAACATCAGCGAACCAAGGTAAAGAAACTTCACAAACAAATAATGCACAAATTCGTTCATCAGGGAATAAATCCGAAATCTCCCCTTTTTCAATATGATCATGCTCCATTCTTGACAGATGATCTGCTACATGATTTTCTGCCCCCTTCTTGTCTTTAATCTCTATATCGAACTCTTGCAATAGGAGTACCCATCTTATCAGTCTTGGCTTGGATTCCTTTTTGGCAAAGAGATGCCTTAGTGCTGCGTGATCAGACCACACCACAATCTTTGCTCCCAATAGATATGATCAAAATTTCTCAAATGCAAATACAATAGCAAGAAGCTCTTTTTCAGTTGTGGTATAATTGACTTGAGCTCCTGTTAGAGTGTCGCTTGCATAATAAATAACACAAAAGACTTTCCCTTGTCTTTGACCGAGCACTGCTCCCACTGCAAAATCACTCGCATCACACATTAGTTCAAAAGGCGAATTCCAATCCGGAGATATAATCACCGGAGCTGAAATAAGCTTTTGCTTCAATAATTCAAAGGCCAATAAACATTCATCATCAAAATCAAAAGGAGCATCTTTCATTAACAAATTTGACAAAGGTTTCGCAATTTTTGAAAAATTCTTTATAAACCTTCTATAGAAACCTGTATGCCCTAGAAAACTCCTTACTCCCTTAACATTGGTCGGTGGTGGGAGCTTCTCTATAACCTTTATTTTTGCCTTGTCCACCTCAATCCCCTTCTCAGAAATCTTATGCCCCAAGACTATCCCTTCCCTTACCATAAAGTGGCATTTTTCCCAATTTAGTACTAAGTTGGTCTTCTTACACCTACTTAACACTAAGTCGAGATGCTCTAAGCAGCTCTCAAAGTCTAGCCCGTATATGGTGAAGTCATCCATAAATACCTCCATAAATTTCTCTATAAAATCATGAAAAATTGCCATCATGCACCGCTGAAACGTAGCCGGCGCATTGCACAAGCCAAAAGGCATCCTCCTATAGGCAAAAGTGCCGTAAGGGCAAGTAAAGGTAATTTTCTCCTGATCTTCAGGGGCTATGGGGACTTGCAGATATCCCGAATACCCGTATAAAAAAAATAGAACATATTACCGGCTAACCTTTCTAACATCTGATCAATAAATGGCAAAGGGAAATGATCTTTTCTGGTGGCATGATTCAATCTCCTAGAGTCTATGCACACCCTCCAACCCGTGATCGTCCGAGTGGGGATTAGTTCATCTAATTCATTTTTCACTACTGTCATTCCCCCTTTCTTAGGGACACATTGCACCGGGCTAACCCATTTACTATCAGAGATTGGATAGATTATACCTGAATCAAGCAGTTTAAGTACCTCTTTCTTCACAACCTCTTGCATAGCAGGATTGAGCCGTCTTTGGGGTTGAGCGACCGGTTTGCAATCCTCCTCCATAAGAATCCAGTGTGTGCAGTAACTCGGATTAATACCCTTCAAGTCCGCTGTCTCCCATCCTATTGCTTCTTTGTGTTTTTTCAACACCTTGAGCAGCGTTTCCTCTTCAGCACCTGTCAACAAAGAAGAAATAATCACTGGTTTTTCTTCTCTTTCCAAAAATACATACTTTAAATGAGAAGGAAGAGGTTTTAGTTCAGATTTCAAGTCTCCCTCTTGCAACGTGATTTTCTCTTGCTTTGAATTTTCCTCCTCGCAGTCTTTCACCACAGCTGCTATTAGTTCTTCTTTTACTCCATCCAATTCTTCATTTTCCAAGGAATGCATCAAACTCGAATTTATTGGATCACTTAGCAGTACTTTTTCTTGCACTTCCTCCACACATTCGTCGATTTGGTCCATGAAGTAGACTGACTCTTCTAGATTACTTGATGGATATTTCTGACACTTGTTCATATCTACTACCAGTTCTTCGTTGTTGAATCGAAGAGTAACCTTTTGCCCATGAACATCAATCAAAGCCTTTACAGTGTTCAAAAATGGTCTTCCCACGATAAGGGGTACTTTCCTGTCTTCCTCCATTTCCATGACTACAAAATCCATGGGAAAAATGAATTTCCCTACTTTTACCAGCAAGTCCTCAATAACTCCCTTTGGCCTTCTCACCGATCTATCTGCAAGTTAAAGTCGCATTCCTGTTTCCTTGAGATCGCCTAAATTGAGTTTCCTGCACATAGAATAAGGCATTAGATTAATGCTGGCTCCTAGATCACATAGAGCGTTTCCCACAAAAGTTTCACCAATTTCGCAAGGTAGAGTAAAACTACCTGGATCTTCCAATTTCTCCAGAATATTGTTCATTATAATTGCACTACAGTTCTCAGTGAGTTAAACAGTTCCATACCCTTCTAATTTCTTTTTATTAGAACAAAGTTCTTTCATAAACTTAGCATAGTTGGGCATGTGTGCTAAAGCTTCAGCGAAAGGCAAATTAATATGCAATTTCTTAAATATTTCTAGAAACCTAGCCAATTGCTCATTCTTCTTCTCCTTCCTAGCTACAGCAGGAAATGGCAACCTATTGATATCAAGATCCTCTATGGTTGGATTCGCAATACTTTTTCCCTTGTCATTCCTTGGAGCATCCGTATCTACCTCTACTCTAGAGTTAGAACTACTTACCTTTCGTGTCGGTTCCTCCAAGTCAGTTGATGAAGTTGGTGATCTATCTCTTTCTTCCTTCTGTGCTGCTTCCTTGCCACTTCTCAAAGTGATTGCTTTGGCCTCCTCCTTGGGATTGCGATCCACATTTGAAGGAAATGTCCCCGGTTGTCTGTTTGAAATGGAAGTTGCAAGTTGACCCAATTGAGTCTTTAAATTTCTCATCGAAGCATCTTGATTTTGATTCCATTACTCCTAAGATTTCCACCTTAAATCTTGACCCGCCATAAATTGTTGTTGGCTATTAATAAAACTAGCAAACATGTCTTCTAAATTTGGCTTCTTTTCTTGAATGGGTGGTCGTGCTTGGAATCCCGATGGATGGTATGGTTGAGGATGATTAGAGTTTTGCCCTTGATGGTGATGATTTGGTGGATAGGGGACTTGGTAGTGATTGGTGGCTTGTGGTTGGTGGGGCTGAGCTTGACTATGATAGGCATTTGAGTGGTAAGGTGCTCTTGGTTGTGGTTGAGAAGATGAAGCTTGTTGATTCCCATCCTTCCAAGAGAAATTTGGGTGATTTCTCCATCCTGGATTATATGAATTGCTGTAGGGATCATTCCTTCTAAAATCGCCCAATGCATTTACATCACCTATCACTCCACCTTCTTGGACAACTTGCTCACTTTCACACGGTCCACTCCCTTGATTCACTATAGCTACATTTTGAACTTTCAAACCACTCAACTCCTTTTTTACCAATTCTAGCTGTGCTTTTAATAGTGCTACCTCATCCACATTGTGTAAACCTTGTCTCCTCGGGACTGATCTAGGGGCAGTCCATTGTGAATCATTTGCTGCCATCTCATCCAACAACTGAAAAGCGTCCTCAGGCAGCTTGTTCAAGAAAGATCCTGCCGATACTGCATCCAATAATGACCTTGTTTGGGGTGTAACTCCAGCATAAAAGATGGTCATCAGTTGGTAGAAGGCTATTTCATGATGTGGACAACTTCTCAATAATCTTCTAAACCTCTCCCATGCCTCGTGAAAAGGCTCTTCATTCATCTGATGAAAACTCATGATGCTATTTCGGATGCTTGCAGTCTTTGTTGGAGGAAAGAATCTCATTAAAAACCTTTCTTGCATTTGATCCCATATCCATATTGACTGACGTGGTAACATTTGTAACCACTCTCTTGCCTTGCCAATCAATGTGAATGGAAATAGCTTCAACCTCACTGCATCCGTACTAACACCCGAAATTTGAACAGTGTCACTCACTTCCAGAAATATGTCGATATGCTGAGCAGGATCCTCTACTTCGGAACCAGAGAACTGATTCCTCTGTACCATGGTAATGGTGACTGGCTTGAGCTCAAATTGTACTCCTCTTGGTAATACAATTGTTCGGTGATCTTCATTCCACCTTGGCACAGCGTAGTCTCTTATGGTCCTTTGCCTAGGCATTTCTTCTCTTCTTGCCCCTGGCATTTGTTCATATGCCCTCGGCACTTGTTCATTCTCGGGAGGAAACTCGTCAAGAGGAGGATCGTGCTCCATCTCGTTATCTCTATTATCTCTCCTCCTTTGGTGTAGAGTCCTCTCGATTTCAGGATCAAAAGGCAGTAATTGCTCTTGTCTTGTTCTATTCATGCACCAATTTCACTTGAAAAGAATTAAGAAAAACAAAATAAGGAAAAGAAAACACATACAAACAATAATCACAGCTTACTTGCAATGCCAAATTCCCCGGCAACGGTGCCAAAAACTTGTTGCGTCCCTAGCAAGTGCATTAGATCGACAAGTAATAAAGTGGGGTATGGTTAGGACCCTCAATATCGAACCCAAAGGAAATGTGTGTGTGTAGACTGTGAAGATTAATTGTATGCTAAAGAATTCCTAATTGTTGTGTGTATGAGTTGTTTGATTTATAAAATGTACTTTAAAGCTTAAGTATGTAAAGCAGAGAAATTTAAATTCAGTGTATTAAATTCTGAAAAATTAGCAAGTGTAAATATCTATAGAAGTAAAGCGTCACTCGGGTTCACCTATCCACCCCATACCCAAATGTGAATGAATTTTTACATAAAAGTATACATGAATGAACTCGGGATAACCCATCTTAATCCAAGCATCCCATTTCGGAGCCAGCTATTCTAGTTGCTAAACGTCCCATTCCGGAGCCAGCCCAACAACTAGCCTAAACCCGAGTCTAAAATCCTAAGTTCGGTCTACCGTCCCATTCCGGAGCCAGGCAGCCCAAAACCCATCTATTTCACTCCCTACTCTAGTTTTAGAATCACAAATATCGCACATCAAGAGTCCCATTCCGGAGCCATCCAAAATAGATAATATTCACGATAAAAAATTTGAGCTAAATCATTCATAAACTCCAATCTATTAGGCTCAATACCCATCAAGACATATGATAGAAACCATTCATCCATGGATACAAAATAACTTAATAGATCGAAAAATCAATGATAAACAAATAAGTACTTGTGAAATAGACTATCCATTCATGTAAAAATAAATTTGAGTTCAATATTCACATTCTGAGTAAGGGATTCAAAGATCCCCAAGCAACAAAAAGACTACTCACAATCCATAATCAAATGAAAAGAGAAAAAGATAGAAAAAACCCTGAAGTTCATGGTGAAGAAAACCCAGCTGACTCCAAGCCCTTCAATCTCTTTCTCCAAGGCCTTCAGGAAAAAATGAGCTTCAAAATATGTAAATCTATGCTTGTAAACTTTATATCTATTTTTAATCTAAGTGTTTTTGTGTAAATCCTACTATTTTCAAGTATTTCTATGTATATTTGTGTGTGAAATAAACTAAGAACTTAAAGAGAGAAGAAAGAAACCCTAAAAACTGAAATTTTTCCCAAAAAACTGCTCTCTCCCGATTTTCAGAAAACTCTGCTTTATAAAGGTCAGCATGGGTCACGGTTACTGCCAAATTCGTGGTAACCGTGACCTCTAATAAAAAACCCTCTTTTGATTCAAATGGGTCACGGTTACTACTATATTCTTAGTAACCGTGAGACTGCTCGGAGCTGAATTTAGGATTGGGTCACGGTTACCATGAAATTCCTGGTAACCGTGAGATAGTTCTCATCTTCATTCTGGACTAAAAAGTTGTCTGCCTCACGGTTACTAGGAAATCCTTAGTAACCGTGAGATGCTTCTCTTCTTGCTTCTGGACAAAAAAGCTCTATGAGTCACAGCTACCAGCCCATCAGGTATAATTGCCATGCTGACCGTGACATGCTTCAAAACGGTGCGTTCTGACAGGATATATGGGTCACGGTTACCATGAAATTCCTGGTAACCGTGAGGCACCTAAAAATCACAAAATCTGTCAAAAACTCTCAAAAATCACACAAAAGCTAGAATTAACTGAGAATCGGATAAATTATTAAATTGTAGTAAAAACAAAGCAAAAGATGCAAAGAGATCAATGAAACTAGACTCAAATAAAACTAAAACTAAATACTGAAATTGAGTTATCACTTACACTATGTTACCTAAACTAAAAGGCATTATTTATTTTTAAACTGAAAAACCAAGTAAAACAACAAAAATATAGATACAACAAAAAGTGCTCACACCCATTGTACCTAAAACTAAAGTTTTTAGCCTAAGTTATATTCTAACTTAAGAGAAGACTAAAAGAAAGAGAGAAAATATAAAATTATTAAATTATACTTATTTGGAGAGAGTATATAGAAAAAAAAAGACAAAAAAGAAAAAATCTATGCTCCTTAAAGTGTGCCTCACTTCAAAGAGTCAGTAGGTGCAAACGGATCGAAAATCAGAAGTTGGATGAGGGAGAAAAGCTTGAAAAACCGATGAGAGGATTCGTATGTTAGAAGTTATGGAGTTTGAACAAAAAATAAAGAAAATGGCCTTTATATAACCGAAAATACGTGAGGGATAGGAAGCCCATCCTTAGCCTAGCGACATATGGGACGGATAGGGTGTCTCATCCCTTAGCCCAAAATGACCGTTATGCCCCTCGTTTTTAATTTTTTCCTATTTTTCAAATTTTAACTCCGTTTTCCTCAAATTTTTTATTGTTTTCCTCGATTTTTTATTCTCTATCCATCAAAAATCAATTTACAATATCATTAACATACTTTTTATGAGTTATAATATTTACAAGTTTTAATTATATTTCACTGCATATAGGTGTCTAAAAGTCTGAAATACCCCTTTGAAATTAGTCGTTTCTCTATGAAATATTGATTTTTATGTTCCAAACATTCCAAATCCTCCAAGCATGGACATTGATGTCATCAAGCCTTTTAAAACACCTATAAAATGCGAACAAAGGCAAATGCTCTAATATATATATACATTGCATAGGACATGCAAAAGTGTGACTTTTGGCCTTCAAAGGTGAGGGAAGGGTAACCCGTGGCTCGATCCAAGTGAGGGATAACTATCCCTCATCACTTTTCTATAAATAGTTTTTTCTTTTCTTGGATTTTATGCCTTTAACTTTTCATTTTCCAGGAAGCTTCCATCAGGTGTTATTCTCTCTCTTCTTTTCTTTTTTTTTTTCCTTTCTTGTCTATTTTTCTTCCAGTTATTTATTTATTTTTATTATTCCTACACTTTAGACTACTCAAAAATCTCATAATCATGACTATTAGGCTTACAAAATTACACCAATTACTAGACGACTCAAAAACTTGGGAGGACCCCCTTTAGGCTCCTTATTCAAGTTTGAGGTTTCTGAGAAGAATCTCTCCAAATAAACGTCGTTTGTCTACTGGCCTTCAATTTTGGGACCCAAGATTCTATATATTTCGATTCAGTCATCAAGAGTTATGTCCTTTACCTGAAGAGTTTGCTGCCATGGTGGGTGTTAGGTATAATCTTGATGCCTGACCATGCTTACCCTCTTTTGTGGTCAATTATCTCAAGAGGTAGTCCATGCCCTGGGTGTTCATCCTTCTGAGGTTAGGGGTTTAGTATGCCATGGGGAGACCTTTTCACTGGAGTGGCTGATAGATGTCTTGACTGACTTTGATGACATCCTTACCTTCTATTCTGGCATGGTTATGTTTTGTTGCCTTTCTTGATGTCTATTGATACATGCCAATATTGCCATAATTACAAATTATGGGTTGTCCAGTGTTGTTGATAGCATACATTGGGGGCATAATCCATTGCCCCTGATCGTGGTAAAGACCATCATTGGTTTGGATGACTTTCACTATAGGTCTTCTACTCAACATAGCTCTTCTTCATTCTTGATAGGCAATCCTATGCCCCTTTAGGTATGTCTTTATTTTTGAAAGTAGTATGCCCCTTGTGGTTTTTCATACTAGCTTTTCTCGTTGAATGAAGTGCTTATTGTTTTAGATTTTCATGCATTTTCATGCCTTATTTTTACCTGAGATGAATCTAACTCACCCCAGCAACCTTCTTTTTTTCTTTTTTTATTTAGGTGTGGCTTCATGAGAAATTGCGACTATTGTCAAAGCCTCTTCCTCGACTTAGAGTTACATAGACCTATCCCATGAGACATATCATGACTAGGCATCTTTAGCACGAGTTTCAATCAATTTAGGATGCTGTTGGTTGGCTTGGTCATTCAATAGATGCTGACATTAGGTTCAGGTGTCCTTGGTTGCCTATTACCTCTATGGTCATGGATGGAGAGTCAGCATGCATTCCTCTTTGTGGACTTTATTAAGCCACCTTTTATGCTTCTGCCTATTGTGTTCACCAATTTGGGGGTAGTAGGACATTGTTAGGTGTCTTCTAGGCTTTTGTGAAGGCATCCTTATTGGTCACTTTGTGATAGAATATTATTAGAGGATTTAGACTCAGCTTCCTGTGAGGACTACTATTTTTGACATAGGTGCTTGTGATTTCACTACCTTTGACTCATACAAGCAGTGGGTCACTCGTCCAGCTATCGATAACAGACTTTCTCACATGAGGCACCTAGATGGAGAGAGGGATGTGATACTAATAGATTAGATCAAACATTTTTATAGATGATGTTTATGCTTTCATTGAACATATGATAGAAAATGTTACTTTTAGATACTTAGATGACATTTATGAATATATGCATGACATTTTATTTCTGATTTCGGTAGACATAATTAGTATTTAACCTTATCTCAATGACACATATTGTTTATTCTCAAAATGAAACTTTATGAGCATCATAACTCCTGTCATCAATAAGCCCTTTAAAGTTTTCTTAATTGATTATTTTCTCTCAACCTTTAGTTTTTACCTACGATGCCTTTTTTCGATTTTTACCTTGGTGAGGCACCCAATTTTAGTAAGGCCACCGTTCTTTTGATTTTCAACTTGTGGGGCATTTATTCTCTTCTTTTTCTCTTTTAGTATTTAGCCATATAACTATTTCAAACTATCGACATTCATAGGTTCTTGAAACTTATTGCTATCACTATCTGCAAAATAACATTGCCTTTGGATAACAACTTTTTAAGTATAAAAGATCCTTCCCACGTGGGCCTGAATTTACCTCGAATATCTGAAATCCTTGGTCTCATTTATTTAAATACTAGGTCTCATTCTTTCAAAGGGTGATTCCTTACTTTCTTCTTAAACGAATGGGCTAACATCTTATAGTAAATTTGATTGTGATAATATGTCCTCATTCTATCCCCATTAAGCAAATTAAGTTGTGGTAGTTTCTACCTAGCCCACTCTTTTTTTGGTATCTCAGCCTCTAAAACTACTCTTAAGGACTTATGTTTAATTTCTATCTGTAATGCTGCTTTTGTTCGATAGACTAGAGAGAACGAAGCAGCTCTTATTGAAGTCTTAATTATGGTCTTATAACCCTATAGTGTAAAGGGTAGCTTATTGGCCCAATCCCCTTAAGTCTGCACCATTTTAGTAAAAATTCTCTTTACATTCTTATTGGCTACTTTGATTGCTTTATTTGCTTGAGATCTATAAGGAGAAGACTTGTAATGTTGAATCCCATACCTAATAAGCATTTTTCTACTTTCACTTGAAAATTGTAACCCAATGTTTGAGACTACATGGTGAGGCAAGCCATATCTACATATTAGATTTTTCTCAATGAACTTGACCATATC